>OX638381.1:19403118-19524595 GCA_951813785.1 Criorhina ranunculi
GTGCGCCTGAACTGCGAATGGTAGCTGAGGAAGTAGAAGCGGCGGGATTGAGGGTGTGGGAGTGAATGAAATTCGAGTAGGTGGTATTGCTGTTGCTGGTAGTTGGGGGAATGTTTTTGGAGGCACGGGTTGAAGAGGGACAGGGAGCAGATGGAAAGTTGAAGGAAACGCGTTTGGTAAAGTTTGAGACAATCGTGGGAGATATTGGTTTGGGGATATTTGAGAGGGCGGAGGGGTTGTTGATTGACAGAGCCGAGAGGAAAACTTGGGGAAAATTCCCACTTTGAACTTACAAAGTGACTATGAAAACAAACATCATTGCAAATGAAGGCTTCGTGGTGGTGGAAGACGCTTACAAGAATATGTGAAAGCTTGGAATTTGTTCACATTGAGCTGCAGAAAAATTTGTTTGCCACCCGATTTAAATCATGTTAAAATCGGTAGGAGTCAACGGAAAAAGAAATGTACTGGAACACTTTCATGTCGCCTGCATAGACAGATTGAGATGAAAATGAAAATGAAAATTACTGGCCCAATGTAGCTGCGTTGGGGGACTCCTGAGGTAGATTTAATAGGATTGGTTATGAAAGATCTAAAAATGGCTTTAAACAGGAAATTTTTAAAATACTTATTCAGTGCAGGATTTTATGAAAAGCCCTGTTAAAATCGATGGGAAAAACAATAAAAATCTTTGCATTCCTTCAATGGCATTCGTGGCGTATACTTAACTTTTTACGTAGGAAAATAACTCAGCGATGTGAATCCATGGCGATCAATTGCCATTGCCATTTCTGCCCTCTGTTTTGAAAAATGTATGAAACCCGTCATATTAAAAGCATAAGTCGGAAGTCTTTTGCGGAATGATGAGCTAAAAATGCTTAGAACTCTAAAGTCGTTTTAAACAGAGACATATTGCGGATGCATTGCCTACGACAATTTTTGCTTGTTACCATACCAATTATGAGAGAGCGCACGCAACCCGCACAAGCGTCCGTATACATATTGCGCAGATCTAGTTTCCTCAAATATACAGTAGAATTCGCTAATAACGACCTCGGTTATAACGACATTTCGGTTATAACGACGAAGTTCAAAACTTTAGTTTGGTTTGCCATACAATAATGAATAAAATCTTTCGGTTGTAATGACTTCGGCTATAACGACCATTTCGGTTATAACGACATATTCGTGGTGGTGGTTTGTCATGAAATTCGGATATAACGACCGAAAACCAAACAAAACAGACGAATTTTCGCTTGTTTTTCCTTATACTTGTGTTTTGTGTCTCTAGACAGGACACAGTTATATTTGAAGTTTATTTTCTTTAATTTTTGTGTCAGTTGTGCTTTAATTTGTCATTAAGTGTTTCACTCAAGAGAAGCGGCAAACAGTTCTTCGTGTGACTACTATGTTTAACAGAAGGTAATGAACTAAATACAGATATGTATGTACGTACAATGTACATTTTTAAAAAAATATATTTTTTGATTTCCATTCGGATATAGCGACATCCGGTTATAACGACTGAAAATTTGTCTCCCGTGAGTGGTCGTTATAACCGAATTCTACTGTAATTTATTGTGTAGGCCTTTATACATTTATAATGAACTTGTTGACGTTAAATTTAATCTCTCTACAAAGTGGTTGAAAGAACTTGAAAAATTGTATTTGCTTCTTCAACTAAGTTTCGAAATGTTAACTGTGACAAAAGGAAACCAACAAATATAATAGACTAGTTGTTATACCCGGTTACGTCCAGGACGAAAAAAAAATCAATGCATTTGCTTCGGTGTTTTAAGACTGTATGTACTTATATTTATAATTCTATTAGCTAGCTTTTACCCTCGGCTCCGCCCGCATATGATTGAGGATGTGACAATAGTATTAAAAAAAAAAACATATCTTTAGCATTGATCAGTAAACTTGGGCTGCATTTTGAGTTATTTTTCTAATACAATTAGTTTTATTATGGAGCAGTCATAAAATTATGCAACTCTTCTTAAACGACTTTATGAATTATGGAAATCCCTGTCCAAAATCTGTTTCAAATCAACCGTTTTCAACTTTCACCAGTTCTGCTTCATATTCTCGAAGTGTTGTCCGATCTTTCTGGAGTAGAAACAAAAAATAATTCTTAGTCTCCATTGTAAAATCATCGCCTACATTCGCAATCGGATGCATTTAAAATGGAATAAAGTCAAATTATAGCCGAATCAAACAGTTTTCGGGTGGCCCGCTTCGTTGTTTAACGGGATTTCACCCTTTTCTCCGCTGGGTAAATACTAGTTTCCATTCAGGCCCCTTTGTGCGTTTTAAATGGAATCCACCTATTCCAACAATAAAGAAATTTAATACATGCAACTTTTGCTCGAGCTTTCATTATAAATTATTTTTATGTTTACTCGGCATATCACTGCTTATAATAATTACAAAGGAGAAATATAACTACAGAAAAATAAAGCAGAAGTATTAGAAAGGAGAAGACAGAAACAAAATTGTTTGCGCTTAACCCTAGGATAGCAACACATATTTTCCATAGACCGATAGCAACAGGGGTGAGCTGTCACCCCAATGTCTTCAATTAAAAGAAATAATTAGAATATAACTCAAAACTCAAAATTAAACTTTTATTTCTGCAAACTTATTATTTAATAGATAACAAAAGTTATTTCAATCTCACTTTTACTTAAATTTACTAAAAAAAAAAAATGAATTCTATAAATTAAACACAGTGAATGCAAAATCAAATAATTTTTAATATCCTGTGAAGTTGATTGGTTCAGTAGTTTTCGAGTTACAGAGGAACAAACAAACAAACGGACAACTTCAAAACAGTAAAATAATTATAAGTATTTTTACTTCACCCATCATCGGTTGCAACTTACTTTTTTTTTTTATCCCGACTAGAGCTCATTGCGGTCTTAAAATAAAATTATAAAGGAACATGAAAACTTGATAAGTTTGTACCGTAAACTGAAAATCAATTTAAAATATTACAAGGTTCGACAAATGTAAAACGTATATCTACCTCCTTAAAATATTCCATTCCGATTATATTTATTTTGAGGGCATGCAGCTCCATAGGCCGATTAGCTTTTATCATTATAATCACAACCGTCTTTCGATATTTTGGGGTTCTCTCAAACCAGTTGTGCTCATAAAGTGCATCAACCAGACTGGAACTCTACAAAACTCAAAACTTCAAAAAGAATCATCCATCTCAGAAAAGAATAACTTACTGCCGTATTCAACTCGGTCGCATGATAGCACCTCACATATATCGAAAATAAGAGAAGCAAAATGCCGGTACTAAATAACACTAAGATTTCAGTTCCATAGGAAATTGCAAACATAAATATACAAATTGTTATCTTCATCACTCCGAAACTGATGAATGCGGTAACATTGAAAACATCGTTGATATCATCTACTAATCTGAAACGATACTTCAGTCAGTGAATTAAAGGATGAGTGTATTAAACTTACTCTTCTAAACAAATCTGGTACTGGATAAGTGTCTTTAAAATGTTTGCATTTACTGCTGCCGGTTCCTTTGCGTTTACTTGGCTTAACTTCTTACCCAAATATTTAAAGTGCATGCATACTTGACTGACGGATAGCAAAAAGTGCACGTCGTCATTTATTAAAAATAGTATAAAATTTATGGAGATTATAATTTGTAAAGTGTACAGAAACGGATAAAAGAACATATTATGGACATCAATAGGAAACCACATTTTGATCTGGTACTGGTAGTCGTACTCATTACCAATTATCGCCCAATTGAATAAAGAAAGCAGTATCTTCAGAGCGTTAAACACTAAGATTGCGAATACTCCTGCTCGTTTTATTATATTGTTAAAACGTATGATTCTTTGGGCATAGTCTTGTAACCCGTAATTCAATTGTTTGACTTTTGTATCGGGAAAGAGATTTTCCAGATTTCGAAGCAGTTTTTCAACGCTCTTGTAGTTCAAAAGAATTCCAAATCCACGAGACGAACAAGTCACATATCCACCAAGCACAGCTGCATTTTCAATGATTTCTGGTAAATTGAACTGCTCTGATCGTAAATCCTGCACCATCGCCAGGAAAATTAAGGAAATTTCCAAGAAACCTATTGTTAGTACGCAATATGTTCGTTTTGTGCGGTTAACTTTGAAATCTAAACCAGGTGATTTCCTTTGAAAAAGCCTGAGGCTAAAAAGTTCAATGAAAAAATCGTCAAATTGGTAGATCCGGTCCGATGATGTATCCATTGTTGGACAGTTGATTCGATTTTCCGACTGATACTGAATCGCTGCATTGAGGAAAAACAGCACCTGCTAGAAAGTAATTGCATTTCCTCGATTTTATTTTATGGAAAATATTTATAATTACTTTTAATAGTACTTAAATGCATTTATTGATTTTGAGACTTTTCATTTACTAAAAAATGTCACATGACATGCTAAATGTTACACTGTCCTTCCACACTTTCGGATATGGGGATGGTATTTATCACAGCTGCTGTGTGTTTCAGCCCAACTATGATATACTGGCTTTCTTCATGCCCCTTCAAGTTAAGTTTGATTCAAAGTATCATTGGGTTCCCGGATACAGTCGGAAACGGATAAGTGCACAACTCATCGGGTTCGTTTTTGTGTGCACTTATCCGTAAGTGCAAACATGTGCACTTAAGTAAGATTAAGAATTAAGTTTAGCTTAGAGTGCCCGTGTAGGGCCAGTAAGTAAGAGTAACATAGTTAAGTTAATTAAGCTAGTTTAAAGCGTTTTTTTCCTAGCAAGTAAGAGTACTGTATTTAAATAAATAAAAATGCATTTAAAAACAAAACAAACAAGCAAACATGTGCACATATTTTTAAACAATTCTGTTTCCGTAAATTCGTCTTAAAAAAAAAGGACCTTCCGGCACCAGCCGCAAGAGGTAGGTGGATTTCTTTCGTATGCAACTTTTAAATCATATAGAAGTAATTAAAAATGGTGGATCCAAGACTGAAATTATAATAAGTACACATAAACGGGTATACATTTTCAATTTCAACGAAATCGGAGCAATTTTAAAGAATTTCAAGATGGCGGATTCAATATGGCGGACATTTTTTAGCAAATAATACTTATGATTATTACCGTTGTCATACTAGTAAAAAAAGATGCAAAAAGTTTGTCAATGCGTAATTTGAAAAATAGAAAGGGGCGTGGCACGCCCCCCGCTCAACAGATCACGCCCATGTACGAACTCAGCCGAGCTATTTTTCATCTGAATATGTGTACAAAGTTTCAATCAATTCGGTTAAGAACTGCGGCCCCTATCGTGCGGACAAGATTTCGTTGTATTACATAAATGGGCGTGACACGCCCCCCTCTCAACCGATCTCGCCCATCTACGAACTCGTCCGTGCTATTCACCATATCAATATGTGTGCTAAGTTTCGTTCAATTCGGTTAAGAACTGCGGCCCCTATCGTGGTGACAAGATTTCGTTATATTGCATATATATATATATATATATATAAACATTTGAACGGACCATGGTTTTGGTGTTTACTATAGAGGTCTTGAAAAGTTGCATTCAAATTTTTTGAAAGTTGCGTCATGAGGACCTCTGCAATAGGTAGTATTTCTTCGAAATCCACCTAAAAGATTGGCTCTCTGACTGACGCATATGGACTACGACCTGAAAGATCTATTGTGACTGGAGCCAGTTAGACAAGGAGATCCTCTATCTTCCTAATGAAGTTGAGAATATCTCCAGTCCCCCGGTGTTAGGTGTTCCTGGTGGAGAAAGCGTTGTCTAAGTCCCTTAATGTTGTTCCAATAGGATAAAAAGGTCAGTTTTTCCCAGCTGTCCAGACTCGTTCTGAACGCGAAAGTAGGGATGCCGGAGAACATTTCTGAATCACATTTTCTACCAAGTTGGTCTGCAATATCATTGCCTTCAATGCCTCTGTGTCCTGGTACCCACCAGAGCTGACCTTTATTCCGCCTTGAAGACTCTTGGAGAGCATTGAAGCGATGTTTTGACGGCTGCTTGATTATCGGTGCATCTGTCCCCTATATGCCGGAGTCAAGAATAATATTGGCGCAGGTATCAATGGCATGTACTTCTGCCTGAAAGACACTAGGGCACATTCCAAGGTCATAAATACCAGCTCCAACACCGGAGTCCATCTTTGATCCATCAGTAGACCAAACTAGTCCTTTTATCTTCAGCAGCAGATCGCCAATTTCTCAAGAATTGAGATTCGGGATCTCAATCTCAAACTTTCTGCCAAAACAGAGTATGCTGGGCATAAAGTCGGATACCGTACTGATCGTTTTAAGCTCGGCAAAGTGAGAACGGATAGCCATGTGACCGTAGGTCTGCTTGGCTGGATTCCTGTAGACCGTTTGAGGTTAACTGCACTGCGTATTGCCACTTTTTTGACAAAGATGTGCAATGGAGTCAGGCCAACAACTGCCGTAAGGCAGGTTCGAACAGCCCCGGCGATGCCGAGACATGCTAATTTTTGAAGTCATTGTAACTTTTAGATGGTGAATTTTTCCTTAAAAGACAACAACATTTAAAATGTTGCAAGTTGCACTTATTCAAATGTTTTTTGGTAAATAAAATATTTTGGGTATTCAAAATGACGTGCACTTACAAGAAATTTGCACTTATACGTTTTGCACTTATCCAAACATTATTGTATGAAACATTTTAAAATAGGCAAGGGGTTTTCGAAGGTATCGCACTAAGACTGTTTTTGCACTTATGTGGTTTGCACTCATCCGTTTCCAAGTGTACAAGGCATTAAGGGCAACGGCATTACCGAACTCAATTTTTAAAGGCTCATTTCCTTTCTCTAGTTAATCCCACAGCCACATAAAGTGGAGAGCATCAAAACGACTTCGGCACTGGACATTGATCATAAGAAAACTTTGCTTGGCACAAAAAAACTTTAATGTCTCAATGCTTTTCTGTTGCCTATTCCACCAACTTCCAAATTTATATATACTCGTACCGCCATTTTTTTAACAAACTTTGTGATATTTTTGATTTATGTCGTTTCACAAACGGACAATTTCTGGGAATACTTCACTTTTCGTTTCATCAAAAGTTTGTGAGTTTACGTTTCATTAAAGAAAATTAATTTACAAATTTTGTTCAATATGAGAATATTTCACAAGTGAAAGTAGACGTGTAATTCCTCCTACAAGTTTTGTTTCTATCGGAAGTTATCGAAAAAAATGTCTACGACGAAGACGTAGTAGTAGGGATAGGAGCGAAAGGACAATTATGTTAGGTGGTGAGACACTCAGTGCATTCCCCTACTTAAGCAATATACACGTCGGTTGTGAAGCCACACACCTGTTCTGTAAGCAAGTTTGCTGATTCGGCAGTGTGTTACTTCACTCCCGTTCTTAGTGACCACTTAATAGTATGAGAACCCAGTGCATTACTCCCAACGCGAGCTGATGAGTCGTGCACACTCAAATCGGGAGTATCTCAACTAGACTAACCGATACAGGTGGATTTCGAAGAAATACTACCTATTGCAGAGGTTCTCATGACGCAACTTTCAAAAAAATTAAATGCCACTTTTCAAGACCTCTATCCTAAACACCAAAACCATGGTCCGTTCAAATATTTATATATGCATATGTATATGCAATATAACGGATTCTTGTCCGCGGGATAAGGGCAGCCGCAGTTCTTAACCGAGTTGAATGAAACTATGTACACATGTTTATATGGTGAATAGCTCGGCTAAGTTCGTAGCTGGGCGTAATCGGTTGAGAGGGGGGTGTGTCAAGCACTTTTTATTTTTAAAATCACGCACGTTTTTTGTTTCTATTTTTACTAATATAACAATGGTAATAATCATAAGTATCTTTCTGCTAAAAAATGTTCCGCCATTTTGAATCCGCAATCTTGAAATTCTTTAAAATTGCTTCGATTTCGTTCAAATTGAAAATGTTTACTCGTTTATGGGTACTTATTATAAATTTGGGTTTGGACCCGCCATTTTAGATTAAAAGTTATTAGTTAAAGTTATTATTTAAAAGTTGCGTACACATCTATCTTTTGCGGCTAGTCCCGGAAGGTCTTTATTTTTTTTATTGTAACAAACAAAATTTATCGGCCGCCATTTCGGAGTTATTTAATTTTAATGAAACATTTTGTCTGAGTCGATGCAAGGCAGAGGAAATAATTGCAATTAATGGACCACAGATAGCCCACACGACTGAAAAAAAAAACTTCGTATTAACACCAAGGCAGTAGTCAGTTTCTCACAGCTTTAGAGTGGTTTGGAAATGGAGGACAGTACCATGGAGTCGACCACACACCATGCAGATGTGTTTACAGTAAATGTCCAACAATTGTTCATTTACTGTTTGAAAATGGTGTATGTTGGCCTAATGAACACGAAAACATGTGTGAAAAGTTTTACGATATTGCCCGTAAATCCATGTATATCTTTTATTTTGTAGAAAATGTTCACATTAGTCATGCCGTGTGTTTACCGATGTATAGATGGGACTTTGGTAAACATAGATGCTCCCAGGGAGTTTGAATCTGCATATATCGATAGACATGGAAAACACTAAATTGTATGCTGGCCTGACTATACAATGCATACGTGAATTGGCCTGAAAGTGTACACGATAATTAGTCCCCTTTGTTCTAATCTTGAAAGTGGCTTTCTCTCTTATCCTCATGCTGTTTTACTAGGGGTTAATTACACCGATTATGAGAAACTTAACTCCTGAAATTGATCGATACAACTCGAAGAATTATATAGAAAACGCTATTAGAATTTTGAAGGAGAAACTTCCATGCCTGAAGGACTTACGATTGCAACTGATAAAAGCAATCTGTAAACATGCAGTTAGTACCACCTGCAGAGTTAGTTTTCTTTGAATCATAAATTTTTACTCTTAAAAATGTAATAGTTACAAGTAAACAACACAACGATAGTACTTTATTATTGAAGCGACAGGCGATGGAATACATTTGTGAAAACGCATGGGACCTTTTAGCAACGTAGAGATTGCAACAGTGACAAGTCCGCTCGAGTGAAACAAATCGGTGGGCGTTGATGTGTTCTTTACTGAGCTCATCTATGTCGCAGAACATGTGGGAGAATTGAGGTCACTATCTTCACATCCCATGCTGTACTCATTGCTCTCTCTTGGCAAATTGATAAAGGAACATCCATTTCGTTCTTTGCAAGCTCTTTTCTCCATGAAATATTCCAAACTTCTAAGAACATGCAGATGTTTAAGTTTGCTAAACCCTATCATCTTCCAGTATCTTGGACTTCCTTTATACCAATTGTGATCATAAGTCAACTCTGCTGCCCTGGCACACTTCATATAAGCCAATACTAAGAGAAGCGAAAGAGCAGTACAGTTGATTAAAAAAGCCAAGATATCAACAAAAAAAAGTGTAAAGCTCATGAATGTTACATTGAAGACCGAAACACAAGTACTGTAGGTATGATTAAAAAGGAATACATAAAAGGATACAAGTTCAATTGTTGTTCAGTTGAATAAAAACTGTAGTTCGGGCCCAGTACTGAAGATAAAAACACCGAAAATGAGAAGTATCTGTGAGAATTTGCTGAAACGGGTAGTTTTCTGAGCACACTACAATTGTTTATCTTTTGTTTTAGGAAAGAGGTTTTCCAAGTTCATTTGTAGACATTCTTATCATTGAACATAATTCCACTACCACCTATAATGAGTACAGATCCAATTTCAACGATCTTTGACATATCCAATTGCTTAGGTCGAAGGGACAAGGACAAACGTGATAAGCGTTTAAAATCGCAGCATAAGATGATAAGTGCACAGTATAGATAAATGTCTTAAGCGTTTGACTTCGACTGGTGATGGTGAGGTAAGTCTGGTGACTTTCTATGGAAAAACCTGATTTAGAAAATTTTAGAACTTGTAGATTAGGTCCGATTGTAGATCCATTGTACACTACTTGAATTAAAGTGCAAATTTGTACTGACTTGTCTTGTGACTTGTGGCTTCGAAACCTGTGTTTGACTTTATACGATTTCATATGTTTTAATTTGTTTGCGTCGCTCTATCGCTCATCGCTCAATCTCTTAGTGCGTAGCAGAGGCCAAAGACATGTTCATATTTAATTTTTCGATTGCAAAGCCTTTAGAAACTACAAGGCATGGGTGCCATGTACTTCTTTATTCCATTAAAATAATGTCGCCGTTTCTATATTTTATCGTGCGGTCAAAACGCCGTATTATGTGAAAAGAGCCTTAATTTTCCATACGAAATATGTTTGTCTGGGTGGGCAACAAAGAACAACAGAGTTTCAAAATATACAGTCAATCTCGCTCATTGGCGTTCACTTGCAATGGGATGATGAGGTTCAAGGATACATATCATTTGTACAAGACCTACATAACTCAAAATTCATGAACTTACAGTTATCGATGTAAAATTGTAGAAGTTACATTAATGAAGTGATCTTTAACCCTATAGAATTTCATTCCTTTACTTCAATGATGGCATTGCAAGAGAGAGCACTTATTTCATTATGCAAGATTTTTCTTTCATAGGGAAAATCCTTACAAAATGTTTGACGGTTGCAAACTTAAAATGCATCTTCTGAAAAATTTAGTTATGACCATAGCAAATGAGAGATACATATATAGATAGAACAGGTGTCAATGTGACAAAAGGAATGAAAAGCACAACAAAGTAACACAAATGCAGAGAAAGAGAATTTTGATTGGCTTCTTAAATGCAAAATCAATATATGCATTTAAGTACTATTAAAAGTAATTACAATTATTTTCCGTAAAATAAAATCGAAGAAATGCAATTACTTTCTAGCAGGTGCTGTTTTTTCTGAATGCAGCGATTCAGTATCAGTCGGAAATTCGAATCAACTGTCCAACAATGGATACATCATCGGACCGGATCTACCATTTTGACGATTTTTTCATTGAACTTTTTGGCCTCAGGCTTTTTCAAAGGAAATCACCTGGTTCAGATTTCAAAGTTAAACGCACAAAGCTTATATATTGCGCACTAATAATAGGTTTCTTGGAAATTCTCTTAATTTCCCTGGCGATGGTGCAGGATTTACGATCAGAGCAGTTCAATTTACCAGAAACCATTGAAAATGCAGCTGTGCTTAGTGCATTTGTGATTTCTTGGACTCGTGGAGTTGGAATTCTTTTGAACTATAAGAGCGTTGATAAACTGCTTCGAAATCTGGAAAATCTCTTTCCCGATACAAAAGAAAAACAATTGAATTACGGCTTACAAGACTATGCCCAAAGAATCATACACTTTAACAATATCATACAACGAGCAGGAGTGTTCGGGATCTTGATATATAACGCTCAGAAGATTCTACTTTCTCTATTTAATTGGGCGATAATTGGTAATGAGTACGACTACCAGTACCAGAACAAAATGTGGTTTCCTATCGATGTGTATAATTTGTATTTCTATCCGTTTTTGTACACTTTAAAAGCAATAACCGTCTTATATTTCACACTATTTTTATTAAATGACGACCTACTCTTTTCGTTATCCGTCAATCAAGTATGCATGCACTATAAGAATTTGGGTAAGAAATTAAGCCAAGTAAATGCAAAGGAACCGGCAGCAGTAAATGCAAACGTTTTCAAGACACTTGTCCAGTACCAGATTCGATTAGAAGAGTAAGTTTGGAAACACTCGTCCTTTAACCCACTGAAGTATCGTTTCAGGATAGTGAATGATATCAACGATATTTTTAATGTGACCGCATTCATCAATTTCGGAGTGATGAAGATAACAATTTGTCTGTTTATGTTTACAATTTTCAATGGAACTGATATCTTTCTATATATGTTATTTGGAACCGGCTTTTTGCTTCTCTTAATTCCGGCATATGTGAGGTGTTGCCTTGCCACCGAGTTGTATGAAGCAGTGAGTGATTTTTCTGAGTTTTAAGCTTCTCCTATACATGTTAGTTTTTGTAGAGCGCCGATCTGGTTGATGCACTTTATGAGCACAACTGGTTTGAGGGAACCCCGAAATATCGAAAGACGATTGTGATTATGATGATAAGAGCTAATATCCCTATGGAGCTGCATGCCCTCAAAATAAATATAATTGGAATGGAATATTTTAAGGAGGTAAATAGACGTTTTACATTTTTTGAACTTTGTAATGTTTTGAATTGATTTTCAGTTTATGGTACAAACTTATGAAGTTTTCATGTTTCTTCATAATTTTTCTTCAAGACCACAATGAGCTCGAGTCGGAATAAAAAAATCGATGATGGGTGGAATAAAATAACTCAATATTATTTTACTTTTTTGATGTCTATGTATTTGCAATAAACTTAGACCAAAATTTAAAGTGATGGTTTTAATGGGTGAAACGGCGATAAGAATTGGGCAGAGTGACAGTAAAGAGCGTTTCTCAGTGTGGATCTTCTTCAGTGAAAATTAAACGTGCTTTGCATGCCATTGGACTTTTGCAGTATTCTCGTCATTAGTTCGTGAAAAGGATAAAAAGCAACTATAGTTGATGACAAATATCACAGTAACATCAAACAATAGGACAACTTTAAAAAGACTGTAATTTAGCAAGATCAGTTTCAAATGATCCAAATATCGATATTCTTATACTAGGTGGCTTCGATTCACAAAGTATTGATTTCGTGATAATTGGACTTTTCTTTTCTATAAACAGTAGAACCTCAATTATTCGTGTTCCGATAATCAGTGTTTCTCGCTTATCCGTGTGTATCAGGCATTTCGCTAATCCGTATAAATCCTCTGATTGTAACTCGATTATCTGGGCAGTTTGAAGGAGTTTTGGAAGAAGTGGACCATTAAAGACGCCATTTATGCAGCGGCTGAAAGCTGGAATGATATTTAAATGGGTACTCTACAAAGACCATGGATTCAACTTTGACCTGAATTGAAAATGCTTTTAAATGTTTCTGAATCTGGCGATAACGTAATATGCCCATCTCAACTTTTTAATGCAATACAAATCGTCGTTGAATTTGAAAATGTCACATTAGATGGAGGAATGGTTAACCTCAGATCAGAATAAACCAGGTTATCAATCTTTATATGACACTGCAATAGCCTCAACGTCTGCCCAAGCGAATGAGGCTTCAGAGGAAGATTGAAGAAACTCTATTAGAAAATGGCAGAGTTTCTGCTGAATATGCACACAAAGCTGCAAATGACTTACTAAATAACCTGAACCAACAAACTGACTTTGAGGACATTGACGTTCTTAACTTACAAAAAATTCGTACATATATTTGTTCCAAAATGTATAAAGCTTAAAAACAAATGCATATCACAGATTTTTTTAAATAATTTTGCATACACATATGTACATTGTACCGCATAATCGAAGTTCTATTGCATTAGAATAGCCCTTATGATGGTCTGGTATGTCTAGTGGATTGTGACGGGTCGTCACCCTCACTAGTATTTTTTTTTAAAGATTATTTTTTATTTTTCGGTGTTGTTTATGGTCTAGTATGCAGCCGAGGAATTTTAAGTTTTCAAATTCAATTCAGTATAGGGGGGGCTCTTGTTCCTAGTCGCAACGATAGAAGACAACAAATGTTATAATTTCAGGGCAATCAACATTTTGAAACAATTTTAAATTGTGCGCTTATAATTGAACACTCGAAACCCTTGTGCTTTATTTGGAGGTAAATGACGTGTTTCATTGGTAAAATGTCTAACTTCTTCCCAAAGCAAGGATCCATCTCATCCATTTTCAAGTAGTTAATCATGTCATGTGTCAAAGGAAGAAGATAACACCGCTGACCAAAACTAATTTCAGATGCTCTAATTTCACTGATGGCACAGAAGTTACAACAATAGCTACATTCATCGTAACAATATTTCTACGTTTTGCTTTTATTTTTATTTTTTACACCTTATTGACTTGCCAATTTGTTTACCAAATTTAATTAACTCGGCTAAATAATCAATCCAAGTTCGCAATAAAGCCTTTTACTTTTCAAAACGAGATGCAAATTTTCTACCGAAATTTACAATTCCATTGTGCCAGTCATAATGTGGATATGAAACTGAGAATCGTAACAGTATGCTGATGCGAATATCTATGAAATTTTGCGGGTCTCTCTGTCTTAATTGTGATTTTGATTCATTTTTTCGGGAAACTTTTGCAACTGAGTTTTTAGTGTGCGCCCTGCCACAATATGCGCTCGGATGTGAACCAATGGCCGAAAGATATCGATTTGCATATCCTGTAGATAATGGTGGAAGCAGCACACATACATACAAACCGCGATCGGAATAAATTCGAACCAATTGCATTAATGTATGCAGAATGAGATTATGAAAATTTTGTCACCCATGCCCATTGTTGGACCGTTTTTCTTTCTCTGTCTCACACTCTCTTCGGTAGATTATAGCGGCGGTAAAATATACGATCGATTTGTGTTATCAAATCGTATCCAGATGTGGAGCGGTGATATATAAATCGGATTGCGGCCAACGAATGGCATCAGTGAAGCTCAACAACCTCAAGAAGCAACAGCGTAACTTTCCTAAGCGAAAACATGAAGATCTTTCTGGTACGCAGCGATTTGGATATATCTTCTCAGTCAATTCTATCTATTTCTGGATTATTATTAGGTTGACTGACTTTCACTAACGGATACTTTTAATAAGAAACATTTCTCTCCTCCACTTTAGAGTGTGTTCCTGGCATCGGTAGCCATGGTGACGTCCCAGGGTTACAACTATCAGCATCAGCATCCATTGCCGCAGCAAAATCAATTCTACTCTCAGCAGCAATCGGTGCCACTGGTCATGCAGATATCACCATCACTGCAGATACCATCGCATTCGGTAATTCAAGCACCAATTGCCATGCCAACGTTTTTGCCACAACCTCAGTTGAAACCACAGCCAATGTACCGCGGACGTTCTTACCCTCGTCCAAGAAAGCCAATTGTAACCAAGAGCTTCTTCATTCACTCTGCGCCAGAAGAGACCGAGGATGAAGTTCAGGAGGAACTGTCTCATCTGTCCCAGCAACCACGCAAGCACTACAACGTCCTTTTCATTAAGTCACCATCTCAGACCAACAGGGCTACAGCCTTGAACTTCGTTAAAGCGCTAAATGAAGAAAAGACTGTGGTCTATGTGTTGACAAAGAAAACTACTGCTACTGACTTGCAGGACGCCGTCCGTGAGGCACCACAAAGGACAACCAAACCAGAGGTATTCTTCATCAAATACCGTACCCCGGAGGAGGCCGCCAATGCCCAGAGGCAAATTCAATCGCAGTATGACAGTTTGGGAGGAACATCTACCATCTCCGACGAAGGATTGGCTCCAGTTACATCGGTCATTGGTTCGTTGGACCCTCCAGCTCCGGAAGAAGAAACCGCCCAGAGTCAAGGCTATGAGGAAGTTGCCGACAATGCGCTACCCAACAACAAGGGCTACCTGCCACCACAGTATTAGATCTATCTTCGGTGTAAATAAGTGAAAAGTTAAAGCTGCATCTGGGAGGTTCCCTTTTGGAAGCCTCCGGCTGTTAGTTCTGTTCCTGATTATTGTTAAGTTTTGTTTTTATAAATGTTGTTAGTTTTAGATGTGAAATAAATTTTTTTTTTGTTTTTCTATTTTGAAACAATTGTCTAGTGTTATTTTTTGGTGTGAAGGGTTGCCAGAAGGTAGTGACAATTTTGACATTGACAGCGCACAGTTTGATGATGAAAATGAGTTTTCGCTGACAATGCCATGAAATTGACTCAATGATGCGATTCGTCTTTGTTTTGAGGGTGAGGTAACTTTTTAGTCGCAAACAATAGTAACAAATCGTCTCTGTTGATACCGTGATGCAACATGGATTATCATTACAATGACAGTTCGTGGGCTAATGCTTCTTTATTAGTGGCGAAGGGCATGAAAGGTAAGTCTGAGATACTTTTGCCTAATTTTTGAGAAAATTACATACCATTTGAGCATTTGCATTTGAGTTTCTCCTAATCTGCACCCAATGAATCCGAATAATTCAGTCGGAACGCCTAGAGTGGTTTGTTAATTTGATCAATTTGGAAAGCGAAAACAGTTTAACCAGTCCTTGATAAGAAGAAGGTCGTTTCTCCGAATGAACTCAGTCCAAGAGATGCACTAGTTGTTTTTAACATCTTTACTGGTCACTCTGCCGTTGGTATTCAAGCGGAATAACAACTCGAGTAACATCACAACGAATTTTGTAGAAACTGCAGCGACGAAAAAGAAGTAAAATTTATTCGGCGAGTTTACTGCCCTGACCAATCACTTGGCAATCATTTCTTCAATGAGGTAGAAAACTTCTATGATTTCTATCTCTATCCGAGTGGATTTTACCCAACGGTTTCTCTGTTTCAACATTGCCCAACTTCTGCGAAAACAAATCTATGATAGAAGATTGCAAACAGCAAGAACAGAACATGGCAAAACGAGTTCATATGTATACTGGGAGAAAACAGTACGGAGCCGAAAAAAAGAAGCCTCTAGATCCATCACCTTTTCTCATAAGCGGCACCGATTTTCTCCCCGACTCTACCTTCTGCACAATCAACCTGTCTCTTCCGTTCAATCTCTTCGCGACCTCAGCATTTTGTATGATAACGAGTTCAATTTCCGTTCACATATGGATGAGATAATCCTTAAGGCAAATTCTGTATTAAGCTTTGTAAAACGGTGGTTCAAAGAATTCACCAACCCATTCGTAACCAGGTCTCTCTACATTACCTTCTTTGGCCCCCTCCTAGAGTATGCCAGTCAATTGTGATCCTAGTACCATCGTGTGCATATCTCTAGAATCGAAAGCATCCGGCGCCGTTTTCTTCGATTTACTCTCCGAGCTCTGCCCTGGAACGACCCTTTTATTCTCCCTCCCTTTCAAAACCGCTTCAACCTCATTAACTTAAACACCCTTGAGGAACGCAGAGATGTAGCCGACATTCTCTTCATTCATCGACTACTGCAGGTCACATTGAATGTGCGTCAATTTACAACTCTGTTTTTTTCAACACTAATCCTCGTTATCTACAAACCCCTCGTCTCTTCTATCTACCAACCCACCACACATCCTATGGCTCGAATGAACCAATCTACCGTATGCTACGAAAGATTAACTCGAACCTTACCTTTTTTGACTTCAACCGCACCACTTCTTGCCTTAAATCCGATGTCCTTCACCGGTCCAATTAATGTTAGTTTTAAATTTAAGTTTAAATCTAATTTTTAGTTAGTTTTAGGATTGTTTTTGTTTTTTTTATATAATTCACTAGCGCTAAAGGGGTTATGAATACCCTTATGATGCTATTCACACAGCGCTAGTGTTGGTGTAGTGATTTTGAAACTCAGATGGTATTAGGTTTCAGTCTTTTTGCTCGAGGGTGGTGTCCAGAATGACTGGTGAGAATTATTGCTGCTGTTGCCATTGCTTATAATTTACAGTATTTCTTTCAAACATCCCGATATCATTAGTCCGGCCAACACTTTCAAGCCATATGACTACCCTACTGCCAGTGTTATGCCTAATGCAGTAGAGTTGACGTCAGCTTTTTTCGCAGTTGATTGACTTTTTTTTTTTTGACATTCGAACCTGGAACCTTCGGCGTGACAAGCGATGACGCAACCACTACACCACGGTCACCCCCTAAGCTTATATTAAGCCGAATAAATAGGGGCTTTCTTCGCCCCCACCATAATCAAAATTAAAATTATTCCAAAAAGATCGGAGTGTTTCGAAATCGAAACAACATCCCAAATTTCTATTTAAACCAAAAGAAGAAGAAACAGTACGAGAAGCGCCTGATCAAAGATATTGACAGATGCTACTCCAGGAACAATATACGGGAGTTTAACCAAAAGGTAAAAGGGACGTGTGAAGGCAACAAAGACGTATGAAGAAGAAGACCAAGATCCCACTGTCCGGCAGAATGAACCATTCACTAAAACTTCTGTCAACCTGATCAAAAATAAAATCCAACAAGGCTGCTGGACCTGACGGCTTACCGATTGAGCTATTCAAAACAGTTTCAGATGACTTGGAACACAGCATAAACCCACTCATTTTAAAGATTTGGTCAGCAAAATGCCTGATGAATGGAATCTCAGCATCATTTTCCAGAAAGGAAACCTTCTCATCTGAACGAACTACAAAGGCATCAGTCTCATCAGCATCGCGTTAAAGATTTTTTCTGCCATATTGTGTGATCGCCTAAAACTTTTTATCAACAATCAGATTGGCCCCTAAAAGAATTGTTTTAGGCAAGAAAAGGCTACAGTCGACCAACATTTCACAGCTTGGGAGATCCTGGAGAAAACACAAGAAGTCCACAACTTGTTTTATGAGAGTACCCCCAGCTTTTATAGAAATAAAATTATAACCACCAACTCCGAATATTTATCGCTTAAACTCACTGATGGTGCATCAATTTATTGTCCCACTTCCTGGCAAGCAACGAATCGCCAGTAAAAATGTATTCAAAGCGTGAGAAGTTCTACACAATCTCCCTCGATTTTGGGTCAACCCAAGCAAACCGGGTACCGAACTTCATCTTAAGAACCTAAAAAGTAGTCGTATACATGCATGTCGTGGTTCGTTATCCACCAGCATACTCATTGACACTTAATCGCTCAACCAGCAGGATACTGTACAGAACGAATAAATTTCCATGCTTACAGCACGACGTGATCACACTGGCAATTCCCTCGCAGAGTACGATATAAAAGAACGCAACGCGGAAGTAATGGTTTAGTATAGGACCAACACTTGTTAAAATGCAGTCGATTGTCCGTTCGTTTATAACGTTTGCATTTCTGTCTTGGACAAGCGCTGCTGTGAAACCTGAAGTCCTTTATCCACCACAATTTACAACTGAACGTATTGTAGGCGGTGAACAAGCTCCGCCTGGACTAGCACCGTATCAAGTCTCTCTGCAGTCTCTATCGGGGCGGCATTTCTGTGGTGGAGCTATCATCGATGAAAAATGGATCATCACCGCATCGCACTGTGTTGTTTCGCAATCACCCGAGAAGATGAAGATACTCAGTGGCACACAAGATCTGGAAAGCAACGCCACTGCCAAGTACTACTATCCCGACAAGATTGTGATGCACTGTAACTACAATAGTCCGGCGTATGCAAACGATATCGCACTGATACGGGTGAATGATTCCATTGCGTTCGATGATGTCATTTCGAAGGTGGAATACGATTATGCACAGTTGAAGGAGGACGATGACCTGGTGCTGACTGGATGGGGAACTCTATCGCTGGGAGGTATGGTCCCAACCAAGTTACAGACCTTGAAGGTGAAATATGTGCCGTATGAGGCATGCAAGGAGCAGCATGACAACAGCTCGTGGGTTGACATTGGACACGTGTGCACATTCAATGACAAAGGCAAGGGTGCCTGCCATGGTGATTCTGGAGGACCATTGGTGCACAATGGTAAACTCGTTGCTTTGGTCAACTGGGGAAGACCGTGCGCCCAGGGATATCCGGATGCACACGCCCGAATTTCTTACTATCACGACTTTATTAGGACCAGTATCAATGGATGTGAAAAAGGAAGTGAGGAGGATCAGAAAGCTTCGTGTTAACTGGTCTTGATTGTTTGAAATAAATAATTTAAAATTTAAATTTAAATGCAAAAGCATTTTTGCTGGTGTGTTTTGTTTTGGATTCGTGATAAAATTATGGGAACTTTATGGGAAATTTACATCCCAAAAGTATGCAAGATGAAAAGTGAATCAAAAAATATTGCATAATTTCGGAATTCTCTTGAGCATAAAAGTATGCTACAATATGATTTAGTAGTGATTGTTCCTCGAAAAAGTGAGATCGTTTATGTCTCTTTATTAGCCGAGAAGACAGAAACAAGGTTAAAAGGATAAACATGTAAACAATATGCTTTGGAAATTTTGTGACGCATTTTATAACATTTTGGGCTTTTCGTGATCCGCAAAAATTAAGCGTGGAATTGCTGTTTTTAATCGTTTAAATGCCTTTGTTGCTGTACAAGTTTTCACACCGTGTCTCTTGTGCACCAACCGTCACAAGAGTCTGAAAATGCAGCAGATGGCAATGGACAACAAATCAACTAGTTCATTATCCCAAGGCAAGACACATCTACTTTCACCCAATTTGGTGAGGCGACGACGCCCTGCAAAGGCTTTCAGACATTCTCAAAACGCTACCAAATAAACTTATGTAAGTATGCCCAGCCAATCTTAAAGGACATCTACAAAATCGCCTCTTCGACTCTAAAAATCGTCACCTACATAAGCTTCTAACTGCCTTTCCACCTTCTGAGACGGATGAGAAATCTCTGTGGCAGAGCATCAGAGGGCGTCCAACATGGCTCGCTAAACTTATACTTACGAGCAACGATGAGATTGCTACCGGCGTCGACAATCTTATGGAGAATCAACTTAGTTCAGCAGTCATGGCTACTTTAACCTTGTCCTTCATCAACCAAATTCGTCGCATCCTCATCTAGTGCACAGTAAGTCGAGAGTTCATAGAGCTGATCACTCTAAACAGTCTTTACGAAGCGGTCCAAGATTCATGGACTGAACGTTTTTAACGAGCTGTTTTACCGCCATCAACCGGTGTGTGTTTCTTTCACAGCAAATGGGGTCTCGCAGCTTCATCATCGTGAAACAAGAGTCGCTGTCATCTGTGCAGACGATAGGTAACATTACCAAGTCTATGACATCTCTCCAGAAACCATATTCATCAAGACAAACAAATCACAAACAATAACAAAAAAGTATATTTTCACCCCTTCTAGTCAAATGACAGTGCACATCCCCCCATGGTCGTCCTGATCCACTCATTGTAAAAGAACACACTGGCGTGCACATCTGGCATGCCCTTAGCGCAAGGTTGACCCCAATTTACAATTCCCACCAGCTTTCCATCACTCACCAGCGGTGCACCCGAATCACCATGGCAAACACCTGCACCCGCACTCGAAAGTGTACAAATGTGTCCCACATCCACTCCATTGTCACCATTGTATCTCTGCTTACAGTTTTCATAAGCGACGTAATCTACTTCAGCTGTTCGCAGATCATTCGAAACGCTACCACTCACGTCTGTTTTTCCCCAACCGGTTAGTACCACCTTACTGCCCGCAGGAAGCAGTTCACTTGCAATCTCAATCGGCTGCGTTTTCGCGTCGTACTCAATCGTTGAATCCAGATGCAACAAGGCAATGTCATTGTGATACAATGGATTGTCAAAGTTACAGTGTATGTAGATCTTCTTAACATAGTAATACGCCACGGGATCCCAAATGTCATTCGAACCCGAAGATATTAGAATCTTTGCTGGATTCCATCCAATTACACAATGTCCAGCAGTGAGGATCCAGTTCGCATCGATAATTGCTCCCGAGCAGAAATGACTGCCAATAAGTGTCTGTATGGACACATGATACGGTGCGAATCCATCGCTGGCAACAACACCTCCAACAATGCGATTTTCAATATTAAACAACGATGCGTTCGCTGAGCGTCCATCCGCCAGGGTCCTAACTCGGATGCCTAAACTGGCGTGGAACGCAAGGGAAAACACTGTGACAATGACAAGCAACTTCATAGCTTTTCATCGAAAAATGATGGAAGTTTTCTTTTATACGCGGACTCTTGGTCTTTCAATCGATAAGATTACAATTACGATAAGCAATTGTTTCGGAATTGGTTTATCGTTTTACTGTCATCGATAGGAATTCTGGATAAATGAGCTTCATAAAGAAATTTAGTTTTCTAAGGAAGAAGAAGCACAGACTTATTGGAATGGTTATGACTGCAATGAGTTCTTATGGCGCATGAATTTTTATTTCGAGTTGAAGAAGCTAATAAAGAGTTTAGGTATGATATTTCCCAGACATGTGCTGGGCACAATGAAACCTCTTCAGTTTTCCGGATGAATCGGAAAGAAGCAGAAGTCGCGGTTATCCATTATCGGATACTTGGGAAGAAAGTGTTTAAAGTATTGTTTTAAGAAATGTAGGCTTGAAAAATCAATGCATTTCCGGGCTTGTATGGAGTTTTTTTTAAACAGTGATTCATCACTCTAAAGAACTTTTTATCTCCAACAAACCGGAGCTTTAATTACATTAAAGTGTGCTCTGTGAAGAAACTGATCTCTTGTGATGTAAAGAGTGCAAAATGTAAACTAGATCAGTTCGATTATGTTTAAGATGAAATGTCCTTTCAAGGGTTTTCGATTTTCTTTCTTCATAGACCACGGACAAGCTAGTTCTAGAACTTCGTATCGGTTTTGCTTTTGAAGGCCCATTTGATCGTAATAATGTTGTTCATTCGAGCCAACAATTGGTAGTTCTACAAGTCTACATGCAGTGAAGAAGTCTTCTCTTGAAAGAGTTTAATGTTAAGTCCACTTCCTGCTTGTCCAGCACTCAAAGTAGTTCATCAGAACTGGCATCAATGACCATTGTTCGGATAACAAATTTTGCAACTGCTTTCCAGTGTCTACTTCACGACTATGAACAGCAGAGCTGAATGCATTCACTGAATGCACCCAATTGAATTCATGCGAAATTAATTCATTCTTTGACTTCATTTTTGAATGGTGACCTTTATGTTTGTATCACCATTCATTTTGAAGTCATTGAATGAGCATTTAATTTTTGCATTCAGTCAATATTTCCACTCATTTCCATTCATTTGCATTCATTTGAAGTCTTTTGCATTCAATTGCCATTCCCATTCATTTTCATTCATTTGCAGTAATTTTCAATTTCTGTGGTCGCCGTGGCTTAATGGTTAGTGCATTGGATTGCTAAGCGAGAGACACAGGTTCGATTCTCAAAAGCCACCAAAAGTTTTCTTGCGGCACCACCTCCTCGCAGGCATGACAAACCTGCAAGAGTATCATCTGTCATAAAAAGCTTCTCAATTCGCCGTTCGGAGTCGGCATTAAACTGTAGGTCCCTTCCATTCGAGCGAAGAATATAACACGCACAACATGAATAGTTGTGAGAAGCTAGGCCTTGCCTCTCCATGAGCTGCCGTGCCAAATATACATACATCCAAGAGAAGGAGACTCATTAGAATGCGTAACTGGAGACAGAAGGGAAATAGATGTTGTGAGTTGTGAGGCCCAGGTTAGCATCGGTCTGTAATTCAATAATAAAATATAAGGAACGTGACTAATATGTTGATAATATGTCGAAACCTTTGATCTAACCTTCTGGTTGGAGGTTCCTTATGAAAAATGATGGAGGTCCTTATGAGCCTAGGAAGAAATGGAATTTTCCCAAAATTTCTTAAAATAAAAAATAATGATTGCAATTTATCGAACAGCAACTTTTTGGACTTTCTACTGGTTTTCCCACATTTTGTCCGAGGAATGATAACCCAACACTTGACACAAGTCCATAAGCGGTCAATACTGAATTATATCGTTCAGTAATTACTTTATTACTGCTCTCAAGACCGCGTAACATACGACATCATAAAGATCTCTATCTTGCCGGAATTCTGCCTAAGATTAGTTAGAAATGGATACCTACTCACTATATAAGCCCGTCAACACAAAGACCAATACTTATTGTTTTGAAAATGAAAGTGCTACTGTGCCTAGTTTTGTTCGCGGTGCCAGCCATCTTGGCAATAAGAATTAAACAATCAAAAAGTGATCGTATTTCGAAGGAAAGCCGAATTTTGGGCGGCGTCGAAGCAGAAAAAGGATACGCTCCCTATCAGGTCTCATTACAAACGGAATACGGTAGTCATCTGTGTGGCGGAGCTATAATCGACAAAAATTGGGTTGTAACAGCAAGTCATTGCGTCGAAGTTTATGTGTTCTTTGGAACGCAGGAGAATCTTCGCATTATAACGGGAACACAGAATTACAAGCAACCTGGAGCTATACACTTTGTCGATCGACTAGTAATGCATTGCAACTATGACAATCCAATTTTCCACAACGATATCGCTCTCATTCGTCTCAATTCATCGATTGTGTTCGATGAAAACACAAAAGCAATTGATCTTCCCACGGACGCTTTGAGGGAGGGCGATGAAGTTGTCCTCACCGGATGGGGTACAACCGAACTTTGGGGTGAAAGACCAGATAATTTACACAAGATCTCGTTGAGTTACCTTCCGCATCAGAAGTGTTTGAGTAGCTTGAACAATGATGTCGGTCTGGATATTGGACATGTTTGCACATTCACAAAACAGGGTGAAGGATCGTGTCATGGTGATTCGGGCGGTCCACTGGTGAAGAGTAACCAGCTGTATGGAGTGGTCAATTGGGGATTTCCGTGTGGCGTGGGGAAACCGGATATGCATGCTAATATTTATTTTTATGTCGATTGGATAAGGACTCACGTCAATAGTTGTTATTGGACTTTTCCATCGTAAATAGTAAATAAAAATAATTGTGATCTTAGAAGAAACGTTTTGAATTTTAATTGTAAAAAGTTGCTTCACATTGAAAGACATAAACATTTGTTTGAATAGGATATGTACGATACCAGCATGTGCGGTGGATGGGATTCTTGCAATCCTGCCAATTGCCTTATTCAATAAGAAAACAGCAGTAATAGGACGGAGCGGTATATGGAAATAGATTGCGATGGTAGGGAAAGAATCAGGGTTATCGAAAGGTACAACAGAACTCTTATCGCAGAGGACTTAATAATCCTGAAGGGGTTATATGCATGAAACTCTACAGATGACACCCCAGTGGAGATTCGACGAAGGATAACTTTAGGCAACCGCTGCTACTTCGGTTTTTCCAAGCAACTAGGGTCCAAACTCCTAACTCGAAAGTCCAATATCATGCTCTACAAGACCCTGATCTTGCCAGTCCTGCTTTATGGAGCTGAATGCTAGACGATAAGTAAGGCAGCGGAGCAGATCTTGGAATCCTTCGAAAGAAAAATACTACGTCGAATATTTTGTCGAAAGGAGGAGAAGATATAACCGCGAACTCTTCGAGCTGTACAAAGATGTCAACTGCACTGGTTCGCCCACATCGAGGAAATGGATGAGAATGCTCCAACTAAGAGGATTTTTGAATCCCAGCCACTTGGTTCATGAAGAAAAGGAAGACCGAACCTCCGGTTTAAAGATCAGGCAATCGGGGACGCCAGAAACCTTGACCGTGAAAGATGGAAAGCGACATTTGTTAAGGTTCACACCCTCCAAGGGTCGCTAGCCTGATAAGTAAGTAAAGTATGGATTAAGGGTGGTAAAGCGGGAGCAGGTATGTTCTTGAAGGATTTGCCATTTCATTCGACAAAAACCACAGTTTATCAAGCCGAGACATTGGTACTGCTATATGTCCTGGAGGGTCAGGTGCGACTTAGAAATATCTTCATCAGATTAAACAATTAAGCTTTTTTGAAGCAGACACATCATCGGCAATGGAATGTGTTCAAAAACTGAATGACTGTGCCTCAGGGAACATGAAGGGATCGAAGGAAATAAAAAGGCGAACAATCTGCTGAAGTAGGGGTCAGCCTATGAGTTTTTGAGTCCTGGTGAAGGATATGATCGATAAGTGGGCTACGAATGAATATCCGAGAGGGTGGGATAGCATGGCGAAATGCAGACGAGCCAAAATTACGATGAAAGCCTCTTCACTCCCCTGACAGTTTTTTTTTTTTTTCATTTCTCCCTTCAATGAAGATGTTAAGCGTTGATGTCGTATTGGAGACTGTTAAGAAAGTAGTGAGTATGACAATCTTGCAAAAAGCGAAAACTAAGGATAAGTATGTAGAAAAACTCAACCATGTCATGGAACAACTTGTTAACCATGAAAAATAAAACATTTTCTTTCTAAAAATTGTGTCTTATAAATATTTATGTCAAGCCAAATTTACAATTAAACATATCAGTCTTTGAAATTATCCTAAATTTGTAAACTGCCACACTCATCACCAGCTGCAACCATTTATCTGTGTCCTAATCCAATCCGAGTAGTAGTATACATTTGCATGCATATCTGGATCTCCAATTGCACAAGGGGTACCCCAATTCACCAAACCATATAACTTGTTGTCCCGCACTAATGGACTTCCTGAATCTCCATGACACGTACCCTCACCCATCTTGGTAAACGTACAGATGTGACCAACTCCAACTGATTCGTCATCTCTCATCTGTTTCTTGCATTTGTCATGTGAAACAAACTTAAGTGTGGCTTTTTGCAAATTTTTCGGCAATGAACCCCAAAGCTCCTCGCTACCCCATCCAGTCACAGTAAGATCATCGTCCTCCACCAACGGCTGTGTAGGTAAATCAATCTTTGTCGTCTTCTCATCGAACACAATCGATTCGTTCAACCTAATAAGGCCAATGTCATTGTGATAAGCGGGCACGTTGTAGTTGCAATGTGTTATCAAACGATCGACAAAGTAAATGGCACCGGGACTGTCATATTTATTTGTACCGGTGATCACACGCAACCTATCCGCCATATTGTAGACAAGGAAATCGTCAATGCAATGAGCTGCAGTAACAATCCATTGTTCATCGATAATGGCACCGCCACACATATGATTCGAATACGTTCCCTGTATCGAGACTTGATAAGGTGCTAGGCCATCCTCAGCGATCACCCCACCGATAATGTGATTGTCTAAATCCTTATCTGCACTGTTTCGTCGATTGTTCAGTCTTTTTCCCAAACTGGCACTTGCCGCCAAAAGCACGCAAAATAAAATGAACTTCATAGTTTAACGATTAATTTTGGAATATTGCTGTTTTATGGAGACTATTTGGTTTATATACGTTTTATGAAACCATAAAGATATGCTTATCTTGGGAAACTTTGAGTGACCAAACGCTTTAGATACGATTAGATCGACAAGATATATTTGGATGAATTTTGCGAGAATATATGACTCACAGAATTATTGCTTATCAAGTTGATGAATTAAAATAACTACGTTGCTGTTTGCAACTGGGATTAATTAAGGTCATAATGCGACTAGATAAGCGTAGGCGATCCGGCTGCGTTAGTCACTGAATAATTGCAAGTATCTTTCCATTTGAAAGCTAGATCAGTGATATATGGCTAGAGCCTAAAATCTTGTGACGTCTTGAGGTTTCTTTAAGACCGTGTGCTGGACTATGATTCGAAGACGCAATTCTGATACGTAAATAAACTCTTCCTTTAGTCAAACAAGTGATTCAGTTAATATTTCATCTAATTAGGCCGTCTGGACACTATCACCTTGGCTTTCGATAAAAAGATAAGCAAATTTGGTTCCGGACACTGATCAGTGGTGCATAACATATTGCTTAAGGGCCGAAGATTGTTGATTTAGTTCAAAATCATTAAAAGAAACTGGTATAGGGTGTTTGGCTTGCATTTGTCAGCTGCTATTTGACAGTTCTTTCGTTACTAATCACTGGCTCAGAAGTTATTTTATAATAATTGTGACAACTTTTAGAAGCTGTGGAATACGTACGCAGATTTTCTTGAAACGAAGGCGTCGTTTGCCATAATTTCTCAAGGATGGAAAAGAGAATGATGACACCGACAGATCTGCAAATCTTTTTTGATCCGAAACATCTGTAACTCTAAAGATTTAATTTGGCTGCGTCCAGCATCTTTTTTTTCCTTCGAGTCTGGCAACTTGATGCTTCCACTTAAGTAGACTTCATCATCATCTAGAGAAAGGCTGCAATGTTTAAATGCTTGTAATCCACCGGTTGCCGTAATCCTTCTTAGAGTTGAGGTGTCGTTTACTCCTAGAAATGGGCTACCTTCTGCGGAAATTGAAGGAGAAAGAACGAACTTACAAGGAAATAAGTAGAACTGTTGGACTCTGATCAGTACAAGGCTATCTGATGTTCATAGGTAAGTAGGTAGGTAGAAGTGGCTGAAACTGGTGAACCTACCAAAGACACAAGTAGCGTGGATGCGCCGTTCTGATACAACAACTCACGTGACCTGAATGTTGATGAGCGTAGCTTAGAGTGTAGTTTTGCAGAATCTTATGTTAGAAATCTCAGAAAGTTCCTTGAAAAAAGGCTTTTCCGAGATTGCGCTGTCTGGTTCTGGCAAGTGCCGGGCAGTCACAGAGAAAGTGGAATAAAGTTTCCTTTTCGTGTGAATTGTCGCAGCTACGACAATGGGGGTTGAACGGGATGCCTTACTTGGCAGCGTGTGGACCAATTGGGCAGTGGCCCGTGCTAATTGCTGTGATTCTTGCTGTCTCGATGCGGTTCCTGTTGATTAGGTCATTCGTTTTTTTTTTGTTGTAGGTGGGCCAAACCTGCCTGGATATGGCACAGGTTTCTAATTTTTTCCACCTAGAGTTGGCAATAGAGAGAAAATGTTAGAAAATTTTGCCCTTGATGAGTCCCATCGGGGAGAGTAGACTGACTCTGCATCCAGGGTAGAACCACATCTGGCTACGCGTCGGCTCTCTCATTCCCCTCTATGTTACTATGACCGGGAACCCAGAAATAAGTGATGTTAAACCGAGCGTTTACCTGCGTTAAAGTTTCCTTACACTGCCAATAAAGACTCCTATGCTGTTTGAGGTAGTAGGGCTGAGGCTAGGTATCTTGCAGGCTTCTCTAATCGCTAGTACCTCCGCCTGGATGACACTCGAAGAGTCTGGGAGGCGGTGCGATTTGGATACGCTCAGTTCCGCTGAAAAGACACTTGCTCCAAGGCCACACTCCATCTTCGAGCCGTCGGTGAAGATGAATACTTGGTAGTTTAATAGGGGTAGGTTATTGTTCCATTCCGACCTCTATGGGAAGTGAACCTGAATGTTATTATTGAATTTAAGTGAAGGAGTAGTGTAGTCAGTTATGGTCGAGGCCAAATCCCTAGGCAGCAGGTTAAGAGCCTTACTATGGCCATAGGTTTTGGGGGACCAAAGGCCAGGTTCTCTGAGGCTGATAGCACTACACGAAACGATTTATTTGATGTGCAAGTCCAGGGGCAGCACGTTAAGAGCTTCTGACTGGCTCGATCGAATTGCTCTTGTGGTCCTAATATCAGCTGTTCGTTGGACTCTACTAAGTTTTGTGAGGTTCAAATTGATATGTATGATTGGCTCTTTTTTCTTGGACCAGTTTAAATGCCTAGTTTCATTGCTCATTGTCATTAGGCTAAAGGTTGCAACAATCACGTTCAACAGTCATTTGTAACAGAATCGTCAATCAAAAGGTTGCCTATCTCTGCTTGAGATTAATATTTTTTTTTTCTTGAATTATTTCAAATGGCACGAGTGCTTCAATCAAATTGGTTCCACTTCAAATTTGAGATATAATCGATTTTAATAACCAAAATAGTTTTATGGCTGAATCTTCAACGAAACCTTTGCTGACTGATGTAATCTAAGAATAAGATGATAAGGTTTTGTTTTGGGGAAATAATTAATTGTTTATTTGAAGATAGGAAGTGTTTTGATTATTGAAGCTTCTTAGAAGTTCTTATTTATAGAAAATACACTAAGTGTATTTACATAAATATCAGGTGCATACTTAAGACTGATTGAAATGGCATAAACAGGAAAGAAGGGAACTAAGTCTACCATTTGATTATTGTTGTTGAACTTTGAGTTTTATTTAATAAAAGTATTAGAAGAACCAAGGGTAAGACCTACCCACATACTTACGTATTTATCTCGTTCAGAATTAAGCTATTGTAAAATTTAATAAAATCATAAGGGTCTTTGAGTGTGAGCAACAAACCACTTTGAAAAGTTAGACTTTATGAATGTATGACAGTATAGCCTATTCTTGAACCTCAAGTAATAAATTTGTCCAGCTAGCTGTTCTGAGTTCCGATCATCTTAGGTTAGGTTAAGTTAGGTTGAGTGGCTGTCCCTACTACGCAGCGACAAACTTAGGCCAGAACAAGGCCCGTTGTGGTACCACGTATAAAAACCGTGTGACCAGTATCAGAGACCTAACATGTGTAATTCCCTTAGGAAAGAAGAATAAAGGTCAAGTTGGAGTTCTGGGGAACCGTAGCGGTGTAAACCCTATCCTGTGCCACACTATGTGCAGAACCAATTAGACCCACATACGAATTTCTTAATTTTAAAAATGTCGAGCCTAGCTAGGTCAACGAGGTCATCGAAGAGGTACTCTCCTAGGGTTCTCCTCCTTAACCTTAATAGGGCTGGGCAGGAGCAAAGAAGGTGTGTGGTCGTTTCCTCCTCCTCTTCGTCTTTGCAGCATCTACAAAAATCGTTAGAGGGAACACCTAGTCTGCTGGCATGCCTGCCAATTAGACAATGCTCCGTAAGGGCTTCTACTATATTTCTTACATGTTTGCTTTTTACGGACAGAAGTCTTCCCGTTCTCCTCAGATCCGGGTTGAGCCAGATCCATTTCGACAGAAGACAGGTGTTGATGTTGTTCCACCTCCTGCTAGCTATTCTTCTAGCTTTAGTATCGAGGTAAGATTTTATCGATTTTATGGAGGCAGGCGGTTCCCCTTCATTATTAGAAGCGAAACGACCTGCGCCTTCCTTTGCTAGCTCGTCCGCTCTGCAGTTGTCCGGGAACCCAGCACAGGGAAACGTCGCATCTGTCAGCGATCTCATTCAGAGACCTGTGGCATTGCTTTACCATTTTGGATCGTACCGTCGGTGATTCAAAAGCTTTTATCGCTGCCTGACTATCTATGTATATAGAAATAGAAAGCCAAGCCGCAGCTTCTCGGACTGCTTCCAATCAACTTGCATGCGCTCGGTTTTGAGTAAGGCCTTCTTCTATTGTGTCATATTTGTAGGATAGATGCGAAGCTTGCCGAGGCAGGAGATGTTTATTTGCTTTTATATTTAAAGTTGTGAGCAGATTGATGACTGATCAATTTGGCATGGTTACTTCAATACGCGCTCGAGTCAACTCAAGGATACTATGACACTATCATCCAAAGATATAACGTTTATTCAAGTTTTGGACGAATGTGTACTTTTGTTTTTTTTTAAAGAAATTTCCAAATCCCAAGACCGACCAAACATGTTCCGATTCATTGTACCCCCAGGCAGAAACCCCTTTTTGGTGTAGTGGTTTGAGAAACGCAGATTTCGTTCGTTTCTCCTTTTGTTTTCGGTGGCTGTTGCTGGTCCCCAACCGGGCTCGGTTAGATCACAAGCGAACACACTACCCACTGCACCATCACCATATTATCAAGACTGTGTGTGTACTTACTTTTCTAACAGACGCCCGACAAATGAAGGGACTCATCCTTTTATCCTCTGTGATTCAAGGCATGTTGCCGCCAGGTTGTCCAGAATTTGCAGAATCAGTGTTCTACAGAACACCACCATTGTCTTTTGTGTAAGGATCTTCAATTTAGGGTCTGAGGCGGGTAAGGAATGTAGTCGAATTTTCAAGATGGCTCCAAGACCAGTGAAGGCTCAGATGCTGCATTCTTTGTGGAAAGCAACAACATTAGACTGCCCTTTCTCCTAGGTATTTATGCATTTGTCTTCTAAGCGGAGATTTTTGCAATACTTATGGCTGCGAACTATATTGTGAAAAACCAGTGGAGGGGACGGAGTATCTGCGTCTGTAGCGATAGTCAGGCTTCGCTTAAGGCATTGCTCAATCCTCTAACTAGATCCAAAATATTTCGAGAATGCAGGTTTAGTTTGAATTCGGTTGGAAGACTGAATTTGTTAAGACTTGTCTGGGTCCCTGGAAACAGCTGTATTACCGGAAATGAGCTTGCCAGGCAAGGTTCAGAGGAAAACTTCTCCGGCCCTGAACCCACGTTAGGTTTGCCCGTATCTTCGGTAAGGGCTTCTAACGATGGTTCGGTTTTAGCAAACACAACTGTAGATGGCATGACTCTCCAAGATGCAGGCAGACTAAACAGATCCTTCCCGCCGTCGGTAAGAAATTCGCGTCATTCTTGCTGTCTCTCAACAGAAAAGACTGCAGACAACTTATTGGGACATTTCTCTTTTGCCAAACATCTCAACATGTTAGGTTTAAGTGACACCACTGTCTGTGATGCTTGTTGAGAGGGCGACGATACTGCGGAACATTTCTTATGTGATTGTCCTGCCTTTGGTCGTATCAGGTGTCAGATGTTTGGGGCTGATGTGATGAGTGCTGGTAACCTAAGCTCCTTATCACTGAAGCTCTTACTTGACTTTCTTAGAAAGACAAAGAAAACACAGTAAAAGGGTTCTACCCGCTGCATAATGGACTTATTTTTAGTGTCTGAGTACGCCTGCGTGGTGTTCCAACACCCTGACTGAAAAGAAAGGGTCGTTTACTTCGAGGTAGATGAACTCTTTTACTACTTCGAAGTTATAGCTTTATAGTTTTATCGACAGCATATATTTGGATTTGACCAACCTTAAATCGTTTTAATTTTTAGCATTATTTAGCATTATAATCATAGTGGTCAGTGTGGCTTGATGGTTAGTGCATTTGACTGCTGAGGGAGCTGACACAACTTTTAAATTCTCGACAGGCAATGACAACCACCGATAGAATAAACAACTTCTCAATCGGTGTGAGTTTTATTCATGAAGTCCGGACATGTGGGCTTTCTTCTTCTTCTTATCACGCCAGAGACCCTTGGAGGGTCTGAGCCTGAACTAATGCCACTTTCCATCCTTCACGGTCCCGGGCACGCTGCTTCCAGTTCCAGTACTAGACCAAGGTTTCTTGCGTCCGCGATTGCCTGATCTTTAAAACGGAGGATCGGTCTTCCTTTTCTTCATGAACCAGGTGGCTGGGATTCAAAGATCCTCTTAGCTGGAGCATTTTCGTCCATTCGCTCGATGTGGCCGAGCCATTGCAGTCGACGGATTTTTGCCTTGCGGACTACATCCACATCTTTGTACAGCTCGTAGAGTTGGCGGTTATATCTTCTCCTCCATTCGTCCTCCTCGCAGACAGGACCAAATATTCGACGTAGAATTATTCTTTCGAAGTATCCCAAGATCTGCTCCACTGTCTTACTTATTGTCCAGCATTCAGCTCCATAAAGTAAGATTGGCAAGATCAGGGTTTTGTAGAGCATAATTTTGGACCTTCGAGTTAGGAGTTTGGACCCTAGTTGCTTGGACAAACCGAAGTAGCAGCGGATGCCTCATGTTATCCTTCGTCGAATCTCCATTAGGTCATTTGTGTCATTTGTGGAGTTTATATGAGCCTGGTTGAGGCCCAGGTCCACCCCGGACTGTAGCGCCGCCTTAAGTAAGTAAGTATGAGCCCTGAGGTAGATAAACTACTTCACTTCCTCAAAATTATAGCTGTCAATCGTTAGATTTTGATCTATACAGTTTTCGACGGATCGGTTTTTGGTAGACAGCATGTACTTTGTTTTATTCTCGTTCACTTAGTTGAAAACCCTTCCATCTCTTTGTAATAACCTACCTGCTTCATCACAAAGATTTAGGGAACTTCTTTTTTCCTGAAAGTTCTTTTGCTAATGAGATTTTAGTATAGCATCCTAACTAATAAGCCTTTGCCATTGTTTCACAGCTGGCAGAGCGGTCAGTGGTAGATCTGTTGAAGATATTTGCTACAAAATGTTTGTTTTGAAGTAACTCACTTCCATCGTAATGAAGTTTATGGTGTACATTTAGTGATTAAAATGCCTCTTCGATAAGCTCCTCATTATATTTAAGGTCAATTTACCCTTTGTTTCATTTCTTTAACGATGTATGTAATTAAAATTAACCTTATTGTCTGTCAATTAAAACAATAAATTAAATGTTTTATAACAAAGTTCATTACACTATAAATAATTATGATTCCAAATGTACAAATGACTTGCAATAAGGTCCCCAATCTTATCGTAGACAATCTAAATTTTCAATTTAATATCAATCGCTTCACACGATATAAGATGTCTTGTCAGCACGAAAAAAAAAAACCGTTAATGACAGTATAAAAACCAAATGACTTGAATTTGTTGACCCTATTTGTGTTAGACAGTTGACCAAATCCGTCATGAGAACGGAACTTTTCCTAGTGCTGCTGGTAACAAGTGTCGCACTTGGCATACGTGTCAAATCGCCGCTTAAAAATGGACTCGCCAAAATTGAAAATCGTGTTATTGGCGGAGTTCCAGCCGAAGCTGGAGCGGCTCCCTACCAGATCTCACTTCAGTCCACTTCAGGAAGTCATATGTGCGGTGGTGCTATTATTGCCGATAGATGGGTTCTTACAGCGGCACATTGCGTCATCAATTACCTGTACTACGGTACAGAGGGGAACCTTAGAGTTGTGACCGGAACCAATGTATACACACAACCTGGAGGAATATATTACGTAGAAAAACTATTCGTGCACTGCAACTATGACAATCCGGACTACATGAATGACATAGGTGTCATTAAGCTGAACTCGTCGATTGTGTTTGACGAGAAGACTGCGAAAATTAACCTGCCGGACAAGCCATTGGAGGGGGGTGATGAATTGGTTTTAACTGGATGGGGATCGACTATAGCTTGGGGTGACACACCTTTAAACTTGCAAACTGTGACACTGAATTTCGTTCCACACGAGAAATGCAAGGAAGATATGGATGGCGATCCTGGAATAGGCCTAAGTCATATCTGTACCTTTACACGGGCAGGCCAAGGAGCTTGTCATGGTGATTCGGGTGGTCCACTGGTTCGTAATGGTATGCTGTATGGTTTAGTGAATTGGGGCCAGCCATGCGCCTTAGGTTACCCCGATATGCATGCTAATGTGTATTATTTCTCGGATTGGATTCGTAGGCTTGTAAACGGATGCAATGGATGGTGATGAATAGATAAATTTATAAATAAACGAATAAATTAAATTAACAACGTATATAGTTTTTTATTGAAAGCTTACTAAACAGTTAAAGCCGTTTCGAAGACTACAAAATATTTGAAATTGTGTGGCTAGATATCTCAATGCTTTGCTTTTCTTGGGCTTAAACTAACTAGCTGGCGTTCGCCTTTTATCAATTGGAATCAGGTTTTTGGATGCCTGGGTTAGGTTAGTCATTTCCACTAAATGAACTAATTAACAACGGAAAATGTCCAACTTCTCAACAGTCCTTTGATGTCTAAAGGTTGCGGACCAATTATCATATAGAGCTGATGAGCCAACAGTCTTTAGGGTTCTGAGACAGAAAAACTAGCCAGAAGGCAGTCCTGCGTCTTAAAAAAGTGCGATTTCAATCATTGGTCGTGAGACGTAAAGACTATCTTCTCCAATAGAAGACGAAAAGGCGACGAGGCATTATAAAAGCCAACTAAAACCATTTATTACCGCAGCCCTGAAATGTGGTGTCGTGAAGGAAATTTGGGGCTAATCGACGCTTGACAGTTTCATATTATTTTTGTTGTCGGGTCTGGCCTACCCTACTGTAGGCCTCAAGGATTTTTTCAGTGTGCTACCAGGTAGAGAACTCTTTAATTGAAAGACAGGTCATCAGCATTTAGTACATCTGGACTGAAGATCCGCCACCTGATGGGAGTAAAGGCAGACTGTTTACATAAGAACTGTTCTGCCTTAAAGCCGCCCTCTGCGCAGGCATCGCAGATAATGTTTTTGCTTGAACGAGGCCTAGTGCCTCATAAAAATGTCAGTATGTTGCCAGCAAAAATGTGATTGATTTCATACAGACATAGGGGTGCAATCGTTTGGCTTGTTTCCTCCATAAATACCTTTCAGGCTTGTTTAACGTCTTGAGTCCTATAAAGTCTGATTAAAAGTGCTACCAAACCGGCACATGCTTCATTCCATACAATTACCTGGCCATGTATTTACCCAACTATAAAGTTCAGCCTAGGTGCCATAGTGCGCTATTACCCAACGTTATTAATTTATTACAATTCTATAAATCTTTAATTGCCCAATGATTTTATTTTTAACAAAAAATAAAGACTAATGTCTAGCATACCTTATCATAGATATAATCTAGGAATTTAATAGGACATGAGACTTTGATAACATCACAGATAAGCGAATGTCACCTTTCATCCATATATATAACTTAATGTCCAATTGTGAAGTATCTATATTGTTAAATCAGTTTTCAAATCATGTGGACAATACTGTCACTTGTTGTGTTGGTAGCCTATTCTACCCTGGCTATTCGGGTGCAGTCTCAGGCAAAGCCTTCGGAATACAACAAGGAAAATCGCATTATAGGTGGAGAGATAGCCGAACCGGGATTCGCTCCATACCAGATTTCCTTACAATTAATATCCGGTTATCATATATGCGGTGGTGTTATAATTAGTGATAGATTTGTCCTCACCGCAGGACATTGCATAGAGGACAACATTTTCTATAATCTAGAATCGCAACTTCGAGTTATCACCGGAACAAATCGATTTGCAGAACCGGGAGCTATTTACACGGTGGATAAGTTGTTCCTGCACTGTAACTACGATTCTCCTTGGTACCACAACGATATTGGATTAATTCGACTTAACTCATCGATTGTTTTCGATGAAAGAACAGCAAAAGCGGAACTTCCTACTGAGCCTTTGGTGGAAGGCGATAAAGTGGTACTCACCGGATGGGGTACCACCGAAGCCTGGGGTGAAACGCCTGATGATTTGCAAAAGATAACGTTGAATTATATTTCGCATGAGAAGTGCCTGGCGGATATGTCGGGCAATAGTGGTGTTGATATTGGACACATTTGCACCTACACGCAGGTGGGCGAAGGAGCTTGCCATGGTGACTCAGGAGGACCTGTGGTAAAAAACAATACGCTTTATGGACTGGTCAACTGGGGCTATCCATGTGGAATGGGATCTCCAGACATGCACGCCAATGTGTTATACTACAGGAATTGGATAAGAACGCAGATGAATTCATGCAGGTGGTGATGAAGTGTTGTTTAGTATTTAATAAATTATTTAACTTTTGTTGATGACTTTCAAATGGATCGAAGGTGATTTTTATTTTTCAATCTTTATTCACACTTGACACGCAGGACTCGCATAAAATGAAGACTTCCGCTGTTTGTTAGTAAGACTTACGTCTTGTTATGATCCAGGAGGGGAACGGCGGCACGCTCGCGGTTGCACGGCTAGGCTCGACGGACAGGGTAGTTCTTGTCCTCCTCCAACATACACCATCTGCTCAAACACTTTTAATTTTTGCCTAGGCTAACTAATAGAAGAAGGAAGAAGACCCCTAATACCCTACTCAGACTTCCCTGACTTCTCTGTCTAACAGGTCTCGTCAACTCCTCTCCGAATATTCTTTGTCTTGCTTCTTCGTACTCTTGCAGCCACCTATGAAGACTCTTTCTCGAAGGCGTTACCTTTACCGTAGAAGCGTCGGTCGGTCTGCGTCGGTTCCTTTTTCAGGATCGTGGTGGGTTTTGACTCTTCAAGTCTTCTTTGGTCTCCGAGAACGTCTTCGGCGTCGACGGGTTGTTCCCGCGTACCCCGCCGACATTCCCGTTTCCCAAGCACTTCGCACAGTTGAAAGCAAGACTACCCTGTCCGCAACGGAAGGACGTCGAGGGATCATAAAACTTGGCGAGTCCGTTCCTGTGTGTGTCAATGGACCCTTTTGTGGCCTTTTAGTTTAAAATCAATTCAGTCAATTCAGCGCAGAACGCTAGGGTAGGGTAGATTAAGTTAAGTTTATTTTGTTTAGAGTTAAGATGAATAATAAAATATGAAGTGAAATTTTAAGCATGGGTGCTTAATTCATCCCTTTAGGAGTCGTTGTGCTTTCGACATTTAATGTGTTTCTGAAATAAAGATTTCCTCAAACTCACGGCTGAATTCATTTAAATTTTGGAATACACCTGAAAAAAAAACTAGTTTTGTTTGATTTCTGTGAAAGTCACACCTATAAATTCACTTCATTGCAGTGGGTTTACATATCTAAGTAGGTTTAGCCGCTGGATATATCTGAAACTTGCTGGCATTTCAAATATCTACACTCCACCATGCCGTAATAGTGATTTCATATCCAAATTCCCTGGTAACAACAAACTTGTCAACCCAAATCCATTACACAACCGCAAGCCTACTCTTTAGGTTGCATCAAACCCCGAAAGTTACTAATGAAATTTTTAATCGGATTATGATTGTAATTAAAAAATGAAATTAATATTTTCTCTACAAACATTTATTTATAAAAAAAAACAAAATTTACATAATCACAAAACTATGTACAACATAATAAATTCGTCTAATATATTACAAACTTTTCTACATTCCTATCTAGATATTTACAAAATTGAAAACTCCTAGTAGAAGTTTGGCGGTAAGTATCCATTGTTGCTGTTGCCGGCTTGATGAATCTGAGCAAAGTTAGCCGATGGTGCAGCTTGGTGTTCAACATTATTGCTACTGCTGCCCAATGATCCAATCACAGATGAGACTGGAGCAATACCTTCATCGGATATTTGGGTGGATCCACCCAAAGCATCGTATTGAGCTTGAATTTGTTCCTGAGCATGAGCGGCCTCCTCTGGAGTCTTATATTTGATGAAGAACACCTCTGGTTTGACGGTGGTGCTTGCCAGTTCTTGAACTTCAGCATGAATATCAGCAGCATCAGTCTTCTTGCTCAATACATAAATGACAGTCTTCTCCTCATTCAAGGCTGGTGTGATCTTGACAGCAGTCTTCTTGCTGGACTTGGCTGGAGCCTTAATGAAGACAACATTGTAGTTCTTTCTTGGTGTGCCAACTGTGATGTGCTTTTCCCGGTATTCCTCGTCGTTCTCTTCCGGAGCAGAATGAACGTAGAACCGTTTTGAGACTATGGTTTCCTGACGTGGTTGCTGTTGCTGACCATAGTTGTTCGAGGATGAGCCATGACTGAAAACAAGTGGTTGTTGAACCTGTTGCTGTTGATTACTACTAGCACCATAGTAGTTCGATGAGGAGCCAAGAGAACTTGTTTGCACCGGCGCGAATGATTGGAAACTTCCACCGAAAGCAGTTCCTGCTGCAGGTAACTGCTGTTGATTGTAGTTATATCCTTGGGGAGAAGCCAATGCCACGGCTGATAGGCAAAGAACCTGCAAAGAGATACACGTCATTTTTAACTTTTTCTAAATACACTCAACGAAAGTACTAACAATGAATCCACGCATCTTCCTGCTTGAGTGAAGTTAACCTAAATGGAAGGAGTTTAGACGATCGGTTGACTTAGAGATGGAACTCTGTCTTGGGACTGATGGTGATTAAGATCCCGCACTCGGCTTTTATACACCAAACCGAAAATAGCTTCAAGCAATCGAACTGAGAGATAATTACTAGCCTTCAAGATGTGATTTTCGGATTTGCTAGATTTGGGGGAAGAGGTGTTGTCCCCCTTCTGCTAAAAAAGAAAAAAAAAATATGATAATTTCCCTCCAAAAAATCTCTACACCAGCTACGGACATATTTTGATTGTGTATCTTTTTTTTTTTTATTCCTCGCATGCAACATCGTAGATACTTTCGCAATAGATGCGAGTGGTTTTTTTCTTTTTTCTCCGATTTTTAGCAGATACCTACATCTGAAACAAATGATGAACATTATCATCATCGTCGGTCAAAAACAAAAAAAAAAGAAAGATGAAACCAAGCGCGGAAGGGGTAAATCCTCCACATCTGTGAGTGAAAGAGGGCCACCTCTGACTATAATTGGGCGACTGGTCGAAAGTAAAGGTGTTCAGATCAGATGCTTACCAGACGCAACGAAAGTGAAATGGTCCGCAAGTGGCCACATTCATATTTTGATAGTTTCCTAACAAATAACCAATTAATGGTGTAATTCTAGCGGCAGTGTTTCTATTGTGTTTGTTTTTTTGGCTGCAAACAAATTAAGAAGATACATTCCGAGGGTGATGCAGCGGCTGGCGAATGTCATAACATTTAATAATGCAAGAGAGCTTGCGTGCATCTGAATTTTTTTGTTTGTTTTTAAACTTTAATCGGCTAATCGTGATGCCCTTTCATAATGAATTCACCTAGACCTTCAACGCATTTATAGAAATAAAGGCCCACACAACTGATACAGCGAAGTTCTCACGTGATTTTATGCTATTACGAAGTCGGAAATACTATTGGACAATAAATTTTCAAAACTATGAAGCCATTGGTCCATCAACGCTAAGTAAGATATTGGTGTGGGAAACCATTAGAGGTGAGGTTTTGTCAATTTACGATGACCAAGTTTAATATACTGCAAGTCACGGGACTCCCAAAAAACGGATCAAACGAACATCGAAGGACCAAACCAATCTCCTTGCTTCATTGTAAAATGAGACGATTTTTTTCAGATTAACATGTGAGATGAACACTGATTTGTTTCAGAGGATCCACTTAATGTCAGTTTATGGAAAAAAAACTACTAAAAACAGTCGTCAGTCAGGAAGATGTATCCTTCTACGTGACTATACACCTCGTCGTGGTGTAGGGGTCTAGTAAAGGTCAAAGACTTTCGGGAACCCTCTCCAGATGAGACATGAAGCCAAGCTGTAGAAGCTAATCCCCTCCTCCCTTACCCTATCACTTCCCCCCTTCTATTCCCAGTGGTTTGGATCAATTTGTCATACGACCTGTACCGAGGATTAACCTGGTTTAGGATCCAAAGATAACTCAGTCGCGAACGGAGTATCCGGATTACCTAGCGACCTCCTGATTAGCTTTGTCTGTGTACTGCGGATCTCTGTACAGATTGGCATCTATTTCTCCGCTACTCGTGGGATCTAGCATGGATAAATTCATTAAAACAAAAACAACAATTTCTGAATCCGGTGCTCATAAAACACCGACCGTAAGTACTGCCTCCATGCGCGCTTACAGTGCACCTTAAGTGCTGGCAGCAAAGACTTTCGATACGGAACTTGGTCCTTCCTATGCCAAAAGCCACGTGGAGCGCCCCCCTCATTCTCAGTCTAATACAGTTAAAAAAATCGGTAGTTGTGTGCCTTGTAGACTGCTAATCTACAAATTTGTTTTAATTGTTAAAAGTTCCTTAACTTTGTTTTTTGTTTTATAAAATTCATCCGCGCTCAAGGAGTTATGAAAACCCTTATGATGCTACTCACACAGCGCTTGGGTTAGTTTAGTGACTTTGAAACTCAGGTTGTATTAGGTTTTAGTGTTTGCTTCGAGGGTGGTGTCTAGAATGCCTGGGGAGAACTATTGGTAGTGTCGAAAAAAGTTCCTTGAGTGCATGCTATGTGTTGTTACAACGTTTCTATTGCAGACACTACCTTATTCCTTATCAAATCTCTGACATATAAGGATGTCTACAAAACTGCTGCAAAGTCCCGCCGTAGGTGGTGTTAAAAGCGCAATATGCTGACTTTGTGATGCCACCTTGATATTCCATAATAGCATTGACCACTCTAACCAAAGACTATTCGATTATTTTCCCATGTTTGAAGAAGTACCTTCTTGCCAGCCGTCCGGCTTCGTAACTTTCTTCTTACTTAGGTGGCGCTACAGTTCGAGGTGAACCTGGGCCTCAACCAACAAGCTTTTCCAGTAAGCCCGGCTTAGCTAACCGCCGCCAGTTACACAATCCAACTTGGTTGAAGTCCCATTCTACTTGTGCACGCCACCTTAAGCGAGGGCCAGAGTGTTGCATATCCTTACCATCTTAAACAACCAATTCTTAGTTTTTTGACCAGTTCTATGTCGCTATCGGGCTCCTCCCCGAACCGGGTCCGGCTTCACAAAGTCTACTATAATTCGAATCGCAAGAGACCATGTAGAGTGCAGATTCTTTGCTCTGTGGCTTTTTTGGATTCGTCCATCTGGAGTTTTGACTTTTCAGTTTTTTTTGCTGAATGCTGCTAAGACCTGAGCTAGTAGCATCGGGGTCCTTACTTTCCTTTCTATGGACTCCTACCTTTGTTCCTCTAAAGTCCATAGTATGGGGTCATACTGGAGATCTTGATCTTTTAAGATCAATTCATTCTTTACGCTCGCTATAAGTAACATATCACCAACCAGTCGTCCTCTGACTCCACTTCCCTCTGCGAAACGCCTGCAGTGGAACATTGCGAGCTTCGCGTTTTCCTCTTCATCTGGACATTCTGGGCATAAGGGTGAGCTAACGTGTCCAAGTCCGTGGAAAAATGTTCAATTGCCGCTGTCGCTGGACAGGAACTGCGTAAGGTGGTAGTTGTAGTCCTCGCTTACTCTGTTTGTTCAGATCTCGAGATCAGTTTGTGCGTCCATCTGCCTTTTGCCACCTTAGGTCACATGGCTTGCCACAAAGCCACAGACGTTGCATTTTCTTCAGCTTTTACGATAACCTCTTGCCGGTTTGCCATTCACTTAACGTAAACTTTTTGCATCTTATTGGGGAGCTTCCTACTTATTTGCTTCATTATAAGTGCTCCCGCTAAGACTGGAACAGCATATAGAAAGATTGAGCTGACCACTCTGAATAGCTAGATCCAGGATATTTAGGTCCAACGATTTTTTGCAGCATCAGGGAAAACGCTGCTTGCATCTGTGAGGATCTTTTGCTAAAGGATTTGACGTGCGTTTTGAAATTCAATCTTCTTTCGAGCAAAACTGCTAAATATTTGAATGCCTCATTAGTCCTAATGATTTGGTTTCCGATCCGGAAATTTCCGCTGGTTATTAGGACAGTCTCGGTCATGTGGTCAGCTAGTTCTAGGCCGATGGGACTCAAACCAATTTTTGATTCTTGCCACTGCTTCTTACGCAACGAACTCTATCTCGTGGATGTATTTGGCCGTAGTAACCACAACGATATCGTCCTTACATTATGTTTCAAAGGAAGGGTCCAAGGACCGATCCTTGTGAGACTCCCACAGTAATGATGTAGTTCTTAAAGCCGTTGTCAGTCTGGTACCTGTTGGTGAAGTAGTTCATCAGGTAATACAGGGTATCCATGGGCAGTTTGCGTAACAACTGCGCAGTATTTCTTTGTTTCTTTGCCAGCTACTGTGCATGCATGCACTTATTGGTCTCGGCCTTGAAAATCTATCTCCATTTCAAAGCTGTAAAGGTATCCCAATTATTTCCACCCAAATCTCGTTTGCGCCTACGTCTATGTGACGAAAAAGAATTCTTTCACTATGCGCGTTACATTTTACCTCACGACCACATAAAACAAATAAAAACTTTTTAACAAATGACTCATTTAATCAACAAAACAAACAAATAACAAATTTAACCCTCTGCAGCACTAACATTCTGCTAATAATAATAGTTCGGTGGTAGGTATCCATTGTTGACGGGAAGTGCAACTAAATCCTCAACGGAAACATTTTCCGGTGGAACGGCAGAAGTCGGTGCCACTTGCGCTGGTTGTTCTTCAGCAGTTTTTTCTTCGAGACTTCCAATAACCGAAGAAATTTGCGACACACCTTCGTTGGACACCTGCGTCGATCCACCCAAATGTTCGTATTCAGCTTGAATCTTCTCCTGCGCATGACTTGCCTCTTCTGGAGTATTATACTTGATGAAGTAGACCTCTGGTTTCGTGGTCGTTGTTGGTAATTCCTCGATATGTGCATCAATATCGGCAGCTTCGGATTTTTTGCTCAACACATAGACAATAGTTTTCTCTTCATTGACAGCGGGTATGAGTTTGACAGAAGCGGTTTTCTGTTGTTTCACCGGTGCTCGAATGAAAACCACATTGTAGTTCCTACGAGGTTGACCAATTGTCAGGACTTTCTCTGGTATTTCCTCATCCTCCTCTTCTGGTGCCGAATGAAGGAAAAATTGCTTCGAGACAATAATTTCGTTTCGGAACGGCTGAGCGAGTGGCGGCAATATTCCATAAGTGGTGAATGGTAAAGGTACATGTCCTTCTGCAATTGGCATGGTAATCATTTGTTGACTGAATTGATGAGGTTTCTCCAGAGGTGGTGAAAGTTCTTGCATCGGTGGAAGTTCAACAGAGAACGGTTGCTTTTGCTGAGCTTCTGGTAGATCCTGTGAAGTTTTAGATGATTCCAGCTGAGCGTTACCATTTGGAATTACTGCCTCCTCCTGTCCTACCACCGACATCTGGCCAAGGGGATACATGTATCCTTGTGGCACTGCCACAGCCAAACTTGAGATACAGAGAATCTGAAACGAAACAATAGAAAAGTGACTTCCTGCTAATGTGACCTGACCTCTCCTTACGATTAGTCCACGCATGTTCCAGCTTAAAGTGATCGAATTAGTGAACGAGTGAGTTATGCCGTTGTCTGCAAATCAATCACCAATTTATATATGCGACTGGTGCGTTGGAAAAATTCGATTTAATTAGTTTGTAGCGTGTAATTAAAATTAATTGTTCACAGAGTAATTACTGTTCGCTGTCGATGGAATCATATATAACACCCAATTACATACATTTGGGGGGGCATTGTCTAAATGTTTGAGGGTTACATCAATCGTTTGACAGAAGAATCATTAACTGCAATGAGGGAATGGTTTCTCAATTGGTATGTTGCATTCCATTGTGCACTAGAATTTGGTTGGGAAAGATAGAAGAAAACACAAATCAATGCAAAGTGAAAACGATAAGAAACGGGGTATTTACTGGAGGTGTGTCAGTTGAATTCTTGTCTAAACGATGTAAAAACATCCCAACCCACACAATACCAACAATTCCATAATTTCTTCAATTGTATGGAAATCTTTTCACTGCATACCACGACTTTCAGGAAGGAAGTGTAAGGGGCACTCGGTGACGTGTGGTTTGTCTCAAGCGTTACATATCGTGGCGATAGTTCTGGGGATACATCCCAACTCTAGTGAAATTATGTTTAGAAAAACGATTTGAGCTAGAGGAACCCGACTGTACACAATGAGAAAATCCCAGGAAAGAGTGTAAGGACTGCTATCATGACAGAGGCCATGAGAACTTATCCTACACTGGCAATAGAGGTGATATTAGACTTAACTAGAACATGATACAGTCGGAAACGGATAAATGCACAACCCATCGGGCGTTAGGAATTCTTTGAGGGGAAAGCGTTTTCTGACTCTCCAGCAGCCATGCACTCACATGGTACGTGTTCCGCTGATTCGTCTTCCTCTAAACAGAGTCGACATTCAGATTCCTGAGCTATATTTTGTTTATGTAAGTGATATCTGAGGCTGCAGTGACCGATGAGGAAACCGACAAGCCTTTTGATATCGGCCCTTTTGTGATTGAGAATATTTTTTGTGGTTTTTTTTAGATAAGAAGTTCCTTTTTTCCCAATTGTTCAAACTTATTCTGAACGTGGAAGTAGGGATGCGGCAGAAGGGCTCAGCACCTATATATATTTCAGAAGAACCTTTCCTGACAAGTTGGTCTGCAAGCGTATATGTATGGATCCGAGACGTCTACTAAATTTACTCAAATCTGGGAACTTCCCAAGCTGCTAAGCACTGAGCTCTTAAGGAAGCCAAACTTTCAAAAAAGTATTGAACTGATGTCGATATGTTCCTCTAAAACAAAAACGAATACCAATGAACTTCAGTTAAAAAGTTCTTAGACCAGCAGGGTTGAGACGACTCCGGCTTCACGCATCGACGAGGGCGAGAATTTATTGTTTCAGAAAAGCTAGTTTTATGGCAGAAGCTGTTTAACCTTCCTGATAAAGGTGAGATTGCTCTCTGTGGGGGCATTTTTCTTAAAGTCTATTGCAGGAATGACGTCCGCATACTCACATTGGCATTCACTTGGCAGTTTTATTCTCAAGTTTACGTTTTTCTAGATTTTATATCGACAGATGGCACTCATATCCTGCCTTTCCCATGTGTTTAATTTCGTTATGGATGCGGAATCTCAATTTCCGCTGAAAGATTCGAGTCCTATGTAGGTAGGCGAAGAAACGTTTTAGGCTAGCTGATCAGCAAATTTTGCTTCCTCCAAAGCTTTTGCACCGTGGTCGCCGTGGCCTAGTAGTTGGTGCATTAGGATGCAAAGCGAGAGAAGATAGGTTTGAGACTGTGCTAAACAACCAAACGCTTTTCGTGGCATCATCCCTCGACATTGAATGACAAACCTGCAAGAGCATAATCTATCACGAAAAAAACTTTTTAATCCGCCGTCCGGAATCGGCAATACATCTGTAGGCCCTTCGCCATTGTAACTGTTAAATACATTAAAATCTTTGTCCCAAGATTGAGGAAGCCTGCTCTTTTGCAATATTCGAGATCGTTGGGAACGATGAGAGCTCAAATTGACCGAGAAACTCGAAGAGATTCTGGAGGTCCTTTAAGCAATTTAGCACTCTCAACACATAATCAGAAGATCATTGAGGAAAGTGTCATAAATGAAGATTCTCTTCTTCTTAATGAACTTAGCTGCCGTGTTGGTAGGTTATGTTAGGTTAGAGTTGATGTCAGCATGTGAAAGTCAGTACACTTTTACCAGTTTTTGGGTGATGTTTCCGACTTCCTCGCAGAAGAGCTTCAAATGGGGTGTATGAGATTTTTAATATTAATATGTACCAGATCACCTATGGTTCTTCAAGCAGAAAGCTCCAAGATAGAGTTTCGTTTCATGGGAGATATCAGTAAGATGATATTTTTATTAGCAAAAGTGCTAATCCTTAATGTTTGTTGTCCTGCGAGGCAGAACCCTTGTGATGAAAACCGCTCTTGTGCACATGGATAATCTTTCAAGCCTGATGGAACTATAAAAACGTTTTAAATCCAGCTTGGGCTAAGTCTGCCTAGTTAACTGACAGGTTGTGCTATATCCTATTTAAGTTTGTTCTGCTGATCATATTCAGCTTAAGTACATAGCGAGAGGATAGCATCGGTATTGTTATATTAATCGGCGAGTTCCTGAGCCTTAAACTGCATCACACTTTGGCCAAGGCGAGACCACTTTACAGTGATCCAGGTATTGCTGACAGAAGTCATAAAATCAAGTTTTAAATGAAAGAAAGCTGGTATACAGTCAAATAGGATAGTTTCAGTGGAAGATAAATCCTCATCCTTCTCATCCCAACTTGACCAGTTCATGTTTTTGCTCTAAGACCTGTCGTTCCTAAAGTGCCGCTATGATCCCACATGATTTGTGAACTTAATCCAATCTATCGCTGTTGTGTAGAGCACCATAACTAAATCATGCTATCTGATATGTCATTCCTATAACTTGAGGCTGGTTTAACCAGCTTTATAGCAAAACAAATCTTATGAGAAAGGGAAACCAACACCAATTGATAAAGGTGGTTTCCAGCAAGCAAAACGTTGTGTACATTCTCCTTTTGAAAACTATAAATTTAACTATTAGTCTACAATGAAGGGTGATTAATTGCCCGTCGTTCGCTATCAAAATCAACATGTTGCCCATCCGCGTATTGGATGGACCTCCTATTTGGGCAACCTCAATGACCTATTCATACATTTCGCACTCATAACTCAGTTTGATTGATGGACAATGAAATCCGAGTTATGAATGAATGGCGCGCGAATCCAACCTATTCAATTGCCAAAAAATTAAATTCGTGATTGTTTTTAACCCTAGCCTAGACAAGCGCGGTGCTTCATTGAGCTTAACTGAGCTAAACAGCCACAGACAGCATAGGAAAAAAAGAAGATGCAACACTACCTGATTGATTTGTAATGATTTCGGGGGGAAAAAGGTGGGGATTCCAAGTCTTTCAGTTACTATCACTTTTATTGCCTCCGGGTGTAGGAATGAACGCAACTGAAAAGGAAAGGTAAGCTTCACTGTTAAAGAATAAAAGCTTTGATAAGTCACACCTTTATAGATAGGTAGGTATAGTGTCGGCAAAGGATTATTTATCTAGGACACTGGAATTGCCTGGTTTGAAAAATTTAATCCAACTACGTGTCCCATACCCAGTTATTCAAAGTCTCATCAGCAACCTTGAAACCTTCAAAGTTTTCATAATAAGCGACTCGCAACATACCGACAATCAATTAACATATCAATAAATCTTGCATCCGTATAGGTATACACAAACTGTTGGCCTTTCTTGTCAACTGGTTGAGATTTGAATATTCTCTTGAATGGATCACTGCTATTCATTGCCTCGGAGTGTCAGAACTAATGGGAACAAATCCATTCACCATTTTCACATAAAGGACTAGGAATGAGGAACTTCTCTTTCAAAGGAAATAAACCAACTCACGATTAATCTTAACTTGCTTGACTCTGGATGACATCCTTCCCAAACATTAGTTTAAATGAATAGTCATTCCCCTAAGCAATTAGGGAACAACCAATTGTGATGCTCTCAGGCAGGATCATTTTGCACTTGATTCCAATCTACAACGCATAGAATAATGGAAAATAGCTGTGCATGAGTGTTCCGGCCTACAACCACGCACTAGGAACCAGGTGGAAATGCATGTGATATTTAGGTGTTTACAACTTAAACTTAAAAGGAATTATCACATTGTAATCATGTCAAGCTGTCACCAAAAAGATCAGGTAATACGAAAGGACTTCTAAGATGGTTTGAGAAAGCCTGGATATACCTAGTGAATAGCCTGGATGAGACCAACAAAGATACTCTATACACTGGATGCTATGCTTAGTTGAAGTGGATGGTAAGTAGGAAAGTCGCGAGGCTTACGAAGGAAACGGCAGCAGGTCTATACGTAGGAATAGAGCCCTTCCGCCCGATTAGCGAACACATCGAATATAGAAAAAAACTGAACTGGCTAAGCTCTTAAAGAAACTCCTCAAACTAATGCCAGCGAAGGAACTTTTAGGACTTCCTTACGTAGCACTGTAAATTCTATGAACACTTCGGGAAATTAGGTCTAGAAAGCACCGGATCATGCAGATTTCATGAAAAAATCTATGAAACTCGAGACCACATCCTTAAAAACTGGAAGGCAGAGTAAATTGTATTGAAATGTAGATATTGAAAGGTGTTCCAATAGGGACTTCCGAACTTTGACAGTTGATAGTGGCCATATTGTTGAAGCTACATCTGTCAAATTGACTGTCATTTATTAAGTCTGTTTTGCCAAATCACTAAGGATGGATACAGCGTTCAACAACACGTGCAAATAATAAAATTGTTTTATTTAAAACTGACCCTAATTTTCATCGAAAAATCATTTTCAGCGATGAGGTCCAGTTCTGGAAGAATGGTCAAATTTGGGACGATGCCAATCCACATGAGATCCAAGAGCGTCCAATGCATCCTGAAAAAGTCACTGTTTGGTGTGGATTTTGGGCTGGCCCCGTCATCGGTCCATATTTCTTTGAGAACGACGTTGGCCAAGCCTATAGGTCGATGATTACCAACTTCTTTTGGCCTGAATTGGATGATATGGACACCAACGACATGTGGTTTTAACAGGACTGCGCTACGTGCCATACAGCTCACGCCACATTGGAAATTCTGCACGAGCGATTCGAGGGCATGGTCATCTCACGTGGAGGTGATGTGAACTGGCCACCGAGATCGTGCGATTTGACCCCGTTGGACTTTTTCATGTGGGGCTTTCTGAAGTCGCAGGTCTATGCGAATAGGCCACAAACCACAGCGGCCCTCAAAGCCAACATAACCCATGCCATCGGTCAAATTTAGCCTGATTTATGCGCCAGAGTCATGGAAAATTGGACATTTCGGATGCGCGCCACCCAGATAAGCCGCGGTGGACTTTTGAGTGGACTTTTGAACGATGTTATATTCAGTACATAGTCGCATCGATATGCTTTTCAAATGAATAAAAAATGTCGATGATATCGCACACACACTTTGTTTTATTTAAATTTAAAGATATGAAGCGCTTAATGAAAGATCCTTTATATAAAGAGTAAAGGCCTCCCATTCATAATCCAAGCCAAGGGACGAGAACAACATCGACTGGCACTAGGACGGGGCATAATAGATCCTTAAGGTTGCAGTGCAAGTAACCCCGATACAATTGATTTATTCATTCAAGCAACGAAGGACCTATGGAGGTACTCACTCACTGACTCACTTGTCAAAATCGGCACTAAAAACCCTTTTACTGATCCTGAGCGGTCAGTAGAAGCCGATTTTTCTGATGAAATACAACAAAATTTGGTCGGTTATTCCAGGACAGAATGTGATCAAACTAAAACTCTTCTTTTTTTTTATAATTAAAGCGTGCTAAAGTAAAGATCCCCTTCCCAAACTCAGCTGAAAAAAAGTTTCGCTGCAAGTTTTCCCACCAGCGAAGAATGCAAGAATGACGTACCGACCGATTAAGGATGGATGGATTTTCTCTTTTGCCTACCGGAATTCACCTTCTAAATCTTTGCATCCTTGGCGTCCTTCTGTGTTTCATGGAACACAATCGTTAATTGAAAGATTTTTATTTTTCAGAAAAAGTTGTGTAAAAAAAATTTATTTAATTATGATAACAACAAAATATAACGAAAGGCTACAAATAAAACATGAACAACAGGATCTTTAACAATCGTTCAGGACTAACAATCACATAAATGGCATTCTAATAGTAGTAGGTTGGAGGCAGGTATCCATTGCTGGTGTTCAAAATGGCACTGGCAATGGTGGGACCGGATGCTGATGGCAGAATCTCTTGCACTTGGTTGGTGGCAGCTGGAGCAACAGAACCTGCTTGTTGTTCGGCCAGTTGTTGCTGTTGTCTGGCTTTTTCTTCGAGGGCACCGATAACTGATGACACTGGAGCGATGCCTTCATTGGACACCTGAGTGCTTCCACCCAAATTGTCGTACTCAGCTTGGATCTTTTCCTGAGCATGAGCTGCCTCTTCTGCGGTCTTGTACTTGATGAAGTACACCTCGGGTTTGGTGGTTGTAGTTGGAAGCTCTTGAATTTGTGCATCGATGTCGGTCGCATCGGTCTTCTTGCTGAGCACATAGATGACAGTCTTGTCCTCATTGACGGCTGGAGTGATCTTAATCGAAGCCTTTTTGTTCGACTTGGATGGTGCTCGAATAAACACAACGTTGTAGTTCTTGCGTGGTGTTCCAATTGTTAGGACCTTCTCTTTGAATTCCTCTTCGTCCTCTTCTGGGGCAGAGTGGATGAAAAATCGCTTGGAAATCAGAATTTCTTGTTTGGGCTGTTGGTGTTGTTGTGGAGCAACTTGGTGGCTTACAGCAAACGATGGCAATTGGATGGGAATGCTCTGCTGGGGCTGAGAAAGGATCATCATCTGGGGTAGGAATTGTTGCTGTTGGTTGACGGAGGCTTCTGGTTGATTACCGCTGATTTGTTGTGGAGCGAGATATTGATTCTGAACAGGATGCTGTTGAACTTGATGCACTTGTTGAAGTTGTTGCAGTTGCTGAGGATGTTGTTGCAATGATGGTGCAGCCAAAGTCGGTTGAATATTTTGTCCATATCCTTGTTGTTGACCGGCAATTTCCTGAGGATAGTTGTATCCTTGGGGGGCGGCAACGGCCAAAGCTGAGAAGCACAAGACCTAGAAAATGAATCAAATTAGTGTTACGATGTATCCTGTATCCTGTGAGTGGCATTTGCTTACGATAAATCCACGCATGTTCCGGCTTAGTGTGTTTGGAATAGTGAACAGGTGAGTTGTACTGCTAGCAACATCTCGGTCAGCAATTTATATACCGAAACACTATCCGAACCATCGTGACCGCAGAAGAGCTTAACCTTCGGATAGTCTCTCCGAACCTATGCAGCGTGTAAAAATTATTGTTTCTTTTTTTCCCTTTCCATTTGGTGGGAGAATATTGAAGATGCTTTTGCCCGGGAAAAGAGGAAAGAGCACACGCGCATCCACATTATACAATGGAGGAGTTAATTAATTGAGTCTTAACGTTTTGAGCTGCCAAGCGTTGCATAGTCCCAATTCCCAGTTGTGAACTTTCGATTGTATAGCGTTCACAAAGGGGGTCCCTTCATTCATCATTCATGCTACATATGTGCTGTGCTTTGTGACCGATCGTTTGGCCGATTGCGATTAAATGATTTGACCGACCCTAATCGCATCAATCCATCAAATGCATCATTTGCTCGGGCACTTCGTCAACGGGTGGCTGAGCCATCTCGCGGATGTCTGCTTTGTATGAATTACATTACAGCTTATCGCTACTGACATGTGCGATGTCAGTTACGACGCAACGTTTACGATTTGTTTTCAATTCGAAAACAATTAGTGTTATTCAGGTTCAATTGGGATGGGGAAGGGGAGGAATTTCCATAAGAAAAAAAAAAGGCCGACAAGTCGGATGAGGAAATGCAAGTGATGCGCAGTGCAGGTACGATGATTTGGAAGTTTTATTGTTCAAAGAAATCATTGCAATCATCAAGTGCTGTGAAGTGAATGTAAATAATTGTTGGAGTGTTTGTTGCGTTGAGTAGATAGACATCGGATTCTTGAGGCAATGTTTGTACGCATGTACTTATGGTATAATCTCTTACTCATCACCAAAGTGAATTGGACGTGACTTATCAATGGAATGCCTGGAGTCTGGCAGTTTTTGATAGAACCGTTGCCTTTCTAAGGATATTTTATTCGATCGATACATGAATACTTTATGATATGTTGAAGCTTCGTGAAGGATATCTTGTGAACCTTACGAGGACAGCTTGCAGTTTGCTGTTTCACAAGGAGCCAAATGGGACTAGCAGTGAAGGAAAGGTATCAGTGTGCTTCTTTTTTTTTGAATTTCCTTCTTGGTATTATTATGCGACAGACGCATATGGCAGTGCGAGTTAAAAGATCAGTTAGACAAGGAAATCCTCTATCTTCCTAATGAAGTTGATGATATCTCTAGTCGAGGCATTACGAATGTCCTCCGGTGTTAGGAATTCTTTGTGGAGAAAGCGTTTTCTGACCCTGCAGACAGGCACGCACTCACATAGTACGTGTTCGGCTGATTCGTCTTCCTCTAAATAGTGTCGACATTCAGACTCCTGAGCTATATTTAGTTTATGTAAGTGATATCTGAGGCTATAGTGACCGGTGAGGAAGCCGGCAAATCTTCTGATATCGTCCCTTTTATGGTTGAGAATATTTTAGTAGTTTTGTTCAGGGGTCGGATGGCCCTATTAGCCTATCTGAGTCCCTGAGTGTTGTTCCAGTAGGATATGAAGTTTAATTTTTCCCAGCTGTCCAGACTCATTCTGAACGCGGAAGTAGGGATGCCACAGAAGGGTTCGGAAACCTATGTACCTTGCTGAAGAGCTTATCTTGGCAAGTTGATCTACAATTTCATTGCCTTCAATTCCTCCGTGTCCTGGTATTCCTTCTTGGTAATGACAGTACGTAAATTCTTCAGTGTCTTTATTCTGCCATATTATCCAGAAGAAGAATAGGTATCAGAGGTTGCCCCTGATTGCAGCTATACTTCAAGTAATCATCGACAGGTGGGGACTTTTAAAAACCAAACAGGTATCGTGGATTAAGAAGGCCCGGCAAAAAGTAGAAGAACAGAATGAACCTTTGACAACAGTTCAAAGCAAGGTCTCACATGTAACACCCTCAGTAGTAGACCTTAAGAAAATATGCATTGATCTTGTAAGAGATACAATTCGAGTGGGCTCAACCCTATTGGACTGTTGATCGAGTGTGTTTACAAATTATTGAAGATGGCAGGTATTGTCTCAGCCAAACTGGGTGTATTAAGCCGAGCGCTTATCAAATTCAAACTTGTTTTAGAAACCAGTAATGTCATCACGAATCTAGCTAGGAACAACATGGATTCCTGCACACAGTGGATTTGCGAGCAATGAAAAAGCCGGTTCACATGGTAAAAGACGACTCATCGACAAAATTCATTGGACCCGAATCAAGACATGCGAAGGGTTTTTTTTCATGCAAGAATCTAGAGAAGCCTGGCTCAACACACCAGGGCTAGCTTCAAGTTCAAAACTGCCAGTCCCTGCACCTTCACAAAGAATACCGAACTTCATTGTGAACCCTGATAACCTAAGAGCACTTATTGGATTTCTCAGCGGTAACTGCCGCCAGAACAAACACAACCATGTAACAGATTCAAGCTGTAGACTCTGCCTTGAGAGTGAAGAGAACTCTCTACATATTCTAATGGAATGCCCAGTTCTCTTTCAACTCAAAAAGAGAATCCTCGACGGAGTTGTCCCTATGTAACAGCTTGCTGCCATCCACCCAGAGAAATTCCTTAAATCCCTGATATCTTCTGGAGTGAAACAATTCATCTAGGAAACACTAGAGAAGGCACAAAAGGATTCGATAGAAACTGCAGTGCCAAGGGCTGTGAACCACTCTCCCGACTGCCATTAAAAAAATAAGCCGATTAGAAAAGGTATGGGTTGTGTTTAGTATTTTCTTGAAGAAAGACAAAGGTTAGGAAAGAGCTGAGAAAAATCCCCTGGAACAACTTATATTAATGCTTATCTCCACTGATAATGAAAGGGTAAGTTCGGTTAGATTGTAAGGATGGCTTCACCTTTGTACAGCCTCACTCGGATCTCAAAGGAACCATTGTTTTCCCAAGTGTGGTGTGAGGTATCTAAAATAAAGAACAAGAATTCTTATCAATATCGACTGGCCTTCCTGAACCAATCCGAGTTCTAAAGGAATTTTTGAATGGTTTTCGGTGGCTTGTTTGACAATTCGCCCCAATTGTTGAAGAAGTTTTCTTCGAGGGCTAACTTTCTGTTTCTGCTAAGGCTTGGGCATTCAGATAGGAGATGGAATGTGTCTTCCTCGGCGTCTGCGTCGCCACATTCTCTGCAGATATCCGTTGAACTCAAATGGCCACCTAGGGCCGCCAGCAGGATGTCATAGTGCCTCTTTGACGTGATAAGTGACTTCTGTTGAATGCGACGATTTGTTTTCCTTTTATTTAGTTCTGTCCAAAGCGTTCTTTGAGGTGCGGCATGTCCATCTCTCGTTCGCAAGTTCGTGGTTCGCTATGGTTCGTGGTGATGCTGAAATTTTTAAGATCTAGTGGTGGTAGGATTGAGTCCATCTCAGAACCCTTTCTTGAGAGGACATCCGCCTTTTCATTCCCAAGGATACCCTAATGTCCCGCGACCCAAATGAGTGTAACGTTATAGTTAACGCTGAGTGACTTGAGCTCATCATGAAGGGGTAGACAAGGACATTATATGGCTCACTGGTCACTGCTCACAGTCACTGCTGACAATCAATTTGTGCGCTTTAATCATTGCTAATCACAAGGTTTCCCCATTTATCCGTCTAAAGTTAAACCCCCAACTTGATCATTAGTGTTCTTCTTCCCCTTCGAAAAAAAAACATTTGTTAAGGTATGCAAACACGGCGTGAAAGTCGCAATAAAACCCTCAAGAGACATCATCATCTTCCTCTAGTAGTGTTGCCAAAATCAGACGGATCATTAATATTAATTAAGTTAATGTCTGCCTTGGAAATGGAAAGATGCTCAGCGGGTCTTATGTGCAAAACTGACAATACTATGACAGGGTGAGCAAAAAATAAACCGAAAATGTTTTCCATTAATTGAGCTAACCCTAAGCATCATTTGGCATTCATTGGATTGTGTGTGCTTAGCTGTTGGCAGCAATACTACTTGACTTGAATTGAGTTCCCTTTTACATGCCTTCAGCGCTAGCTTCGATGATCATTGTGTGTCCCAAATGCCGAAATAATGGATTAGTATCTGCGGTTTTGCAAAGTCGTTCGCTTGTATTTCATGTCCATGCTGGTGATTGTTCAAATTTTTTGACAAGGTAAGGAAACTTTTGATCGATTTAATGGTAATTAGATGCTCGAGTCAACTTGTTAGCCGGCTTCCAGATGAGAGCATGGTCGGACTGATCGATCATGCCAGGGGTCATGTTTCGTATTGATTTCGGATGCAATATATTTTCTTTTTGTTGATTACAATGGGGAGTCTGTGGACATGATGGATTTTATTGATTGAGATACGTAACTGGGGAAGGCATTGGCCGTGGATGAGTTGTCATCAGTCAAGAGGATCATTAAGAACCATCAGCTTGAGTTAAGTAAACTTGAAGAGATGTCTAATTGCATGGGTATTGCATACAAACTTTGTTATTAGGTAAGGGTGGATCGTGATTATGATACATGGCAGTAAATAAATTAAAAATTGTTTGTGTATTAATGCATCGATTGTGGGTCATCATAGTTATGTAGTAATGACGAAACCAACATAACCATAAAAAAATGGAAAATTAGTAACTACAAGCAACGTTAAAAAAAAGTCAAGGTTTGCTTTTTCCGCAACTATGCGTGCTGCGCCCAAATAGAAGAAGCATACAATTTTGATTGTTGTATCTTAACCTTGATTTGGGAAGCTAATCATGGCAAATCATACTCTCGAAGGTTGACTGCCGAAACTTGGATAAACTTCAGGATACAAAAAAGCATGTAACAAATCGGTTAATCGGAGAAGGTATCCTTTGTAGACCTTATCAGCGTCAGCGAAATAATTATCCAAATCAACTTAACGGTGCCAATGATCCTTGTGCGGATGCACTACATTCGGAACACAGGTCTATAAGGCGCTCAGAACTGCATAAGGATTTCCCGATGAAGTGATTTTGTTGGACGAACTCTCAATGAGCCAATTGTCAACTTTCAATTAACCTCGACACATTCGGTCAATTTTTTCCTATAAGTGCTGTAATTGCCGGTATTTTATGAAGGCAACACAAGGAATGGTTGTGGCTCTATTCGGAGCTCGATTTTCTAATAAAAAAGTTCTAAACCCATCAGAAATATAAAGTCAACGTCGAGCGTCTTATCACGCCATGGTATCCAGAGACTAGAAAGAACGAACGCAAACTTGTCAGCACCACTGTAGCGCAAAATCCGATCAGCGAAGCAAAGGTATTGACTATTGAAAGAAGATGAATCTTTCCTAAGATTTCGCAAGGAAGGTCGTCTTACAACTGATCTCTACAAACGTGGTCATAGGCGGCTTTGAACTATATAAAAGGGTGGTGGGTATCGATTTGAAAATCCAGAGTTTTCATGAACTGTGAATATTCGGTCGGCGATGGACCTTTCTTGGCGCACCCCTTGGCGCACGCAAGTTGAAGGGGACCTCAACCAACTTTGCGTGCGAAACTGGAGGCAGCTAGCTAAAAATCGAGCTGGCTGGAGATGCTTGTTGGTTGAGGCCCAGATCCACTCCGGACTGTAGCGCCACCTTAAGTAAGTAAGTAAGCAAGATGGACCTTTCTATCCCAAAGCTACACTGATATGGACGAATCAAGCCGTAGGCTTATAGGCTCAGTAGGATTTTTTAAATGATGTTGACGAGACTTATGCCTTTATAGTTGACAAACAAAGCTGAGATTCCATTCGTAGAGCATGCTTTCGTTCGACTAAATTTTGCAAATGATTCGGTCCATGCTGCTTACCGAGTCATATTCTGCTCCGCAGCAGCTAGGCTAGGCCGTCAACAATAACAAATGAACATATGTACCTGTCTTCGTCCTAGGTAGGGTGAATGAAATTGTTGGCTCATAATGTATGGATTGAATGCTTCGGTCTCCCTGAAATTGGATTTCAAATCGCCTTCGCTGTAATACAGTCTGTAGAAATAATCTTCGTCCAGCTATTGGATTATTCAAATGCGGGTTCCCAGCAAGACCCATATAGAGGCGTTCACGATCGATTACATTCTATCGAATCCATTGAGTTAATGAACAACAACGCCGCTCGGGGGGAGACAGATCGACTGCTGTAGGTCAAGTTTAAAATTAACGACAAACTATATAATTAATAAATAAATTGTGCAACAAAATGTCTAAAAGACGGGAATCTCCACTACAGTGGGAATCTACTATTCACTTTTTCTAGATGTACTGCGCTTTAGCTTTCCCATTATGTCTACGTTGTAAGAGTACATTAATTAATTATTTTTTTTTAAATCCCGCATAAATTATGGATGCAAATCAAAAAAAGGCAACAAAATACATTTCTGTCCAAAATCTAATTTATGTGAATCTGATGACACTTTCAGTGAAAGCTTCTGTAACCTTCAACCAACGCCGCATGCAGAGGCAATCCCCATAAACATCTCCATTCTTCTCTCACGCTACATAAAACCACACAAATTATTACAATTAAGCTAAACGACATCATTTCAAATCAAAGATCATAAATTCATTTGACAATCAAAAGCATGTAACACTCATCGTCCAAACTGTCATATGAGACAAAATTTACAACCCAAACCATAGTAGGTACCTCAATAAAATTATGGAATCCGCATAATTAACCAACTAACAGCAGTAAAAGGTTTAAAGTCTCATCTCACTGAATCCAAAAAAAAAATAAAGACGCACGTTAAATTAATGATCTCCGGAGAAAGAATGATGGGCGTGTGCCAATTTTTAATGCTCCGTTGATTCCGATCTATAAATCCCAACAATGAAACGGATTTAAATGAACACCGCCCCCCAGGGAAATGTACAACACATTCGAGACCTTCGAAAACAGCAAGATACATCATCTTTTCGATACACAATCATGACGGGACAGCATTCAAATTGCATTACACAACCAACATTTTCAGCGCCAACGTGCGAAACAGACCCACAAATCGGAAGATAATAGTCCTTTCCCTTTTGTTGTCTTGTAACCAAAATGTTAATAAACATTTTAATTTGTTGCACCAAAAACGAAAAAAAAATGTTAGACACAATGGGAAGCAGCAAATACCCAGGAAGTAAATAAATTAATTTTATTTCGGTTGAATAATTAATATTTCATAAGGGATTTTTCGGGGGGAAAATGTGGAAATGCAAGACCACTCACCGGGGCGGGAGTGCATCTTTCAAATTTACTTTCTTAATGGAAAGATGTTAAGGTGGGCCATTACAAGTAAGCCTTTAAATAAAGTGCATCGGAAGAGAGTAGCTATTTAAAACCAAAATAACAATGGTTACCGTATGTGTGGGTCATTAATAGTCGCTTGTTGATTGAATGTAATCAAGAAACAACTAAGCGGCCATCATTTTATTTTCCAAATGCTTTTACTAAGATTGCCACAACTTCTACATTTGTAACGCAGCAATACTGCTTACGACTTCTTATAGATGTCAGGAAGTATTCGAAGTATTTGTTTGGTTTTCCTACATCCTGGAGAGGCATGTTACCTATGGTTGCATTTGTTGGAAATTTTAGTCAATGGAAGTCTTAATTCTGAACTCTAGTTATTATTTGTGACAGAAACATCGCGAAGTCAATTCACTCGGTTTAACACCGAAGAAATAATCCCTGTCTGTCGCTGTTTTATCGATTGTTCTACGAAAAGTGTTGTAGCGCAATAGCCAGTTGCATTCCGACCCGTCAACATTTAACCCATAATGCCTGTCATGCTTCGAAAGCACATCAGTATAATTAGTATTAAAAGGAAGACGGAGATAGTCTATCTCCTAGCTGTGGTTAGGCCTGGACATAAAAACGACTTAAAAGTGAAGTGAAGCTGAATATAAAACTCGTAGATCAAGTTTGCATTCTAAAGAGTTGCAAATATGAATACAGCTTTGAGCAAACAGCCACGTTTTCCACCCTTTTCGATGTGAGATATTAGCTTATGCACTTAACTGAGAAAAATATAAGAAACAATTGGCAGGGGTACAGCAAAAGAGAGCTTCCTATCGAACAGTGTTCGATCTAGCCGAACTGGTAGCCACAGGAGTAATCCCCATCGATCTTCTACAGGCAAAGACAAGGCACATTTTTGGGAGGAAATGAGAACAGATCACCATGCAACGCAAGCAAAATATAAGGAAAGAAAGACTGCAAGGGTGATCCTTTTAAATTCATTTTAAAAATATTTTGCTTACAAATAAAAATAAAAAATTGTTGGCGCGACAGCTCATAGAGAGCCCAAAATCTAGCTTCTCACAACCATTTATGTTGCGCGTGTGAAAGGGATCTACATTTTGATGGTCAATTTCGAACGGCCACGCAGATGGTGCCGCGAAAAAAACATTTTGTGGCTTTGACGATCGAACCTGTATCCTCTCGCTTTGCAGTCCAACGAACAAACCACTAAGCCACGGCGACCACACACAAAGGTATCTTATTACTTTAATAAGTGGCACAAGAGTTGAGGGTGGACCTGGATCTCTATCAACAGGCCTATCTAGTTATGTTTCGAAAGAAATACCGTGAATTTTAAGCAATGGCAACAATACTCATAACTTTTCTCAATCTTTCTGGACACCAACCTCGGAGCAAAGATTGAAACCTAATACTACTTAAGTTTCAAGATTACTACACCAACAGTAGCGCTGTGTGAATAACCCCTTGAGCGGTAGTGAATTATATAAAAAAAAATATCGACCCGGCCCTTAGTTAACTGCCTCCAGTTGGGCATCCATTTCGATGTCCAGTTCTCCATCTAAGGCAAACATAAGTGTTTCTTATAGTCTCCTTAGTTATTTCGCAGAGGTCCTTACTACTGAGTTGCTTTGCATGAAATATAGATTGGTCAGAGTTATTCTTCAATTGATTTTTGATGAAATGTCGTTGTCAGCTGTTCACTCTGATGTTCTGTCCGATAAGTTGATGAGTTGAACCCATTTAAGTTGCGTAGTTTGTCAATTTGTGCTGCTGAAGGGGTCTCCTCTTGTCTGGTATCTCTACCAACTCATCTCCAGCTGCTTTGAAAAGTTCAGCAACAGGTTGATCGATTTAGCTTTGTTTTAATCCGATCGTCTAGGTTGAATGATTCGACATTGACATGACATTTTAGTCTTTTTGTCTTTACTACATAAGAAGTATTCTTAGCACCGACTGTGTAGTAATTCTTATTGGTTGTAGAGCTTGGAATGTTAATATATTCCTACTCAGGACCTATTCCTATGTTCATATGGTGCTATCCACTTCGAACAGGAACTTCGTCCATCTGGATTTGGTTGAGTACCCTACTGTGGGCGAAATGGGTGCGTCCTCCAGCTCGTTAAAGTCATTAAAGAAAGATCGTCCTAGGATATTTTGACGAAGTCTAACAGTTGCACAGAAAGTTCAATTCATCTAAGTTTTCTAGCTTTCAGTTGTGGAACCTAAAAGTTTATAGAAATTAATTGTTTAAACAAATGCTTGTTGTCAAAATAGAATACGCCTCTTACATCAATTTTTAATATTATCAGATCCATCAACACACAAAAGGCCCAATCACTGTATCAGTTACGCCCACATACATATACCTTAACAAATTTCAATATCCACCAAAAAGTCTTTCTATTTAATGAAAATTTCCTTTACAAATTAAACACGAATTACATGCAATCTTCTATTCATAACATCGCTTTTCATTTCCCTTATTGATAAAGATCTCCTAAAAGAGTAGTGACGACACTAGTGTCTTCATCATCATCCAAAAAAAAACTTCAAACAAACATAACACAAATAAATTATTTTTAATATCCATCAACCGCACACACAAGACCCACAAGAATAAAAGTAAAAGTTTTGACGGAACATCCAACAGATTAAAATCAGTTCCTACACATCATCTAAAGACATCGGATCCAACAACCTAACAATACAACTTTGTCTGTTGTGCCGGTTCCCGGCTTCCTAATTACATACTTGACACCGGCTATTTTATAGAACAATTATTCAATCTTTTACCATCACAAATCTGTCAGATTGTACATCAGAAATGCAAATAGCACAACAGCTGCGGAAAGTGGAAAGATTTTAACTTAAAGAAGAGTATCTAAATATTGCTCCATCATCATTGAAATCTCTTGCTCCAGTGATGCAATGTCGGTAGATGAGTAGGTACTCTTGTGTGTCCAGATGGATTACCGTATGCACCATAAAGTTAGTGAAAATGCAACAAATGTGGGGTTAATGAGAAGAAAATTGCAGCCTTTGGTCCCTTGTTTCTGAGTACAAGAACGAATGGCGGTATGCTAATTAGATACTACCTATATTTAGATTTACATTTTTCTCTCTGTTGGGATGAATTATGGAAAATAATTTGTTTCGGCTATGTGTACCCAATTTTAGATCCATTAATAGGTCAACAAATTTTAAGTCGAAAATTCAAATGCTTCTTCTCTCGAGTCATTAGAGTTAAATGTACGACGTGCTTCAGGAGTAAGCTCTTATTGCCCAATAAACGTGTATTTTAATGAATACAGCTTCGAAATGGAGATTTAATGACTTTATTGTGATGGTGGATAAAATGATTCTTAAAAAAATAAAATAAAAGAAGAGGTGAAGAAAACAAATAAGCTATGAAGCTGAAATTTGAATATTTCTTATATTTTAGATGGCATCTAAGGCGAAGAGCGACGTGGAAAGACTCTGTTTATGAACATCGACCAAATAATAAAGGGTGACCAGATAGCAACGATACTTTTTCCAATTGTTATGTTTCAGCGCAATGAAGAAAACATAGCCATCGTAGCGGCCAGTATCGAAGAAGACCCAGAAATGTCGATTCGGCGCCGATTAGCTGAATTATTTTTCGGTTGGATTCGGGCCTACATCCATATAAGACTGTGCTGACGCAAGAATTGAAGCCGGACGACAATAGCCAACTCCATGAGTTCGCTAATTGGGCGCTGGGAATGTTAGCCGGAGATCCGGATTTTGGACAAAAAAACATCTTCGCGGACGAGGCCCGTTTTTGGCTCAGCGGCTGAGTCAACAAGCAAAATTGACTTTACACAGTTTACAAGTGTTTGACCAAGCATCAATGTATCCCCAAAGATTGACTGTTTGGCGCGGTTTATGGCAAGGCGGCATCATCAGACATCGAAATGAGGAAAGAGAAATTGTTACCCTCAATGGTCTCATGTATAGAGCGATGTTAACCGACTTTCTTTGGCCAGTGCTCGATTACATCGATATATCCGAGCTGTAGACGGCGCTACAATATTTTCTCTGGGGCTACGTCAATTCCTTAGTCTACGCTAACAAGCCAACCACTTTGAACGAGCTCGAGGCCAACATTCGAGACGCAGGGAGGATTATTATAGCTACAGTTATGGCTCTTCATTGTAAATAATAGTGTAGCCAAGTTAGGTTAGGTTGTAGGCAGTTTTGTACAGCCTCATACGGTTCTCAAAGAATCCATTATGTTCCCCGGTGTGGTATGGGGTACCTAAAATAATAGAACAAGATTTCTTATCATTATCGATTGGCCTCCCTGCCGCGATCCGCGTTCCAAAGGAATTTTTGAATGGTTTTCGGTGGATTGTTTGACAATTCGCTCAGATCATTGAAGAAGTTTTCTTCGAGAGCTGATTTTTTGTTTCTGCTAAGGCTGGAGCTTTCACATAGGAGGTGGACTGTGTTCTCGTCGGCGTCGACGTCGCTTAAGTGTAGCTTACCACCTAGTCATACTTTCGAACTGGAGCTGAATTAATCCGGAAATTGTGAAGCACATGGACCTTAAAGTAAAAATGTAGCTAGCTCGAGCTTATTCGATGGGTTATACGTTCTTCCAACAATCAAAAGTCATCACCAATGAAGCTGCAGGTATCAAATAAAGTTACCATTCAATTGCTGTCCCGTCCCTTGGTCTAAAACTTCTTGAACGCATAATCCTAAATCTAATACTTGGACATTGATTTAAAAAAAAAAGAAGCTATTTATTTCAGGCAGACAAGCAGGCTGCAGGAAATCTAGAGGCTACAACCGACCAAGTTCAATGTATGTTTCGTATCGTAGATCTAATAGAAAGCATTCTATTCTCTCTCTCCGTTGTCTTGCAAGGCCAAAGGATTCCTCCGGTTTCCGTTGATAGAGCAGGAATGAGAACTTAACTTTTCACTAATAAGAACAATATCGGTAAATTCTTGTAGCACACCACTTTGGATTTAAAATTCCTCTGACAGCCTTCCACTATGCAGAACATGTCATTTTGATCTTGTTTGCAGAAACCTCCTTATTCGGCGTCACAACGGTTCTCAAGGTGAAGTTTTATTCGCTCAAGTATAACCTTAGCTATTATTTTGTCAACTGCCTGCAGCACACAAATTTCTCTCCAATTCTCGCGCACCACGATCATGTTTCTAGATCGCAACAAAGTCTTGTGATCTAAGGCTTTTCATACAATTTGAATAGGTTCCAAGTCAAAACCTCCTCGTTATGTCAGCGAAAGACTGAACTGAATCATATTTACATCTTAAAGAAAGGTATCCATATCCAAAAACATAGTTCCGTGGGATGCAATGATATAAACAAACAAATAAATTGGCACAAAGTGAACGTCTTCAGCGGAAAGCATACAAATGTATCCATTACTGTGAAAACTTAAAATTGTATTCAAATATTTGTTAAAACTTTTTACGATTTGAATCAAAGTATTCAAGTACAAAGGAGTGAATATATGTATTTTATTCGTATTTTTTTTTCGAAAACCCTTGAAAAGAATGAGTGTCATTTGGCAGCTATCTAGTGCCTACTACACCTTAATGGCAAAGCACTTCATTATGAAATGTATCTTTCCTTACACACATTAGAGATATGCACTGATCTAAGGGCATTATAAAGTATGCTTAGAAAAATTTTAAGTTTCAAAATTATACACCCAACGAAAATGCAAACAAGTATAAGTATGACGGTTTGAAGTATCTACACTCAGCCTAAAATCTGAAACATTAATGATACTCAAAGACTTCAGTTGAGAAGACAGAATTCTTAAGATATAATAAGTTGTTGAGAAAGTGATATGCAAATATCAATGTTTCCATTACGTGAGTCACTAAATAAGTTATTTAGCAACCGAAACATAAAAAAAATGTCCAAGTTTGTAGGCCATTTGTCTGATGACAAAACTCTTTTAGATAGGTTAACCAGAAAACGTTCAGGATCATTGGAGTTTGTAGCCAAGTGGCAACTATTTAAGCATTTTTTTGTGAAGATGTCCGAGATATTTCCATATAAAATTTAGATGATAGCAGTAAATACATTTTATACAAAGGTGTATGTAAGCAAAGCTAGCTTCAAAACCTTACAAGTTTTAACGAATTGTAACACTTAAATTGTTTGGAAGATTAATAGGCAAGAATAATGTGACTTTTGAGTATATTGGATTGGGGTCGGATTTAGAGCAGAATGAAAGTATTTGAGAAGGCTTGGCAAAACTGTCTACAGATGTTTTGTAGATTTGAAGAAGGAATACGATCGGGTCCCCCGAGGCAAACTCTGGAGTATTGTGCTGGAGTATGGGATCGTCAGACGGCTACAACCACAAGAGTTATCCGGAGACTTTTCCGATCGAGTGTTCCTTAATCTCTCAAGAGGTCCTATGCCATGAGGATCAAGTATTGAAGATTAGAAGCAGCAATGACAAAAAGTCATGAGGGATGCCACCCAGGAGGTTTTTAAACGGCACAACGAAAGCTGGCGAGTAAATGCAGCGAAACAGGAGTTATACCATATACGGAGCGACATTGAGGCTGGAGCAGCACAGGAGCTCTACGAGCAGAAGAGATAGAACGAACACCGACTTCTCAGAAGGAAAAATGAGAATATGAAGTGCGCGATCGAGAGAATAAAAAGATTCTACTGCAGGAATTATGTTTAAAGGCTTAACCAAAGAGAAAAGAACCAGTCAAGGCTACAAAGCCTAAATCGAAGCCTGCATGAATGAATAGGGGAACGTAGTGATAGAATCGCAATCAGTGCTGAGGATATGGAAGGCAAATTTCTGCAGACTGTAATAACGGCAGCAACGATCCAAATTCTGTTGTCCGGCAGATGGGAGCCAACAATCTCGTGCACTGGATGTTACAGCGCAGCTGTAGAGGCGAATGTCTTTTACTGAGACACTTGAAGATCAGTCATCTACTTTTAGCAGATCAATTTGTCTTCTTGGGTTCTCCCAAACTGACCTCCAGAAAGGTTTGTAGCCATCTGTGATGCGATTGGAATAAAGGCAAACTTAAACAAATCAGTAGGGATGGTTGTTTCTAGAAGGCCTGTTCAGTGCACTCTGTATATTAGTGCAGTCCCATTAAAGAGGGTGAAAATATTGAAGTACTTGGGATCTTATTAACGAGTGATCTCTCTGGCAACAGTCAACTTAAATGAAAAGCCCTTTCCATTGAGAAACAAGGTCAATTACAAATATTCAATATCCTCGTGCTAGTAACAGATTCATTTCCTCAGAAGACTACGTTATTACATACTTCCAAGTGAGCATGACTGCAGAAACCTTCTTCCACAACATCGAGTTTTGAAAACAATTAAAAATAATTTTTGAACTTTCAATCAAATGATTAATTATCTGTTAAATTCATAACAATTTGCACCGCTGTGATGTACCGATCTGTCTGACATGCTTAATTATCAATATTTGCACTACACACCATCATTTTAAGATAAATTACTCAATCATAATGAATCTCGAGCTGCAAGACCATTAGCTCATTAGAAAGGCCGCATCACGAATCATTTAAAATGATTCCAACACTAGTCCCGAAATGTGTGAAATAATAAAATAATAGTCTAAAACAAAATAATTGCATTGAAAACGACCGGAACCACAATTAGCTCATCAGCAGTCTAATCTAATTGAAGTCACGTTCGAAACGAAAGCGAAATTCATCACAAAAAAAAAATAAAAAAAGTCTCAACCTAAATTGGTCGGCTTGATGATGGCTTGAGTATGCAGCTCTTAAGTGCCCTTGCTTTTGGAATTTCCCTACGTCACGATACCTCCGAAGCCGATAATGAAGAAACTTAAAAAAAAAAAGCGAAGAAATGCTCTCTTTTGTAGCGCGACTTTTTAAATCGCCGGTCCAAACATCTTATGCAATCGTATTCAAACTCCATTTGATTGGATCTTTCCATTGCCACTCCAAACTACAACTTTTGTATCTCAGGTAACGAGTTCCCCCGAAGATGTTTGATACATCCAACCGATGCCATTTGATGTTAGATCTCTCGAGAGTGAATGGATGATGCGAGCTTACGCACTCTCCTCTTCTTTTTTGATTTCTTATCTTTTGGATGAAGGAATGGAAAAACAAAAAAACAAAACAAAAAAATTGCTTACGATATTAAGATGCTTCGTGGTCAGATACTATCTTTAAGATATTCGTATCTCGATATAAAAGTTAAGGTCGCCTGCCGATAGTTATTTAGTTTGAATTTAGGTGTCAACTGGTGAAGTTAAGTGTTTGCTTGGATATTTTTTGGAGTATAGTTGCGATAAAATTTGGACCAATAATGCGTGCATTCGTTGTGAGTGAAATCTACGGATACTTGATAGACTCTCACTAATTTTGAGTGGTTTTTTTCAGGTTACATTTCTCCTGGCAGTAGCCTCTGCTGCGCCGCAGTACAACTATCAGGAGCCAAACTTTAACCGCCCAATTGGTCGGCCTCAGATAGCTGACAATTTAGTCGGAGCTCAAGGAGAGCACTCTTTGCTGCAGGATGTGTTAGAAAATCCACAGCTCTCCCAAGCTATTCTTGGATCTGGTGCTGGTGCTAATCAACAACTCCCATTCCGCCAGGAGCAACCAATCAACTTTAACGGCGGTGTTTTGCAACAGCAATTTGTGCCCCAGATCCAGCATGTGCATCAAGCTCCTCAGCTACAGCAGCAGCAGCAACAGTTCAATTATCAATCCGCACCATTGGCACCAGTTGTCACGAAGGATATCTATGTTCACGCTGCCCCAGAGGAGCCAGAAGAAAGATACAATGCTCCTCCACCAGCAATTCTGCCTCCAAGGAAGCACTATCGCATCGTATTCATTAAGGCACCGACTCAAAATATCCGTCCAGCTGCTCTAAGACTAACTCAAGCTCCAACTGAAGAGAAGACCATCATCTATGTATTGAGTAAGAAACCAGAACCATTGGACTTGCAAACTGTTTTCCAGGACGCTGCACCCAGACAACCAAGCAAACCCGAGGTTTACTTCATCAAGTACAAGACTCAAGAGGAGGCTGCACATGCTCAACGCTCTATTCAAGGTAAGTATGTTACACCAACAGTTATTGGATTAATTCGTGATATATGAATAGGTACTGAGTAGAGCCATTGCGTTTCAATTGGTTTCTTGAACTTTTACTTTTACGCAGCAATTGAGATCCGCTTTCACCACTTAACGTGTGTCATCGGGATTGCATCAGAAGAAAGGTGCAAATTAAGTTATTCGGGATTTGGTTCAAACGGAACGAAATATCTGTTAATTAACCTCAGCGGATTGAGTCATTTAGCCTTTTAAGAGTTTTATTGCGGGTGGGAGGCTGTGATGGAAATAGAAATTACGATTTCACGATCAAGCCCTTAATTGGCTTTCATTTTGACCACACACGTGGTATGAGGAACGGTCTTTTAGGTTTTGCCATGTTGACGATACCTGTGATTACGTCAAAGTCTTAAATAAATTTCCCAGCTTCTTCTGGGTTATAAATGTGATATTTGTTGACCAGCATTGGATGGAGTTCATGATCGACATCCGAAATCATCGCTTGCTAACGGCAGGGCCTCCTTTATTTGTCCTTAATTTGCGTAACGACGCAGTTGCATTTGCGGTTGTATCGGATGATGTCTTTATCTGGTGCCAAAATGTGAACTTTCTGACTACCCTTTGGGTCTAGGAACCTTTATTGCTTCTTTAGTAAATAAACACTCAGAATTAATTTCGGGTTCCACCAGCGTGGGATTTCATCTCCTGTCATTTATTCATATCCCTGCCTTCTTGTTGGCTAGGCCTAAACCGTGGTCTTCAACTCAAGAGTACATGCATCTCACCGCCAGGCTTAACTTCCTTTGTGGATAGCGATGTCCCGCGCAGTGATCACTGCAGCAATATTAACTGCGCAGTCGAAAAGAAAGATGTATCCAGGCATCTGCATATGAAAAACCCCATCGAACAAAAAAGTTCAATAAACCTGGTTCCGGGTTTCAACCCTGAGATGCTCAAGATATTAGTTGTTTTCTACGAGATCCCTCCGTGGTTCTCTATCTCTGTGGTTGTCTTTCACCATCCGCAAAATCTCATTTACTTCTCTGGTCATATTGTAGAGTGGTCTCTTCTTTATACGTGGTGCATCTTAGATAAGTCTCCCACCCTTTGTAGGACTGTGGAATGTCGAGGCTTTAACTTCCTCTTTAAAAGTTGAATGCAAAGATCTATGCTAGAGCGTCTGGGTATCCTTTTCCTTTGCTTATCAGTACAAGTCGTTTCCTTTCCAGTTCTTATAGAAGAGCCCGTCTTTAAAGCAGCTAATATACGTATTTAGCAATAACCATGAGCAAGTTCGATTGATTACCTTTAACAGTCTTCTTATTGTACACAGCGCTCATAGCCATGATCAACTCCACCTTGGTCAAAAGTGCAATCTCCTCTTAATGGTCTTGATCTCTAGCCGAGTGTGTGGGAAAATCGTGTTTACCATGTTGTCTATCTTTTTCGGTCACGGGAATTTTCAGGTCGTTTGTGCTTCCATCTGTCGAAGTCAAGAGATTCAGCCGAAGATCTTCCCACTTTTACTGTTTGCTTTTGCTTGAGCTCCAATGGAACCGAGAAAAGAATTGCATAACACATAGCGACTGCCAAAAGTGTTTAATCCTAGCTAGAGCGGGGGCCAATTACAAACCAGAGGACACATAGATTCAACTGCCTCGTCATCTCGTAACCTTCTACAATTGGCATAAAAGACTGTCCCGAGGTGGTCCGCATAAATAATTATAACAAAGTGTGGTCCAGTAGAAGGGTAAAGTTCTATTTGGAGACATCGTTGTAACATGTGAATGGAAAACTTGTCGTAAAATGTTAATCCAGTTGAAGGTGAGTCAGTTTCTGTCGTTTTGTCCAGATTTCGTTACAAAAATCAAGAAGACCACTGACCATTTGTCACTGGGGACAACAACCGTCTAACCTTCTAAAGTCTAGACCAAAGTATAATCTCATGTGTTGCCGTTAAGATTCGATCTTGTCCTCTCAATGAACGCTGTTCCTTTAATTTCGATGAAGCTTGAAGGGACGCTTTTCTTCTCAAGAGGCTTTCATCACGCAATCCAGACGTATAATGTTGAGACTCATCTCTTGTATCACAGTGGGTCTAATCTTGGTCTAACTGTGTTAAGGCATAAGTAACCAGCGTAAGTGTATGTATAGCCAATGCACCAAAGTCGTCCTAAAACCCCAATTATTTTTGAATGCATGCAAAGCTACACGTGTCTTTTGATACAATTGTGAACACTTTAACGTATAATTCAGATTACACCCAGATATCTTATCACACTCAACGTGTCCTTTAATTCTTCCGCTGGCTGTTTCCGATGTAATCCGAAGAAATGTATTCGACAAAATATGACAAAAAAGTAGTTTCTGTCTGTATGTCCACTTTTAACTTGAGAACCACTGAACCAATGTTGATTTCCTTTCACCTATTTTCAACTCGGTTCTTTGCTTGTGTTAAAAAGACTATCTGGCCTTGATATTTGGAGTTAGGCAGCAGGTTAATAGGTTAGACTTACATCTCTAAAACTGATTACAAAAGCAAAAGTTGAAACACTATCAATTAAGCTTTCGTCGGACTTAATTTCTTTTTGTTTAGTTCACCGGCGTCGATTGCATTATTTCTAAACAATTGTATACGCGTAGGTATATAATTAGTTGATTAATCGCCGGAAGCTAGAGTGTCAATTTCAACACCATTTTTAGTAACGACTTATAATTAACGATATTATAAATCGATTAGCTTAAAGTTGTTAATTTCATGATGGTACCGTTAAAAAGTATTAAGATACGACTTGCAGACACCTTTAAACCTTTCATCATTTTTCAAGTCTCGAAAAAGGCAGCCATGTACTAAGTTTGTACATTTACAAGGTATCTGAAGGCAGGTTTACACTGCAACTAACTGCTGGAGCTTTTTCCTCAGACATTTTGGGTGGTTTATCGGGCTATGCTGACAGGAAACGCTATTTTGAATCACTTGACAAATATGCATCGATATTAACTATCAGTATTCCAACACAATTTTTTGAAACTTTTTTCCTCTGATCATTCCAGACCTACTGGAGGAGATCGCCCCCTTGGATGTTTCGAGAAAACATTTTTGTGGGTACTCTACAGTCCCGTCTGCGTAGATGGCCAGTGAAACTACGCACTACTTGCTGTACGGGCTATTCAGCGACATCGGCCTAGTCATCTAGGCCATCTCGCTTGGGACATCTAGTTTGGGACATCTCGACAGGCGAGTTATGCCCTCAGCCGCAGCATATTTTTTTTGTGGATTGTAGACTAGATTAGATATAGCTGTTTTTACTTCGTCCAGGTAGGTAGGTAGGTAGGAGTGGCTGGCTGCAACCAGATAAGGTCCACTGTGATACCACTAGGATCTGTATTCCATCAGAAATATCACCCGCAGAACCAGCCGGAGCTTGCTATGAAGCGCTGGAGACTGCCTATATTGATGTCAGCCAGTTCACTTAGGTTGTTGAAGAAGCTGGTCCGCAAGTATGCTCTTCTTCGAGCTGAAAGGGCCGGGCATGTACAAAGAAGATGGAGAATTGTCTCCTCGTCTTCCTCATCTATGCAGCTTCTGCAAAAGTTGTCCAGGTTAGGTGGGCGGAATTATTAGCTCCCATCGCCCATATTGAATGGTTCAATCAGGCTGACGGCGTAAATTGTCTGCAGAAGTAGTCCTTCCGCATATCATCAGCCTTGACACGTTCTGTTCACCCTTTGGTGTACAAAATCCATACCTCTGTCTTGTAGAAGCATCTCTCCATTTATTTTCGTGAAGCTGGTGTTCATACCTTTTCTTCTCCTCGTAGAACTTCGGAACCCGATCAGGTCTGATATTTCTATGCATTCCTTCAGTTTCTCTGCATATTCTTGTTGTCATTTTTCATTGTGCTGTTCAGGAGAACCTCATTACAGGTGGCATCTCTGATGGCTTTTTGACAGTGCTGCCACTGGTCTTCAGTTCTTGATGATGGGAGCTTAGGACCTCTAGCTGGTTCTTAACTTAGAATTTCGCTTGATCGTCTTTGGAGCAAACCGTCTTATATGATGTTCTAAAGTTTCGATTGATATCATTTTTAAAAAGCAGACTACGAAGCCACAGCTTTTCACAACCTTTTGTTGCTCAATTTACTTTCAACAGTCAGCAGCCAGCTTTAAATGATATAGCATCAACGACATTAATTTATGTATCCGTACATATGTGTATACAGATACCAACACGATATGGACAATCCCAAAAAAAAAAGAGTGAACAATCCAAAATTGAAAAGTTAATACTTTTACTTTACCTCAAGCAAAAATTCGAAATCAATTCAATCGACCCGTACTTAGCGTCTACATAATGCCTAAGGCTCACATTACATAAGCTCTGCATAAGATTGGGCGCACTTAATACGTGCGGGAATAATGATCTAATCATATTATGCGGTCAAAGCAACTTTACCTAATCTTCTAATCGGCTTAAAATCTACTTTAAGCTTGTTTTTGATTTTGAGACGTGCTCATCTAGTAAAAATTGAGATTTTTCAATCCAAGCAAAACTAAATTTGTATTGATAAAACGGTCAATGACGTTGCTTTTACTGTCGCTAATGCATACAATTAAGTCCGTCCGTCTGGCTGGTTTATTCACCTTGATCTGCAATTTGAAATGATAAATATCCCAACAAAAAATCATCTGCATATTTGTCATAATGGTAACAATTGAGTAATAAAATGACAGTCGAAAACTAGGACGCAGATATGCATATAAAATTGAAATTCAAAAAGGGCTTGTCTAATTTGTATCTCATTTGTTGAGTGTAGGATAAGTTTGTAATTCCAAATTGAAATTAGGTGTTCGATTAGTGAGTAGACAATAATTGTTTATTTATGTTAGTTTAACTAGTTTCCGGAATTTTGGATTGATAGAAAGAAAGAGGGTAGGTGGGTAGGTTAAAGAGGTGGGTGCATCGCGTTGTGTTCTCTTCCACGTCTGTATTACCGCAGCATCTGCATAACTCGTCCGTACTTAAACACATTCTTCCAAGGTGGGCTGCCAGTAGGTTGTGGCCTGTGAAGAGAGCTAAGTTTGATCTGTTTAGCGCAAGAATGTGGCCCGTTTTTATCTTGTTAATGTTTGTCCAGAGTTTCTTGGAAATGCGGCATGATGAGAATGCGCTCCATCTCTCATCAGCTTGCCTTTGGAAGTCTAGTGCAATGCTAGATTTGACGAGATCTAGGGGGGTAGAACTGAGTGGTCGACCATTGATAGGTCCTGTTTCGAGCCCTTCCTGGCTTATTTATCCGCCATTTCATTCCCGTGGATACCTTTGTGTTCCGGGATCCATCGGAGTGTTACGTTGTGGTTCGCTGTGAGGGCTTTGAGCTCATTGCGACAGCGTTTTACTATCTTTGACTTTACTTCTGTGGATAAAATGGCTTTAATAGCGGCTTGGCTATCTATGTAAATGTCGAAGGTTTTTCTAGAGGCTGGCTTCATTGATCGAAATTTTCGTCGGATTGATAGCCATTCCGCTGGCCCACTGGTCTCCTAAGGGGAAGATCGTTTTTATGCATAGGCTGAAGTCAGGAGATGGTGTGAGGTAGTCTGAGTCGGTTTTTAGTTTTGTCCAACTTGCTATCTTTCGATGGCCCATATCGCCCGCTTTCCAGAGATTGGATTGTTTTAAACGCAGGACAATTTTCGCGGCTACTTTCTATAGGTAAAAGTCTAATGGAATCAGGACGAGAATAGTTTCCAGTGCTGCAGTTGGGGTAGTTCTGGTGGCGCCAGTGGTGCCTGTACATGCCAGTTGTTATATTTTGGTAAGTGCTTTGAGATTAGTTGGCATCCGTAGGTTAGGATGGGCCTGACAATGGCTGTATACATGCAGTGGATGATGATGGGCTTAGGATCCCATTTCTTACCAAGCATTTTACTGCATGCGTTAGAATAAGAACGAGGATTACTCTGATGGACAAAAAATGATTACTTTTGCCAAATCCGGTTCTTTACAATGGATGAGAAAACAGATAGAGATTTTCTTAATTCGAGCGAATTTTTATAGTTGAGAAAGGATTAAAATTGATGAACTGTAGCGTGAATAAATATGGATGGATAAGGTTAGTCTTTCAGTTAACGCTGCAAAGGCCGAACTAGTCCTGTTTACAAGAAGGTATCGTCCCTCCTAGGCTTTAAGGGACGGAACTCCATTGCATGCCAAGTACTTGGGGGTCATTCTTGACAGTAAACTGAGCTGGAAGCTTAATATCTTAGACCGTGTCAAGGAGGCGTCTGTTGCTCTTTATTCCTGTCATAGAGCTCTGGGCCCAAAATGGGGTCTTCAGCCCAAAATAGTATTCTGGATCTATACAGTTATAGTGAGGCCTATCCTAATGTATAGAGTACTAGTCTGGTGGACAGCATTGGACAATAAGAGTAATCTGGATCTTCTTACAAGAATCCAGAGACTATCAAGCATCTATATAATGGGTGCTCTGGCTTGAGGAATCTTCTCAGTTGGGCAGTGTTCATACGGGCCACTCAGGTATCCTTCATAGCAACATCACTATTCCTAGGAGGATGAACTATATCGTCCCCTACATTGACTTCAACGTCAAATACAAGAAAAGAATTCTTAGCAGAAGTGTTTGGGAATCTGGAGGGATCTTAGACGAATCTGCAATAGAGATATATACAGATATGGTACGGGGCAGGAGTCTTCTGCAGTGCACCTGAATTAAATGTTGTCGGGTCACTGTAGTGTATTTGAGGCATAAGCTGCGGCTTGGTTTTCAATTAACGCGGTAGATGCTAGCACAATTGTACAATATATAGTTAGTTAGGCAGCGATAAAAGTCTTGGAATCGCCGATAGTACGATCTAAGTTTGTAAAGCAATGCAACGTCTCCCCGTGCTGGGTTTCAGGCACAGGGACGTTCCGGGAAACTGCAGAGCGGATGAGCTTACAGAGGAAGGCGCTGGTCGGATCCTTTCTGGAAATGAAGGGGAACCGCCTGTCTCTCTAGAATCGATTAAATCTCACCTTGATACCGAACGCCGCAAGGTACATATTTATGCTTCAAGGTGGGGTGGTGAATGTGTGGTTGTATATAAAAGATTACGCAGTCTTTAGTGAAAATATTTAGTTTAGTGGAAGAATTGAGAACAAGTGTCAGTAACAATAATTTGACGACAACTGAGAACTGCTCAATATGCATGTTTTGCATGTGGATTAAGCCATGATTGAAAATAGTCTTCGGTTATCTAAGAGTTCTGAAACACCCTGACAATATTAAAACCATTTCTTGTTAATTTTCTTAAGTAAATTTATATGCATTTTATTGCTTTTTTTATTTTTAGCTCAATTTGATTCCCTCGGTGGTACATCAAGTTTATCTGACGAAGGTGTCGCTCCTGTTACTTCCGTAATCGGTACATTGCAGAATAATCAACAAATAACTTTACCTGGTGTACAACAAGGACCTTCTGGCTTGCTAGCATCTGGCTCCAATATCAATGGCAACGAGTCACCATCTTATTTGCCACCGAGCCATTGAACCCATTAAAAATGCCCACAAAATGGCAGACTGTGATTTGTTGTTAACTGTTATATTCGCGCACACACTATTTGTATATATTTATCTCATTAATTAACGCGGAAGAGGATGTGTTTTTATTTTTTTTGTTTTTGTTGTTGTTAATGTTGTTTTATTTTTATTTTATTTTTTTTTAATTGAATAAATTATATTTTTGTATCTTTAAAGAAAAAGAAAAAAACAAAATTTTAACTAGTAAGGAATTGGCCTACGAATCATAAGAATTTAAATTAACCTTAATGACTTAACATAGTCTTTATGAATGAATGCGTGGTTAAGCCCGTAGGTGTTCGCATTGAATTCGAACAAAATGCGGAAGACTTTCACAACTCATCGTCGTGTGACGATTGCTAACGTCACGAATAAGTTTGCAAAATTAATTATACTGTTGAAAGCCTTAAATTTGATTAAGAAATAATTTAAGCCTACCTAGAGGGGAAATTTGTTAACTTCCTTTAAAGAAGGAAAACAAAATCGCGGTTCATGGGATTTGATCTTAATTACTTTGATATTTTAAAAATTAAATTAAGAAGAGGTCACGGCTGGACTTACACTGGATATTATTGTTTGCGAACTTAAAGAACAAACAAATGTTTGCTTACATCAGTTCATAGGCTGACATATAATATTATTTAGTTCTAAACACTGCAGAAGTTACTTACGTACCTTATGGGCTCCCGATTGGTGAAGAGTCTATGCCTGAGGCGCATTCAAAATTGAAACTGAAAATATTTTTTTCTTCTTAATACTTCACACTCGCGTTTCTCACAGCACGAGTATTGGTGTAGTGGTTATTTTTTCATATTTTTTAACTTATGGTAAGGTTTTGATTTTTCGCGGCAACATCTCACGACAGGCAATGTTATAAAAAACCATCTTTCAGAGTCGACAAACAAACTGTAGGTCCTTTCCATTCGTACGAAAAATATAACACGCACAACATAGATGGCTCTCTACGAGCTTTCGCGCCAAACATTTGTGTTTTGTATTTTCTTCTAACTTCCTGATTTCAGTATGATCAACGCTTCAATGCCAATTTTTCATCGATATTACTTTTGTTTAAAACTATGAAGCCGTTGCTAACAATTAATTCAAGGAGTAACTCACCGCTTTAGTTTATGTCGCTGCTATTCCATTCAAAATTATGAGAGCATCAGACTAAAGCTAGTCCTATGGTAATTTCATAACTTGAAATTCAGATTTAAATTTATTATCCGTTGTGACTTATTATAAGTATATGACTTGACAGGAGTAAAATAATATTTTAAGCAACAACAATTCATCCCGACTAGAGCTCATTGTGGTCTTGAAGAAAAATTATGAAGGAACATGAATACTTGATAAATTTGTACCATAAACTGAAAATTAATTCAAAACATTACAAGGTTCGAAAAATGAAAAACGTTTACCTCCTTTAAATACTCCATTCCAATTGTATTTATTTTGAGGGCATGCAGTTCCATTGGTCTATTAGCTCCTATCATCATAATCACAATCGTCTTTCGATATTTCGGGGTTTCCTCAAACCAGTTTTGCTCATAAAGTGCATCAACCAGACTGGCACTCTACAAAAATTAAAACGTCTGGAAGAAGCTTAAAACTCAAAGAAAAATTACTCACTGCTTCATACAACTCGGTGGCAAGGCGACACCTCACATATGTCGGTATTAAGAGTAGAAAAATACCGATACCAAATAATACATCCGCAATGACATTACTTCCATTGAAAATTGAAAACATCAGCATACACATTGTAAGCTTCATCACTCCGAAACAGATAAATGCGCTCACATTGAAAATATTGTTGATATCATCTACTATCCTGAAACGATACTTCAGTGGATTAAAGAACGAGTGTTATTAAACTTACTCTTCCAATCGAATCTGGTACTGGACAAGTGTCTTTAAAATATTTGCATTTACTGCAGCCGGTGCCTTTGCGTTTATTTGGCTAAACTTCTTACCCAAATATTTATAGTGCATGCATACTTGATTGACGGATAGCGAGAAAAGTATGTCGTCATTTAATAAAAATAGTGTGAAATATATGCAGGTTAAGGTTTTTAAAGTGTACACAAACGGATAAAAGAACACATTATTCATATCAATGGGAAACCACATTTTGGTCTGGTACTGGAAGTCGTACTCATTATCCATTATCGCCCAACTAAATAAAGAAAGTAGAATCTTCTGAGCGTTATATATTAAGATCCCGAACACTCCCGCTCGTTTTATGATATTGTTGAAGTTTATGATTCTTTGGGCATAGTTTTGTAAGCCGTAATTTGATTGTTTGTGTTTTGTATCGGGAAAGATATTCTCCAGATTTCGAAGCAGTTTTTCAACACTCTTGTAGTTGACAAGAATTCCAACTCCACGAGACCACGAAATCACATATCCACCAAGCACTGCTCCATTTTGAATCATTTCTACAAAATTAGACTGATCGGCTCTTAAGTCCTGCACCATCGCTATGAAAATTACGACAATTTCCACAAAAGCTATTGCTAATCCGCAATATGTTAGTTTTGTGCGTTTAACTTTGAAATCTGAACCAGGCGTTTCCCTTTGAAAAATTCTAATGCTAAACACCTTAGTGAAAAAATCGTCAAATTGGTAGATCCGGTCCGATGATATATCCATTGTTGGACAGTTGATTCGAATTTTCAACTAATACTGAACCGTTGTCTTCAGAAAAGATGACAACTGCTAGTCAGTAATTGCATTTCTTCGAATTAATTTTACGGAAATTAATTGTAATGACTTTTAATAGCCCACTTATTGACGCACTTATTGATTTTAAGAAGCCGATCAAACTAAACATTCTGGATTCGTTTTACTTTGTTGTCCCTTCACATTCAATTAAAACGTAACATTGTTACTCTGTCATTTTGAAGATGTCGAAAAGCGTTTCAAGAAATTGCGAAGCAAATGGAACTTACGTCGAGAGAAAAACAGTTTTCTATAATTAAAGTCGAAATAATTATGTAAGAAACCAAACGTGCTTTTCGCAATAATAAAAACTTACAATAAACTTAAACAGTATCAAAGTGTTATTTCTGTGAAACATACATCAGAGCATTCGTTGTGTAGTTATACACCTTCGATTTAGCAAAATTAACTATACTCAGCTAGTCTGCTTATCATTAACTGCATCCCGTATTATTGTATCATTGAGAAAGACGGTATCGTCTGCGACATAAGCGCGGATATCTTTACTTAGCACAGTTAAATTTCTCGTTTCACGAAATCCGTACAAATAGGAGCGCACTCAAAACTCAACCCATTAATGTTTCAAATTCATCAGAGATAAATTCGCCATCCCAGACGCATGCTTCATTCTTGTTTTACACTGCCCTTTAAATATTGCTTACGTTCCGATTAGCTTATTTGATATATGACATATTTTTATGAAAAAAATTTCATAATTATTAGCAATCCCAAAAACACCTAGATTTAAATTTTGAGTCGAATTGGATAAAAAATGTCGAATTCGTACGTGATTTTGAAGCCACCATTTTGAGTTGCTGTATTTTAATGTTAAACACGTAATTCACGACCCTGAACACTCCCAGATAGGTAGACCAAATATCGATTTTGAGTCGGATAGCACCATAAACGCCAAGTTCGCCAGTCATTTTGAAACCGCCATTTTGTATTTTGATAACATAGAAGTATGTCACTTGTTATATGGATTATCACGGGAACTCACTCCTGGAGTTTTTGAATTGATGAATTATCCTCAAAAAGCGAAAACGTGCAGAAAGTCGTCTTCAACAGCGGGACAGCGTATTGAAAATTTGGCAAAATTTTAAAATGTTCTATTACAGTGAAAGTGAGGCATCGTTGTTGTTTTCAAAAAAAAAAAAAACTCTATAAGTGAAACTTATATTTTATAAATTCACCTCTGTAAGTGGAACTATGTATTTGAAATCTTTGGTGTTCGCTAGAAAATGTTCCATGTGTTTGTTTTAACACATTGCTTTTGCAGTCATTTTCCCTCTTTCCTTGTTTTCCCTGAGCAAAAACAATTAACTTTTCATACATACAGTAGAGTTCGAACGATCACAGGATCAACGTTCTAACCAGACGACCCACAAAACGAACTGACATGTTGTTGTGTCACGTCGCTTAAAGCGGTTAGTCGTTATTAACGAAGTCGGATTCCACTGTATTTTCAACTTCTGTCTAGACACCATGTGTGTAGGTACATATGAGTATTTCAACGTCAAATTTGTATCGCCCAATTTCAGTTGGCGTTTTTTATTGAAATTTAAATTTACGTGTAAAACCTCCTTTAGTGAAACAAATCCCTGCAGTACCTGGATAAGTGGAAAACTGAGTAAGTGAAATACCGCTAGAAGTAAGACTCAAGTGAAAGGCCCAAGGGATTCCGCTTTACCAGGTTCGACTGTATTTTATTCACTTTAGCCCCTTATAATCAGCATCGAAACCAAGTGCAATTAAAAATAAAAAATAAAATTTCTTACGAATTCTGTAAAGAAATCAAATTTTAATAATCTTCCTGATATCTTATAATACCAAAGTTATACATTAATTGTCATGCCACATTAAACATCATGAATCTAAATACGATAATAACGAAGGATTAATGAAATGAAAAAGGAAGAAAGAGCTGGGACTCAAAAAACAACAGCTCATGTCTACTAAATTGAGGAGTTGATAGCTAAATGTTCAAAACTGTTTTACTGAAAGTTTTATTTTTTATTTTTTACTAGCTGAACCGACAGACGTTGTCCTGTCCAAATTTCAATAAATTTTTTTATGATCGTTTTGTGTGCTTGTGAACAGTAAATCCCATGGAAAAAAGCACTTTCAGTTTTTCCCGAATTTCCCAATTTGCCAGGTAACTTTTCCAATTCTGTAAAACCCTTGTTCGGACTATTATGAACATTTAAAAAGTCGGTCCAGCCGCTCTATGCTATGCTCATGCGCATACCAACGGACAGCATTTAATTTTTATTTAATATAAAAGAATAATGGGGACAACTTTAAAACAATAAAATAGTATTTTAAGTAATTTTAACCCACTCATCATCGGTTGCAACAACAATTCATCTCGACTAGAGCTCGTTATGGTCTTGAAGAAAAATTATGAAGGAACATGAAAACTTGATAAGTTTGAATCATAAACTGAAAATTAATTCAACACATTACAAGGTTCAAAAAATGAAAAACGTTTACCTCCTTGAAATACTCCATTCCAATTGTATTTATTTTGAGGGCATGCAGCTCCATAGGACGATTAGCTCTTATCATCATAATTACAATCGTCTTTCGATATTTCGGGGCTCCCTCGAACCAGTTGTGCTCATAAAGTGCATCAACTAGACTGGCACTCTACAAAAATAAAAACGTTTAGAAGAAGCTTTAAACTCAAAGAGGAACTACTCACTGCTTCATACAATTCGGTGGCAAGGCGACACCTCACATATGCCGGTATCAAGAGAACAAAAATGGCGGCACCAAATACTACATATGAAAAGATATCAGTTCCATTGAACATTGTGAACATGAACATACAAATTGTAATCTTCATCACTCCGAAACAGATAAATGCGCTCACATTGAAAATATTGTTGATATCATCTACTATCCTGAAACGATACTTCAGTGGATTAAAGAACGAGTGTTATTAAACTTACTCTTCCAATCGAATCTGGTACTGGACAAGTGTCTTTAAAATATTTGCATTTACTGCAGCCGGTGCCTTTGCGTTTATTTGGCTAAACTTCTTACCCAAATATTTATAGTGCATGCATACTTGATTGACAGAAAGCGAGAAGAGTATGTCGTCATTTAATATAAATAGTGTGAAATATAAGGTTGTTATAGTTTTTAAAGTGTACACAAACAGATAGAAATACAAATTATGCACATCAATTGGAAACCACATTTTGACCTGGTACTGGTAGTCGTACTCATTACCCATTATCGCCCAATTGAATAAAGAAAGAAGTATATTCTTAGCGTTAAACACATAGATTCCGAATACTCCTACTCGTTGTATGATATTGTTAAAGTGTATGATTCTTTGGGCATAGTCGTATAAGCCGTAATTCAATTGTTCTTCTTTTGTATCGGGAAAGATATTTTCCAGATTTCGAAGCAGTTTTTCAACACTCCTGTAGTTGACAACAATTCCAACTCCACGAGTCCAAGCAATCACATATGCACTAAGCACAGCTCCGTTTTCAATGATTTCTCCTAAATTCAATTGATCGGCTCGTAAGTCCTGCACCATGGCTATGAAAATTAAGACCATTTCCACGAAAGCTATTATTAGTCCGCAATATATAAGTTTTGAGCGGTTAACTTTGAAATCTGAACCCGTTGATTCCCTTTGAAAAAGTCGAACGTTAAACATTTCAACAAAAAAATCGTCAAATTTGTAAATCCGGTCGGATGATGTATCCATGGTTGGACAGTTGATTCGAGTTTCTGACTGATACTGAATCGATGTCATCGAGAAAATTGACAACTGCTAGTAAGTAATTGCATTTCTTCGATTTTATTTTATGGAAATAAATTGTAATTGCTTTTAATAGTACTTAAATGCATTTATTGATTTTAAGAAGCCGATCAAAGTAAACGTTCTGCATTTGCGTTGCTTTATTGTCATTTTGCATTTAATTAAAACGTAATATTATTACTTTATGTTATTTGAAGTGTTATACAGTGTTCCCTCAAAACACTTTCCAACTATGAAGTTCGAAAAGGTTCCTCTGAAAAGTACATATGTAGGTGCCGAACTCTTGTGCAGCATCTCTAATTCCGCATTTAGAACAAGTCTAGACAGATGGAAGAAACAGAAATATTTGTCCTATTGGGATAACATTCAGTGACTTAGACAGGCGAAAAGGGTCATCCGACCGCTGAACAAAACTATTGAGACTGTCCTTAATTACAAAAGGGACGATATCAGAAGGCTTGTCAGTTTGCTCTCCGGACACTGCAGCCTCAGATATCGCTTACATAAACTAAATACATGGACTTACATAAACTTTGTATGGAGAAAAGCTACGAGTACAACAAGGACCTTCACATAATATTCATTCAGACAAGCATTCGATAGCATTAAACGCTCAAAACTAAAAAGAGCATTGATGACGAAAGGTGTTCCCCGAATACTGCTAGAACTAGCAATCATGACGATGCAAGAGTCAAAAGCAAAAATTGTAGCATTGGAATCGAGAGCACAGCAGGTGGCGCTCAAAATAAACGAAAATAAATCGAAATATAAGAGAATGTCTAGGGACACCAGAGTAAGAAGCCCCCAAAATATAGCCATCAACGACTTTAGCTTTGAAGGGGTCGAGAACTTTAAATATCTTGGAATACTTTTAAGGAATGACAATAGTATGCGTCACTGCATTAAAGACAGAATACGAGCAGGTAGGTAACGCCTGCTATTTTCGCATAAGAAACTACTACAGTCGAAACTATTGTCTAAAATACTGAAAACCGTACTGGTACTATACAAAACTATAATTCGACCAATAGTAACATATGGTTGTGAAGTCTGATTTCTGACAACAGCCGATGAAAAAAATCCAAGAATCTTCGAAAGAAAAATAATAAGAAGAATTAGCAGTTCCCCCGCGGCTTCGCACGCGTTAAATACATTCTTAGGTTTATACTTAGTCGTTATAAATCGTCTATTCCTATTGAACTTTCAAAGGTAAAAGATAGCAAAAAATGACACCATTTCAATATTGAATTTTTGAAATCGGTTCAGTAGTTCCATGGATACTGAAAGATCCATCCAACCAAATCATCGTACACACCCGTCCCCCGTCGAATTACTGTGAACAGCAAATGCATTGTAAATAAACTACGTAGTGTATCCATAGAAGCAAGAATACGACCAAAGAAAAATAAATGAAAACTCTGTATCTTGGCCCCTGGATACAATTTTGAAAAACGGTGAACTACGTGTTTCTTTATTTTTGTTGCAGAATTTACCTACCAAATTTCAATTCTTAACTCCAATTTAAATTTTTGTTTTCGTACAAACTTCAACACCCTGTATCTCCCCTTCTGGAGTAAAAATTCGAAAAAAGAAGTGCCTATGTCCTTCTCATTGTTCTTCTGAATACTTTAAAAGAAAAACCAAGAAAATTGGTTGAAAATTACGTGAGTTATACGCAAACGCACAAAATATCAGCTTAGTTTTATATAGTAGACTAGCAGTCCTCCCGCGGCTTCGCACGCGCACCATACATACTAAAGGTTATACTTAGTTTTAAGAAATCGTCTGTTCCTATTGAACTTTCAAAGGTTAAAGATAGCAAAAAGTGTCACCATTTCAGTATTGAATTTTTGAAATCGGTTCAGTAGTTCCATAGATACTGAAAGATCCATCCAACCAAATCATCATACACACCCGTTCCCCGTCGAATTGCTACGAACTGCGAATGCACCCTGTATCTCATCTTTTGGAGCTGAATTTCGAAAAAAAATTTCATAGTGGATGTCTGCGTCACAAAATTAAACTACTGTCCATATTTCAATTTTCTAGCATCAGCCAATCAGTCAGGACTTATCTTTTTATTTGAAAACTTTAACACCCTGTATCTTGGCCCGTTGACATAATTTTGAAAAACGGTGAAGCACGTGTTTCTTTATTTTTGTTGTAGAGTTTACCTACCAAATTTAAATTCTTAATTCCAATTTGAATTTTTAATTCCATACAAACTGGAACACCCTGTATCTCCCATTTGGAGCAAAAATTCAAAAAAAAAGTGGCTCCATTGTTTTTCCCTACGCCACAAAAGGAAACTACTGTCCAAATTTCAACTTTCTAGCGTCAGCCGTTTAGGCTCGGCGATGATGAACAGTCAGGACTTACTGCTTTATATATATAGATAGACGGAGCAAGACAAGAAAAAGGAATATATAACCGGCGGCGTACGAATGAGGAAATCAGCGCAATACTTGAAGACGAAGACATAGTGCGGTTCGCCAAAGCCCAAAGAATAAGATGGCTTGGACATGTAGTAAGAATGGATGACGCAAGGAAACAAAAGAACATTCAATGGCAACCCTGAGAGCACGAAAACAAAAGGCAGACCACGAATAAAAACATACATACATACAAAAACTAAACGTTCAAAATTGGAGAAATGTAGCACAAGACGGAACAGAATGGAGGCACGTCGTACAGAAGGCTAAATCCTGCCCAAGGATGTAACGCCATAAGAAGAAGAAAAAGAAACTAAATACATCTACATATATGTAGTTGAAGAAACTGAATGTCGACGTTGCCTAGAGGCAGATAAATCAACAGAACACCTTCTTTGTGGCTTGTGGGGACATAAGAAGATATAAGGAACGCCTCGACTGGAGACATCCTCAACATCTGAAGGAATATGGAGGGTCTCCTCGTCTTACAGACTTTTTTCACAATAGATCTCAGTGTCTTATGCGTCAGTCGCAGAGTTGGGAGCCAATCCGATACCATATATCAATTGGAAAACTGGTGCAAGTGATTTCTAGTGCATCGTTATATGAAGCTCTGTTAAAATCTCGAAACATTTTGTTCGAACCGATTGCAATACTTCCCCTCAAGAAGTGGGAAGTAAAAAAAAAAAATCAAAACTACATATTCAAAAACATCATAACATTAGAAATGAGTCAGGAACGCCTTGTGAACACACCGCTTATAAAAAATGTCATTTGCCACCACACCTACATATTATATGTGTTTACAAGTCCGCCCCTATCCTGCGTAGGTTTCACGACAATGTTTGACACTGATTTGCATATAACTTGGATGTTTCCAATCTGTTTTAAGTGGTTTTATGTTTTTTTTTTTCATTTGTAGACATTTACTTTCAATACTTTTTGGGTCAAGGTCGTTGTTTCAGACGATTACCAGCTTCGTCCACAGGTAGCAACAAAATGACTCTAAGTTTTGTATTCATGTGCTGAGGCAGATGAGTAATCCCCACTTTCGTCACGTCCGAAGATACTATGAAAACTCGTTTGTTTAGCATTTACATTTATATGACAAGAAAGTGAACTTAATTTGGGAACCACCAGCTTCGACAGTGATAGTGAAAGTCTTAATGTAGCTATCGCTTGGAGCATCATCAGTTTTTGGCTGGTCTTCAACTTTGTATTAACATATTCATAATGTTTTGAGTTATTTTTTAGTCTTTGGTTGCTTCCGAGTATGGTTTGGTGTGAAACTCATTTAGCTTATTAAATATTGTAAGCTAATGATTTGTATACATACATAAGCCAGTTTAGTAGGCTTTGCATTTGCAAATGGTTATTAGTGAAAATGAAAGCATATAGCTTTGTTAAAATATTTATGCAAAATATCCTGGCTAGACATTTTAATGCTTTAAATTAGTTTTAGCCTTTGTTTATTTATCACGGTCTTAAAGAATCTATGTACACTTATGTATTCTATTAATTTATGGTATGAGAAATAAGCTATACCGCTTAAACTATATAAAGACCTTTTAGATAATTTAAATCTTTGAAGAAAGTAGGGTGGTTAGGGTGGTTTTCGTGATGTTTGCAAAGGCCTGACAAGTGCAGAGGAAGTGTACGATAGATTCTTTCTCTTCCTCATCTTTGCAGAGGAGTTGTTGAGTGCAATAGATCCGCCAGAGGTCTAAGTGAGTCCTCGAAAGCCAACCAACCGCCTTTGATGAAGAGGTGACTTGGCAAAAGAGGCTACACATGGTTCGGACGTTTTTTCTAAAGCCCTTCAGGGTGAGGTTGAAGAATTACGTCACCTTGCCGAGTCCGGTACAAGTTTGGAATAATTAGGAAAAGTTATTTCCTCAAGTATTAGTCGGTACATTTGGATTCGTTCTCGCAGGAAATTAAAATTAGTCAGCGATCATAATGTCGATGGTGGTGAGTTTCGACCTGAAAGTCGTTGGTCTTTTCCAGGATTTGTCTTAGTGTGATATTTTCGTCTACAAATAGTCGATTTGCTAGTCTGGAAGCGAAACTGGTTGATAGGTGTCGATAACTGCGGCGGAAACTGGCTGAAGATCTTCATACAATACACTACATAAGATTTGGAGCGTTGTTGTTTTCCACAGGTAGGAGTATTGCTTCTTAATTGACTGGATGTAAAGTCCTTTCTTGGAGCCCTTTTACTCTGCCTCTTCCTGTCCATTGGCATCTGCTGTAAATGCCGCCTAAATGTTTCTACTACCTCTTGTGTGATGACATTGATATTCTATGTCAATCTAGAAACAGTTTCTGATGTTTAGAACTTTCTTCATTTGAGATTCGAGCTTCATTTCGTTGGACAGTCTTTGAATCAAACTCGGAGTTTTGGAGTTATTGACACATTTTAAGGGTTTCCGATTTCATCTTAAAACAGTCTACAAAACTTCCGGTTGTGCTTACATCTCAATTCGTTTCTCCTTGCACACACGACTGTGAATCCGACTTAAAGTGTTCGCACAGACTGTGGGGCAGGATATTTGTCGATGGTTTTATTATTTTTAAGACCATTAATTGGAACACAACAGACTTCTTTCCTTGAATACCTGGGGCCGAATTACGACATCAGTGATCGAGTAACTCGTCACGTAAAAATGAGGATAATTACGTATTAACGATCATTCCGACGTAATAATGCTCGTTTTTTCGTGACGAGTTACTCGATCACTGATGCCGTAATTCGACCCCTGATTACAACAAGAAAAAATGTTACCGAATATCATTTTAATAGTCACTTTTTCGAGGAACAATCACTACTAAATCATACTGTAGCATACTTTTATGCAAAAGAGAATTCCGGGGGAGCCCCCTGCTGTACTCCGTAACTTAAAAGCACTTACTAATAGTACATTTCGCTGTTACCACACTTACTAATAGCCCGATAGCTCGATAGTGTAGCTGAGAGTCAAAGGAGTGTATTTACTTCATGATTATCCATAGTCCTATCCCATAGTCCTGGACAGAGCTCCCTGAAAAACGATAAAAACCTGAGGGAATGATGAAAAACAAGAAAGTATTTTACGCCGAATATGTACATGATTGAGCCTTTCAGTATGCAATTAAAATTATTTGTAACAATGTAAAGATTGAGAGACGCTGGTCGTGAAAAGTTTTACATGTAATGCGATGGAATTTCAACGTGTAAATGGTTTAGGTTAGAGTTGAGTCGTTCCGGATCTGTATAGCTAGTTCCCGGAACTATGTCCTCTGTCGGAAACATGTCCTTTCTTTCCGTAAACTGAACCTAAGCATGTCCGTAGTTCCATATAGTTCCGACTTCACAGAGGGATGAATGAACGAAAGAACTATGCACAAGACATCGAATTTAAATTCGCCTATTATAGTATCGATCTTCTGTAACTCTACAATTCGATGGCTTAATTCAGAATCCTGGCAAAACAGCGATGTACAAACTGCTCATTTGCTATTTTTCAAACATGTACCGGATTGTGGCATGAAATGCGCTGCCGTGTGATTTCTTCAATCTCGCGCTGGAATAGATAGTTCCCAGGACATGTGTTAAGGCAGAAGGCATTGTTTTCAACAAATCTGTCCGGCATTGACCCCATTACGGCAATCGAAGAACATCCGCAACGAGTTGGCCTTGAAGTAAATAAGGACAAAACCCAGTATGTACATATGAACGTCACTGTTGCAACCCAACTTCGGAGCACTTAAAAAGTGTACCTCGGAGTAAACATCAACTTCCAAAATAACACGTATAACACGATGACGACTTATGCCACGAAACAGCTACTCCTTTTGTTTGAGAAAGCAAATGGGTTCAGAACTCCGAACACGGAAGGCGAAGTACCAGTTCTGCTATGTATATGAGGTGGGGGCCGCGTGCTGGACGATATGCTAGAATGCAGACCAGATACTGATCACTTTCGAGAGAAGAGTTCTCCGTCGTATCTTTAGCTCGGTATACGAGGGAGATGAAGATACAACTTCAAGTAGCCAAAACACGTCGACTACACTGGTTCGATCATATCGAACGAATGGACAATACGTACTCCAGCGAAGAGGACCTTAAAATCACAGTCCCCATATTCGAGATGACAAGGAGGATCGAACCTCCGTGTTAAGGACCAAGCTTTCGCGGTACCAGTGAGCTTAGTCTGAAGAACTGAAAATAGCGTGTCTGGGATTGAAAACGATGGGAGGCTGGAGTATCTCAAGTAAGTAACAAACCTATGACACACTCCAAGTTAGGTCGGCAATGACGAGCATAAGTGTCTGTTCAACTGGAAACTTACCATAGCTCTACAGTCCATTTCTTTTCCCATGATAAAACCTGATTGTTCTATATCGATCTCTTTCTCTCATTATCTACCCCATCCATCCACTTATATCCATTAGCGGAATTTCATCAAGTAGGCGCATAAATAATTCGGTCCAGTTAACCGTCTCTTCGCATATTTACATCCAAAGAAAAACCGGTGAACACTCCGTGTAAACTGTGCCATAACCAAGCTATTGGCTCTCTTTTAAGCATATTCCCCCTGATTAATATGCGCATTTATAATGAGCTTAATAAATAAGTCGACACTATTCAAATGGAAATATTCGTAGCATAACTCTTCTAAGCCGGTCGGAGTGGAACAAACAGAAACAAAACCATTTTTGGTAGTCTTTCTCGCAGACTTTCGGAGACATTTTGCAAGCCTTTATGGTTACGCTAGGCGTTGTATAACGGCAGAGGATGCATTTTGATTGGATTATCAATGTTCGATCTCAGGCTATACACGTAACTGTCGGTATAAAAACTGACTAACGCTCAGGGATATTGTATCAGTTGTAGTCTTGAACTTGCGGAGACAGCTGCATTCATCTATCGGAAAAATGGAGAGCTGTAAAAATTTAACTGGATTCTTGGTAAGAATAAAACTACTGAATATGAAGGTCATCCTCTGACAGTTATTTGATCTATTTCAGTTCTGTTTGATGATCGGTATAACTGCAAGTCGACCGCAGTATAACTATCAACGAGGATCCGCTGTACAAGCAGCCAGCCTACCAAACCTCTCATTTAATACGGGCTCTGTGAGTTCTCTTCCAACGTCATCCAGCCCCGGACTAGTTCAAAACTCACATACTCACCTACAGTCTGAGCCTACGAACAGTTTCAGAGGACAACTGCATATAGTTCCATCACAAGCTGTGTCGCAGATGTACCTCCCACCATTGCAGCAAAGCTTCCCACCATCACAGCAATATCTTCCCCCAGTGTCCACTGGACAACAAATCTTCAAAGATATCTCACAACTTCCGTTGCAAACTCAAACCTCGTTTGCACCTGCTTTCAACGGACTTACCGGTCAATCTAGCAGCTTGAGTTCAATCCCACTTGCACCCGCCTTCAACGGGCCATCGCTTGGTCACTCCGGCCACTCTAGCAACTTGAATCAACAACTCGCCGTGCCACAACAAAGGACAGTCATCACTAAAGACATTTACATCCACACTGCTCCCCAAGAGCCCGATGATGATATTGACTTCAGGCAGCAACTTGCATCGATTCCAATACGAAGGAATTACCGCATAATTTTCATTAAGGCACCAACACAGAACATTCGAGTTGCAGCCGAAGCCTTGAAACGGGCTCAAGCTATTAACGAAGAACGCACCGTCATCTATGTGCTCTCAAAGAAGTCTGACGTCGCTGATTTACAGAAACAACTTGTCACGTCACAGAACACTCAGACAGTAAACCGCAAGCCTGAAGTATACTTCATCAAGTACAAGACCAATGAAGAGGCCCAGAGAGCCCAGCAAGAGATCCAGGCTCAGTACGATGCCTTGGGTGGATCTACGAATATTTCTGATGAAGGAATCGCCCCACTGACATCAGTTATCGGTTCATTGGGGAATGATAACCTCTCAACCAGTGGCAGTGGACTATCGGGATCTATTAGCACTCCAAGCAGGCAATACTTGCCACCAGTGAAGGTTTAAGTTAACTTAATGCGACCTTATATCTAAGTCATAGTCATAGCTATTTAAGAATTCATTAAAAGCATTGTAATTTTAAAATTAAACTTTGTATCCTCTGCACAATAAGGTTTGAGACTGAAGGCTTGTATATTCAACTTTTCGAGTTGAAAAAGGATCTTGAATAGAAAGTTTGACAAAGTTTCTGTTTAAACCGATAAATGGGAAAAACAGTGAATACCGCAACCATATTTGTTGTATAACGACCGGTAAGCTAGGTTCATTGTCGAACTGGTGCAGTCAATTTGAGCTATTACCACACCAGAATAAAGCCAAACCTTGGATCGTAACGCAAGCTAACATATGTGGGTTCAAACCTTTTTGCACGACCATCTCTTGTCTAATTTGTCATGAGAAGCTTTTAAATCCACCGGTCGAAGTCGGTTATAAAATCCATATGTCCCTCTAGGTTAAGCTTTGCCAGTCTATATGCTGTCATGTTAAATATTCATTGAACTTTCCGTCTTAAGAAAGACTTACAAAGTGGCGCAAAAGTTGTCACCTGATGTGTCGAGAAAATGATATCGGCTAAGTGACCGCCGCCAGAATTGATGACCACTCGGGCCCGATTTATGGCATTTTCCATCACTCTTGCCAGAACTTCAGGCGATAGGTCCTCGCATTCTTGACGGATATTCTCATTGAGGGCTTCAAGAGTCTGAAGCTTGTTGACATAGACTCGTGACTTCAAAAAACCGCACAAAAAGAAGTCTGGAACGAGAGATTAGGCGACCTGGAAATACAGCCCTCTGAATTTCAGTTGTGGCTCATGCAGTATAACGGCGCATACTCCATCCTGTCTCCATCTTACAATGCTTCACCAAAATTCTCTGTAAAGAGCGCCGATTGCGTGGCCTTTCTCAACAGAAAGGCTGCTCCGGGGCCGGCCAGATCGGTTGGCATCTCGTGTTGTCCCATACTCTTCTAGGCGAGCGGCTAAACGTCGTAGTGTTTGCCCAGTTGGTGTCGGACGACCGAGAAATCAACACTTTGGGATTTAGCTGGAAAGACATCACCTGGAGTATGAATCCTGCTACTCAAGCTAGGTGCTATTAACAATTTTTTATTTTTTGTATAAAAAGAGATTCGGGAAGGTTAGGTTTCTTCTCCAACGACTTTTGTAGAAGCTATAGAAATGAAAAGGAAACCATGTTGGTCCCTGTTAAGCCCTTTCAAACAGAAAAGAGTTTCAATGATATATTTTGACGACCTGGCGAATTGCTTTGCTTCATTCAGTCACAAGTTTGCCTGTACCAGCCACAGCCATAATCTAGAACCTAACCCTTCCCTTAGATAGCATCATCAACATTTAAATTAAACTCAACAATATATTTAAACAAAATTTTTAACAAACAAAATATAACAACTTCCTTCACTCACACTTCCACAGAAACTGTAATTCTTAGTATACAATAGGAGGTAGATAGTCTCTCATTGCGGCACCTCCAATCGACCCAATAGGGCTTATGTTCGATTCCAATCCGCTGCCACCCAAATCGCCATGTTGTGGAGCAGAAGCAAAATTAAGAACCGGAGCGATGCCTTCGTTTGAATTGCGCGAAGATCCACCCAAGGCATCATATTGTTGTTGAATAGCTCGTTGAGCATTCGCGGCATCCTCTGGAGTTCTATACTTAACGAAACGTACCTCTGGTTTGTAGTTGACAGACTTTTTAAGCTCTTGAACTTGATTAGCCAACTCGGAGATATCAGTTTGTTTGCTAAGCACATAGATGGCAGTTCTATCACTAGTTGCCTGTTTGGCTATTTGTAAAGCGGCATTAGTAAGTCCATTATTTTCTGGGGCTTTAATGAAGACCACACGCAAGTTTTTCTTTAACGACGAAGCAATTCTTTGACCTGCAGCGCCATCATCGAATTCATTCTCAGGAGCGGAGTAAAAATAAAATTCCTTATTGAGACCTCCGTCGAGAACAGGAGAACCGGCATGTTGTGTGAAACCTGAATTACCGTCAAGTCTTGAGTTGGTATGAAGTCCTGACTCAATCGGTCCTAATCCTGAAAGGACAGGACCTTGGGCAGATCCCGAAACACCAAGTTCATAGTCATATCCCAATCGTCCTGCAGAAGCAACTGTTACAAAGCTCAATACCTGTGTTAAACAAGAAAAAGCGAAATTATTAAATCAATCAAAGATTCGCAACGCAAGTCCTACCATAAAAGCCTGCATGTCGGTTCAGTACGATGGACTTTCTCGGTGGAATACTTAGACGGGTTTGATGGAGCCTACTTAACTAAACACAGTTTTATAACCGCTCATTCTGCATTAATTTAATATAAACTGTAATCAATATGTCACGCGAAACAATAGGATGGGTCAATCGTTTGCAGTCCTCAGCCTTCAACCCTAAGTCTTCTCTTCATTTCCATTAATTTATACAATTTTAATCACCATGTTGTGGGTGCTGTCAATCAATTAATTATGTCGCATGATCACCAAATACCTTTAGAAATTCATTTCTATTGAAATCAAAGATAGTTTATAGTATTTTTATTTTGAACGATGACACCATCAGGACTGGTTGCGCCAAAGACCGCCACAATCACTTTGTTGCAAAACTATGTTAAGGGCATTAGAGCCAGAGAATTGAAAAACAAAATAGTGATCGATAATATTTATGAATCGAAATTCGTTGATTAGTGCAAATTGATTGAATAAAATAAAAATTGTTGTGATGTTTCAAATCATCATTTTGAATTCAATTTATTGCTCTGTGTGAAGTGAATCATTGGATTTTTGTTTGTGTCTTTCGCACTGAAGGAAGCTCTGTCCGAAGAGGAATGCGAAATTTGTATGAAATATATTTAAATTTATTTTGTGAAATACTAGCAAGAATTCAAGGGCTTTCTCATGTTCTATTTATACAAAACAGAAATGAAATCGAAAATAACAAAACAAGGTGAAGCTAGCAGTTGCTTTTACGGTTTTTTTTTTCGCGATTTTAAAATTCGAGCAGCATTCGAATTAGCACTTCCTTTTTCTTTCCCACTGTTTTCTTAAAGTGTTTTCGCCGGAGATAACTTATCACAATGCACTTACTTTTGTTTTAAGTGTACCTGTTGTCAGAAAATCACTTGAAGCTTGAATCTGTCTAAGACACCTCGCACCTTGGAGATTTATCCGTCCAATAAAGAGTGGTTTCTGGAAGAAAAAGTGGGACACTAGCGTACAGAGGTTTAAACTACCAACTCACGTTCACGTGGTGAAGCCTAGACTGAGGATTTCAATTTCTATGAAAAGTTGTTGCCGACAGCTCAAGCCAACCCGAAAAATGCTCGTTCGAAGATATTGAACAATGTACGGGAGTCCTGTGGAATAGAGCATATATAGAAACCAAAAGAGATGGCGAAGGACACCCTGTAGTAAGTCACAATCTTATGCTAAGTGAAAAACTACTTTTGCAGACTTACATATATTCATTTAGCCAAGACGACGGTATTCAAAACTTCAATCGATCTAATAAAAATGAAATGAGGATTCCAGTTGAAAAGAAAGGCGAGCTATTTAAAGGAGCTGGAGATGACTTTGTAGGGCCTAACTTCTCGCAACCATTCATGTTGTGCGTGTTATATATTTCGCAGGAATGGAAGGGACGTACATTTTTATTGCCGACACTGAACGGCGGATTGAGAAGATTTTTTATGACAGATTATACTTTTGCAGGTTTGTCATACCTGCGAAGAGGTGGTGCCGCAAAAAAAAAAGTTTGAGAGCATTAGTCAACCGATTTCCTAGATTTAGGCAGATGAATGTGTGCCTGATGCATGGATTTTGCATACCTGCCAAACTCATCGGTCTATTCCATATGACGATGGTGAATACGCGCTCCATGTAAAAAAAGGATTCAGACTTCGCTTACATCATACTTGAAAGCTAGTCGTTTCGAGTGAAAATTTCGTCGTTAAATATTCGGTCTCGTTTTCGTTGACTTTGGACTTTGGACAAGGTTCAAAGACGAACTGCAACTGGGAGGTTTGTTGGTTCAGGCCCAGGTTCACTCTGAGCTGTGACACCAGGATGTTAAGAAGTAGTGCGTTCTAAGGAATTAATTTCTTAGGTGGTTCCATGCGAAGAAGTTAGTTTTCTAAATCCCCTGCACTTACTCGCATATAGCCGGGCACCTTACAGAGTTCTCCCTTTGTCTTTGTTCCAAGAAACAAGAACCCTAAACTCCTCTCGAAAGCACTTAAACAAAGTTCGATTTAACTATTTCAACATATACCGCTTCAATTGCTGTCCAGCTGTCGATGAAGAAGGTGAAATCTTCTCGTGGTATTGCCGTCATTTAAATCTCATCGGCGGCTATTTCCCTTACTAGCACCTTCGTTTATGGAAGTCTGATGAAATTGGACAGACCCAGCGGAGAAGAAACCACCATCCACTTCGGCGTCCACCTTAATCTCATCCGTGTTACTGCCACTAAATCTAGTTCTCTCCCGAATTCCTCTCTACTCGAACAACTAAATAGAATGGATGTTTCCTCAAACGAATAAAAACAGTAAGTACCTGTCAGCGACCTAAGCAGTCTCCAAATTAAAAAAAAAAATTCAATAAGGAGACGAAAAATTCGTCAAAATTTTAAATTCCCGCTCGAGATTGTGAATCCATTGCACGACTTTTTAAAGACGACTGCCGATTATACTTGGGATTATTTCCGTTTGCATGTATTGTTATGAGAATCGAAGGGTGTGTAATTCCTATAATTCCCTTTACATTGCTGAATATGAATAATTTAAATTTAAAACTATCATGAGAAAAAAATTGCATGTCTCAATCCGCTTTAGTTCGAATTTTGTTAGCAAAATTGTTGCATGTGAGATATGGAAAAGATATCAATATATCTTTAGTGTATATTGTATACACTGTTATCATGAATCTTTTAGAGGCGAGGAAGCGGTTAAGTCCATATTTATGATTACTGTTTTATAGAGTACAGAGTATTATTTACTCCAATGCATATTCGTTTAGAGGTGGTTCTTGAGAACATTCTAAGGAAAAGAAAGTTCTTCGAATGGAATCACTAAGATACAGAGAATCTAGGCAGAGCTCTACTCTGATGTACGATAAATTACAAAGGACTCTTTGCCTGGTTCCAAATAAACAACATTAAGTTGCGTGTTCAAGAGTCAGTTTAGCTAGCAATTCCTCCATTCTTGATCTATCAGCAAGCTTTTGTTTTCTTAATTTTTCGATCGATATCATTTTTCCATTAAATTTCAAATCAAATCTATAAATGTTCTAGAAAGCTCGACACACGCAATTTTTTTCACACGATAGCTTTAAATTTTATCGATGACAATAATTGCACATGCAATTATTTGTTATTAAAACTCAGTGAAAATTGAATGGGCAGTACACCCTTTGAGTCCCACGATACTGCGAACACCACAAATGTTAAGCGTAAGCGCCAGTCGTTTTCAAAAAGTCGTCAGAATTAGCCGCAATGGATTCACAATCTCAAGCAAGAATTTACAATTTTCAAGAATTTTTCGTCTCCCTACTGAATATTGAGCTTTTCAAACGTAAATCATCAAACTCGCCTTTTGAACTGCATTACCATAAGCTCCTGTACTTCGGTGTTGTAGTGATAATCATTCAAGTACATCTGATTATGATTCACGTGATTATATCATTGAAACGTTCTGATATGGATTTGTCTGTGGTCAGTGAATGCGGAGCGGTGGGTTGTACTTTCTTAATCGCTCTTTGCCGGGGGATCGGTCTTCTTTACAATAAAAATGTGCTGAAAAGATTATTAGAAAAATTTGAAAAGCTTTTTCCAGTTACAAAACAGGATCAACTAGAATGTCATATGCACCGCTACGCTAACGCTATTATTCTTCGAAATAAGATCTTTAAAACTCTTTTCACAGCTGTTTTTGTTATCTTTCTGTTACTTCCGATTTTGCTGTCCTCATGTGATTGGATAAGAAGTAATCGTTATTCTTTTCGGTATCCATTCACTGCCTGGCATCCGTTTGATGACCAGCACTTGTTCTCGTATCCTTTTATTTATGTTTTCCGCATCACCTCAGGATTACCTGGGTTAATACTCTTTTTCTACGAAGACGTACTTTTTACAACTTCGGTCATACAATTATGTATGCACTATAGGTATCTTGGTAAACAACTGAGCCAATTAGATGCGAGGGTTGAATCGAGAAGTGCCAAGAAACTGAAGGAAATTATTCAATATCAATATAATCTGGAGAGGTAAACTTGGCGAGGCTACCAAGATTAAATTGAATTAGATTTTTATCATTTGAAGTTTGTTTAACGGTGTCAATAAAATCTTTGGTGCTACAACATTCATCTCTTTCACCATCATCAAGATCGGTCTGTGCATGTTTGTGTTTACACTCTTTCAAGGACTTCAATTGGAAAACAGTTTTAAAAGTAGCCTTGCTGTTGTTGCATTACTATTTCCGGTCTACCTTAGATGCTGCAATGGAACGGACCTCTATGAGGCGGTAAGTTTGTATCTGATATTTCAATCTATAAATGATTTAAGATTTTCCTAGAGCGAGGGTTTGATCGATTCCATTTACGATTCAAATTGGTATGAAGGAACTCCAAAATATCGGAAGATGCTGGTGATAATGATGATAAGGGCCAATAGACCTGTGGAATTAGAGGCATCAAAACTGAACCATATTAACATGTATTACTTCAAGGAGGTTAATTATTGTTAAGTATTTTATTTGCTGGTCACTCAAATTTTACTGATTTCAGGTGGTAATGCAAACTTACGAGATTTTCATGTTTCTGTACAATTTTTCAAACTGAAACTGAAAAGATGACCATCTTATATAATTGCAGCCTTTTGCGAATATTAAAGCACCATTATTGAGTTCACTTTGCACGTTAATGTTATAAATGTGTTTTTAAATTCTTTCTGTGAAATATTCAATAAATTATAAAGACAATTCCAGAATTGATACAAGTCTTATTAAAATATTTTTAAAACTGCATTGCAGCTAGGGACTTACCAGCGTTCTGACAAAGTCGTACAAACGTGCTAGCTACAACTGGTTAAGGATGAAGTAAATACACAAGGAAAATGTCCCTTTTTAAGGAAATTTCGCTGCATAAAACTAATGAAAGGGAATTTCCGAAATACTTATAAATAAAAATATTAATAAGTTCAAGTGTTCTATTTTTGAACATGCCAACCTTGTTCGCAGTTCATAAATTCCCAACTTTGGTAACAAAAAAACGACTTCATTTAGTCTGGGTATTATTTTTTAAACCTAACAGAGAAACAAGACCTTTTTTATTTTTATCAAATTCAGTTTAACATTTCAACATAAGTTAAAACACTTTTTCTAATAATGCCGTAACCCCTTTAACCCATCCAAAATTGGCATCTACGGATGCAATAACCTCCTGCCTCGATTAAAATCTTTGTCCTCCGAGCAAAAATTTGAGCTAAGAAAACAAATAATCGCATTAGCTTAATCTGGTGAAGACGGTGGGAGGTTTGAACTCCAATTCGTGAATTTCGAGCATTGCGACCGCCATCTTGTGAAGTTATATTAGGTAGTACTAGTTCTTCACTGTTATTGTTTGACATTTCCCAAGATTTTCAAAGAACAAAATTCCATGACTATCAAAAAAAAGGACCTGCCGGCACTTTGCAACTTTTAAATAATATTAAAAATGACGGATCCAAAACCGTTTATAATAGTTACATATAAATGAGTATGAATTTTCAATTTCAATTAAATCGGAGCAATTTCAAAGAATTTCAAGATGGCAAATTCAAAATGGCTGTAAATTTGTTAGCAAGAACATCTAATAATTATTATTATTATTATTGCTTAACCAATTAAGCCTTTCTACGAACTTATCCGAGACATTCTCTGTATAAACAAGTGTACAAAGTTTTATTCAACTTGATTAAGAACAGTGGCCCCTATCGTGGAGATAGGCACCTAATGCAAATGGTCCTCCATTTGCAGAATATGAAAAAATGAAAAAATGTGTTTGGCATATAATGCCAATGGTCCCTCATTGGCAGAATATGAAAAAACGAAAAGTGTGTTTGGCACCTAATGCCAATGGTCCCCCATTGGCAGAATATGAAAAACGAAAAAATGTGTTTGGCACCTAATGCCAATGGTCCCCCATTGGCAGAATATGAAAAACCGAAACAGTTTGTTTGGCACCTAATGCCAATGGTCCCCCATTGGCAGTATATGAAAAAACGACAGAATGTGTCTAGCTTCTAATGCCAATATTCCCCCCTTGGCAGCATATGAAAAAACGAAAGAATGTGTTTAGCTTCTAATGCCAATATTCCCCCATTGGCAGTATATGAAAAAACGAAAAAATGTGTTTGGCACCTAATGCCAATGGTCCCCCATTGGCAGAATATGAAAAAACGAAAAGTGTAATTGGCACCTAATGCCAATGGTCCCCCATTGGCAGAATATGAAAAAACGAAAATTGTGTTTGGCACCTAATGCCAATGGTCCCCCATTGGCAGAATATGAAAAAACGAAACGGTGTGTTTGGCACCTAATGCCAATGGTGCCCCATTGGGAGAATATGAAAATACGAAAAAATGTGTTTGGCATATAATGCCAATGGTCCCTCATTGGCAGAATATGAAAAAACGAAAAGTGTGTTTGGCACCTAATGCCAATGGTCCCCCATTTGCAGAATATGAAAATACGAAAAAATGTGTTTGGCACCTAATGCCAATGGTCCCCCATTGGCAGAATATGAAAAAACGAAAAAGTGTGTTTGGCACCTAATGCCAATGGTCCCCCATTGGCAGAATATGAAAAAACGAAAAAGTGTGTTTGGCACCTAATGCCAATGGTCCCCCATTGGCAGAATATGAAAAAACGAAAAAGTGTGTTTGGCACCTAATGCCAATGGTCCCCCATTGGCAGAATATGAAAAAACGAAAAAATTTGGCACCTAATGCCAATGGTCCCCCATTGGCAGAATATGAAAAAACGAAACAGTGTGTTTGGCACCTAATGCCAATATTCCCCCATTGGCAGTATATGAAAAAACGAAAAAATGTGTTTGGCACCTAATGCCAATCGTCCCCCATTGGCAGAATATGAAAAAACGAAACAGTTTGTTTGGCACCTAATGCCAATGGTCCCCCATTGGCAGTATATGAAAAAACGACAGAATGTGTCTAGCTTCTAATGCCAATATTCCCCCCTTGGCAGCATATGAAAAAACGAAAGAATGTGTTTAGCTTCTAATGCCAATATTCCCCCATTGGCAGTATATGAAAAAACGAAAAAATGTGTTTGGCACCTAATGCCAATGGTCCCCCATTGGCAGAATATGAAAAAACGAAAAGTGTGTTTGGCACCTAATGCCAATGGTCCCCCATTGGCAGAATATGAAAAAACGAAAATTGTGTTTGGCACCTAATGCCAATGGTCCCCCATTTGCAGAATATGAAAATACGAAAAAATGTGTTTGGCACCTAATGCCAATGGTCCCCCATTGGCAGAATATGAAAAAACGAAAAAGTGTGTTTGGCACCTAATGCCAATGGTCCCCCATTGGCAGAATATGAAAAAACGAAAAAGTGTGTTTGGCACCTAATGCCAATGGTCCCCCATTGGCAGAATATGAAAAAACGAAAAAATTTGGCAATTAATGCCAATGGTTCCCCATTGGCAGAATATGAAAAAACGAAACAGTGTGTTTGGCACCTAATGCCAATGGTCCCCCATTGGCAGAATATGAAAAAACGAAAGAATGTGTTTAGCTTCTAATGCCAATATTCCCCCCTTGGCAGCATATGAAAAAACGAAAGAATGTGTTTAGCTTCTAATGCCAATATTCCCCCATTCGCAGTATATGAAAAAACGAAAAAATGTGTTTGGCACCTAATGCCAATCGTCCCCCATTGGCAGAATATGAAAAAACGAAACAGTTTGTTTGGCACCTAATGCCAATGGTCCCCCATTGGCAGAATATGAAAAAACGAAAAAGTGTGTTTGGCACCTAATGCCAATGGTCCCCCATTGGGAGAATATGAAAAAACGAAAAAGTGTGTTTGGCACCTAATGCCAATGGTCCTCCATTGGCAGAATATGAAAAAACGAAAAAGTGTGTTTGGCACCTAATGCCAATGGTCCCCCATTGGCAGAATATGAAAAAACGAAAAAGTGTGTTTGGCACCTAATGCCAATGGTCCCCCATTTACAGAATATGAAAAAACGAAAAGTGTGTTTGGCACCTAATGCCAATGGTCCCCCATTGGCAGAATATGAAAATACGAAAAAATGTGTTTGGCATATAATGCCAATGGTCCCTCATTGGCAGAATATGAAAAAACGAAAAGTGTGTTTGGCACCTAATGCCAATGGTCCCCCATTTGCAGAATATGAAGAAACGAAAAAATGTGTTTGGCACCTAATGAGAATGGTACCCCATTGGCAGAATTTGAAAAAACGAAACAGTGTGTTTGGCACCTAATGCCAATGGTCCCCCATTGGCAGTATATGAAAAAACAACAGATTGTGTTTAGCTTCTAATGCCAATATTCCCCCCTTGGCAGCACATGAAAAAACGAAAGAATGTGTTTAGCTTCTAATGCCAATATTCCCCCATTGGCAGTATATGAAAAAACGAAAAAATGTGTTTGGCACCTAATGCCAATGGTCCCCCATTGGCAGAATATGAAAAAACGGAAAAGTGTGTTTGGCACCTAATGCCAATGGTCCCCCATTGGCAGAATATGAAAAAACTAAAAGTGTGTTTGGCACCTAATGCCAATGGTCCCCCATTGGCAGAATATGAAAAAACGAAAAAGTGTGTTTGGCACCTAATGCCAATGGTTCTCCATTGGCAGAATATGAAAAAACGGAAAAGTGTGTTTGGCACCTAATGCCAATGATCCCCCATTGGCAGAATATGAAAAAACGAAAAGTGTGTTTGGCACCTAATGCCAATGGTCCCCCATTGGCAGAATATGAAAAAACGAAAAAGTGTGTTTGGCATCTAATGCCAATTGTCCCCCATTGGCAGAATATGAAAAACGAAAAAATGTGTTTGGCATATAATGCCAATGGTCCCCCATTTGCAGAATATGAAAAACGAAAAAGTGTGTTTGGCACCTAATGCCAATGGTCCCCCATTGGCAGAATATGAAAAAACGAAAAAGTGTGTTTGGCACCTAATGCCAATGGTCCCCCATTGGCAGAATATGAAAAAACGAAAAAATTTGGCAATTAATGCCAATGGTTCCCCATTGGCAGAATATGAAAAAACGAAACAGTGTGTTTGGCACCTAATGCCAATGGTCCCCCATTGGCAGAATATGAAAAAACGAAAAAGTGTGTTTGGCACCTAATGCCAATGGTCCCCCATTGGCAGAATATGAAAAAACGAAAAAATTTGGCACCTAATGCCAATGGTCCCCCATTGGCAGAATATGAAAAAACGAAACAGTGTGTTTGGCACCTAATGCCAATGGTCCCCCATTGGCAGAATATGAAAAAACGAAAGAATGTGTTTAGCTTTTAATGCCAATATTCCCCCCTTGGCAGCATATGAAAAAACGAAAGAATGTGTTAAGCTTCTAATGCCAATATTCCCCCATTGGCAGTATATGAAAAAACGAGAAAATGTGTTTGGCACCTAATGCCAATCGTCCCCCATTGGCAGAATATGAAAAAACGAAACAGTTTGTTTGGCACCTAATGCCAATGGTCCCCCATTGGCAGGATATGAAAAAACGAAAAAGTGTGTTTGGCACCTAATGCCAATGGTCCCCCATTGGGAGAATATGAAAAAACGAAAAAGTGTGTTTGGCACCTAATGCCAATGGTCCTCCATTGGCAGAATATGAAAAAACGAAAAAGTGTGTTTGGCACCTAATGCCAATGGTCCTCCATTGGCAGAATATGAAAAAACGAAAAAGTGTGTTTGGCACCTAATGCCAATGGTCCCCCATTTACAGAATATGAAAAAACGAAAAGTGTGTTTGGCACCTAATGCCAATGGTCCCCCATTGGCAGAATATGAAAATACGAAAAAATGTGTTTGGCATATAATGCCAATGGTCCCTCATTGGCAGAATATGAAAAAACGAAAAGTGTGTTTGGCACCTAATGCCAATGGTCCCCCATTTGCAGAATATGAAAAAACGAAAAAATGTGTTTGGCACCTAATGAGAATGGTACCCCATTGGCAGAATTTGAAAAAACGAAACAGTGTGTTTGGCACCTAATGCCAATGGTCCCCCATTGGCAGTATATGAAAAAACAACAGATTGTGTTTAGCTTCTAATGCCAATATTCCCCCCTTGGCAGCACATGAAAAAACGAAAGAATGTGTTTAGCTTCTAATGCCAATATTCCCCCATTGGCAGTATATGAAAAAACGAAAAAATGTGTTTGGCACCTAATGCCAATGGTCCCCCATTGGCAGAATATGAAAAAACGGAAAAGTGTGTTTGGCACCTAATGCCAATGGTCCCCCATTGGCAGAATATGAAAAAACTAAAAGTGTGTTTGGCACCTAATGCCAATGGTCCCCCATTGGCAGAATATGAAAAAACGAAAAAGTGTGTTTGGCACCTAATGCCAATGGTTCTCCATTGGCAGAATATGAAAAAACGGAAAAGTGTGTTTGGCACCTAATGCCAATGGTCCCCCATTGGCAGAATATGAAAAAACGAAAAGTGTGTTTGGCACCTAATGCCAATGGTCCCCCATTGGCAGAATATGAAAAAACGAAAAAGTGTGTTTGGCATCTAATGCCAATTGTCCCCCATTGGCAGAATATGAAAAACGAAAAAATGTGTTTGGCATATAATGCCAATGGTCTCCCATTGGCAGAATATGAAAAACCGAAAAAATGTGTTTGGCACCTAATGCCAATGGTCCCCCTTTGGCAGAATATGAAAAAACGAAAAAGTGTGTTTGGCACCTAATGCCAATGGTCCCCCATTGGCAGAATATGAAAAAACGAAAAGTGTGTTTGGCACCTAATGCCAATGGTCCCCCATTGGCAGAATATGAAAAAACGAAAAGTGTGTTTGGCACCTAATGCCAATGGTCCCCCATTGGCAGAATATGAAAAAACGAAAAGTGTGTTTGGCACCTAATGCCAATGGTCCCCCATTGGCAGAATATGAAAAAACGAAAAAGTGTGTTTGGCATCTAATGCAAATTGTCCCCCATTGGCAGAATATGAAAAAACGAAAAGTGTGTTTGGCACCTAATGCCAATGGTACCCCATTGGCAGAATATGAATAAAGGAAAAAATGTGTTTGGCACCTAATGAAAATGGTCCCCCATTGGCAGAATATGAAAAAACGAAAAGTGTGTTTGGCACCTAATGCCAATAGTCCCCCATTGGCAGAATATGAAAAAACGAAAAGTGTGTTTGGCACCTAATGCCAATGGTCCCCCATTGGCAGAATATGAAAAAACGAAAATTGTGTTTGGCACCTAATGCCAATGGTCCCCCATTGGCAGAATATGAAAAAACGAAAAGTGTGTTTGGCACCTAATGCCAATGGTACCCCATTGGCAGAATATGAATAAACGAAAAGTATGTTTGGCATCTAATGCCAATGGTGCCCCATTGGCAGAATATGAAAAAACGAAAAAATGTGTTTGGCACCTAATGCCAATGGTCCCCCATTGGCAGAATATGAAAAAACGAAAAGTGTGTTTGGCACCTAATGCCAGTGGTCCCCCATTGGCAGAATATGAAAAAACGAAAAGTGTGTTTGGCACCTAATGTGAATGGTCCCCCATTGGCAGAATATGAAAAAGCGAAAAAGTGTGTTTGGCACCTAATGCCAATTGTCCCCCATTGGCAGAATATGAAAAACGAAAAAATGTGTTTGGCACCTAATGCCAATGGTCCCCCATTGGCAGAATATGAAAAAACGAAAAAATGTGTTTGGCACCTAATGCCAATGGTCCCCCATTGGCAGAATATGAATAAACGAAAAGTGTGTTTGGCATCTAATGCCAATGGTCCCCCATTGGCAGAATATGAAAAAACGAAAAAATGTGTTTGGCACCTAATGCCAATGATCCCCCATTGGCAGAATATGAAAAAACGAAAAGTGTGTTTGGCACCTAATGCCAGTGGTCCCCCATTGGCAGAATATGAAAAAACGAAAAATGTGTTTGGCACCTAATGCCAATGGTCCCCCATTGGCAGAATATGAAAAAACGAAAAAATGTGTTTGGCACCTAATGCCAATTGTCCCCCATTGGCAGAATATGAAAAAACGAAAAAATGTGTTTGGCACCTAATGAAAATGGTCCCCCATTGGCAGAATATGAAAAAACGAAAAGTGTGTTTGGCACCTAATGCCAATGGTCCCCCATTGGCAGAATATGAAAAAACGAAAAGTGTGTTTGGCACCTAATGCCAATGGTCCCCCATTGGCAGAATGTGAAAAAAACGAAAATTGTGTTTGGCACCTAATGCCAATGGTCCCCCATTGGCAGAATATGAAAAAACGAAAAGTGTGTTTGGCACCTAATGCCAATGGTACCCCATTGGCAGAATATGAATAAACGAAAAGTATGTTTGGCATCTAATGCCAATGGTGCCCCATTGGCAGAATATGAAAAAACGAAAAAATGTGTTTGGCACCTAATGCCAATGGTCCCCCATTGGCAGAATATGAAAAAACGAAAAGTGTGTTTGGCACCTAATGCCAGTGGTCCCCTATTGGCAGAATATGAAAAAACGAAAAGTGTGTTTGGCACCTAATGCCAATGGTCCCCCATTGGCAGAATATGAAAAAACGAAAAAGTGTGTTTGGCACCTAATGCCAATTGTTCCCCATTGGCAGAATATGAAAAACGAAAAAATGTGTTTGGCACCTAATGCCAATGGTCCCCCATTGGCAGAATATGAAAAAACGAAAAAATGTGTTTGGCACCTAATGCCAATGGTCCCCCATTGGCAGAATATGAATAAACGAAAAAGTGTGTTTGGCACCTAATGCCAATGGTCCCCCATTGGCAGAACATGAAAAAACGAAAAAATGTGTTTGGCACCTAATGCCAATGGTCCCCCATTGGCAGAATATGAATAAACGAAAAGTGTGTTTGGCATCTAATGCCAATGGTCCCCCATTGGCAGAATATGAAAAAACGAAAAAATGTGTTTGGCACCTAATGCCAATGGTCCCCCATTGGCAGAATATGAAAAAACGAAAAGTGTGTTTGGCACCTAATGCCAGTGGTCCCCCATTGGCAGAATATGAAAAACGAAAAGTGTGTTTGGCATCTAATGCCAATGGTCCCCCATTGGCAGAATATGAAAAAACGAAAAAATGTGTTTGGCACCTAATGCCAATGGTCCCCCATTGGCAGAATATGAATAAACGAAAAGTGTGTTTGGCATCTAATGCCAATGGTCCCCCATTGGCAGAATATGAAAAAACGAAAAAATGTGTTTGGCACCTAATGCCAATGGTCCCCCATTGGCAGAATATGAAAAAACGAAAAGTGTGTTTGGCACCTAATGCCAGTGGTCCCCCATTGGCAGAATATGAAAAAACGAAAAGTGTGTTTCGCACCTAATGCCAATGGTCCCCCATTGGCAGAATATGAAAAAACGAAAAAGTGTGTTTGGCACCTAATGCCAATTGTCCCCCATTGGCAGAATATGAAAAAACGAAAAAATGTGTTTGGCACCTAATGAAAATGGTCCCCTATTGGCAGAATATGAAAAAACGAAAAGTGTGTTTGGCACTTAATGCCAATGGTCCCCCATTGGCAGAATATGAAAAAACGAAAAGTGTGTTTGGCACCTAATGCCAATGGTCCCCCATTGGCAGAATATGAAAAAACGAAAAGTGTGTTTGGCACCTAATGCCAATGGTACCCCATTGGCAGAATATGAATAAACGAAAAGTATGTTTGGCATCTAATGCCAATGGTGCCCCATTGGCAGAATATGAAAAAACGAAAAAATGTGTTTGGCACCTAATGCCAATGGTCCCCCATTGGCAGAATATGAAAAAACGAAAAGTGTGTTTGGCACCTAATGCCAATGGTCCCCCATTGGCAGAATATGAAAAAACGAAAAAGTGTGTTTGGCACCTAATGCCAATTGTCCCCCATTGGCAGAATATGAAAAACGAAAAAATGCGTTTGGCACCTAATGCCAATGGTCCCCCATTGGCAGAATATGAAAAAACGAAAAAATGTGTTTGGCACCTAATGCCAATGGTCCCCCATTGGCAGAATATGAATAAACGAAAAGTGTGTTTGGCACCTAATGCCAATGGTCCCCCATTGGCAGAATATGACAAAACGAAAAAGTGTGTTTGGCACCTAATGCCAATGGTCCCCCATTGGCAGAATATGAAAAAACGAAAAAATGTGTTTGGCACCTAATGCCAATGGTCCCCCATTGGCAGAATATGAAAAAACGAAAAAGTGTGTTTGGCACCTAATGCCAATTGTCCCCCATTGGCAGAATATGAAAAACGAAAAAATGCGTTTGGCACCTAATGCCAATGGTCCCCCATTGGCAGAATATGAAAAAACGAAAAAATGTGTTTGGCACCTAATGCCAATGGTCCCCCATTGGCAGAATATGAATAAACGAAAAGTGTGTTTGGCACCTAATGCCAATGGTCCCCCATTGGCAGAATATGACAAAACGAAAAAGTGTGTTTGGCACCTAATGCCAATGGTCCCCCATTGGCAGAATATGAAAAAACGAAAAAATGTGTTTGGCACCTAATGCCAATGGTCCCCCATTGGCAGAATATGAAAAAACGAAAAAGTGTGTTCCGCACCTAATGCCAATGGTCCCCCATTGGCAGAATATGAAAAAACGAAAAAGTGTGTTTGGCACCTAATGCCAATGGTCCTCCATTGGCAGAATATGAAAAAACGAAAAAGTGTGTTTGGCACCTAATGCCAATGGTCCCCCATTGGCAGAATATGAAAAAACGAAAAAATGTGTTTGGCACCTAATGCCAATGGTCCCCCATTGGCAGAATATGAATAAACGAAAAGTGTGTTTGGCACCTAATGCCAATGGTACCCCATTGGCAGAATATGAATAAACGAAAAGTGTGTTTGGCACCTAATGCCAATGGTCCCCCATTGGCAGAATATGAAAAAACGAAAAAATGTGTTTGGCACCTAATGCCAATGGTACCCCATTGGCAGAATATGAATAAACGAAAAGTGTGTTTGGCACCTAATGCCAATGGTCCCCCATTGGCAGAATATGAAAAAACGAAAAAATGTGTTTGGCACCTAATGCCAATGGTACCCCATTGGCAGAATATGAAAACGAAAAAGTGTGTTTGGCACCTAATGCCAATGGTCCCCCATTGGCAGAATATGAAAAAACGAAGAGTGTGTTTGGCACCTAATGCCAATGGTCCCCCATTGGCAGAATATGAAAAAAACGAAAAAGTGTGTTTGGCACCTAATGCCAATGGTCCCCCATTGGCAGAATATGAAAAACGAAAAAATGTGTTTATCACCTAATGCCAATGGTCCCCCATTGGCAGAATATGAAAAAACGAAAAGTGTGTTTGGCACCTAATGCCAATGGTCCCCCATTGGCAGAATATGAAAAAACGAAAAAGTGTGTTTTCCACCTAATGCCAATTGTCCCTCATTGGCAGAATATGAAAAACGAAAAAATGTGTTTGGCACCTAATGCCAATGGTCCCCCATTGGCAGAATATGAAAAAACCAAAAAAATGTGTTTGGCACCTAATGCCAATGGTCCCCCATTGGCAGAATATGAATAAAGGAAAAGTGTGTTTGGCACCTAATGCCAATGGTCCCTCACTTGCAGAATATGAAAAAACGAAAAGTGTGTTTGGCACCTAATGCCAATGATCCCCCATTGGCAGAATATGAAAAAACGAAAAGTGTGTTTGGCACCTAATGCCAATGGTCCCCCATAGGCAGAATATGAAAATACGAAAAATGTTTTTTTTTTTTTTTTTTTTTTTTTTTTTTTTTTTTATATATAGAGTTACGTGAAGATATCGCGGCATCAACGCCGGATATTACATATCCCTGGCACAAAGCATCGGTACCAAGGGATTATGCTCTGGTGGAGCGTAGTCCAGGTTCTACGCCCTTACGTATTAACTCTTTATTAATTTGGCACATGCAGCCATTCTCATTCTTAAATTAAAAGATTTACAAAATAAAATATCTCCAGTTTTATCACATTTCATCACTTCTTATATAAACTAATAGTAATTTTTTAAACACATATATATTTTCCTTATTTTTTAATTCAGTCGGCAGCCTGTTAAACATATCTAAGCCTTTATACATTGCTCTATTTTGACCTCCTGCCGTGCGGTGCAATTCCAATCGAAAGTCCCGATTACTTCTTAAGTTATACGGCTGCACTTCTTCAACAAACCGTATATTCTCAGTCAGATGTCGCGGTAGCAAGCGATTTTTTAGCTTAAACACGAAAACTAACACGTTAAAAACTATTCGCTGTTTAACGCTTAGCCATTTCAACGAACTAAGCATAAAGGAGATCGGGGTTAATCGGTCACATCCTATTATACATCGCATTGCTCTGTTTTTGGCACCTAATGTCAATGGTCCCCCATTGGCAGAATATGAAAAAACGAGGAAGTGTGTTTTTGGCACCTAATGCCAATGATCCCCCATTGGCAGAATATGAAAAAACGAAAAGTGTGTTTGGCACCTAATGCCAATGGTACCCCATTGGCAGAATATGAATAAAGGAAAAGTGTGTTTGGCACCTAATGCCAATGGTCCCCCATTAGCAGAATATGAAAAACGAAAAAATGTGTTTGGCACCTAATGCCAATGGTCCCCCATAGGCAGAATATGAAAATACGAAAAATGTTTTTGGCACCTAATGTCAATGGTCCCCCATTGGCAGAATATGAAAAAACGAGGAAGTGTGTTTTTGGCACCTAATGCCAATGATCCCCCATTGGCAGAATATGAAAAAACGAGGAAGTGTGTTTTTGGCACCTAATGCCAATGATCCCCCATTGGCAGAATATGAAAAAACGAAAAGTGTGTTTGGCACCTAATGCCAATGGTACCCCATTGGCAGAATATGAATAAACGAAAAGTGTGTTTGGCACCTAATGCCAATGGTCCCCCATTGGCAGAATATGAAAAACGAAAAAATGTGTTTGGCACCTAATGCCAATGGTCCCCCATAGGCAGAATATGAAAATACGAAAAATGTTTTTGGCACCTAATGTCAATGGTCCCCCATTGGCAGAATATGAAAAAACGAGGAAGTGTGTTTTTGGCACCTAATGCCAATGATCCCCCATTGGCAGAATATGAAAAAACGAAAAGTGTGTTTGGCACCTAATGCCAATGGTACCCCATTGGCAGAATATGAAAAAACGAGGAAGTGTGTTTTTGGCACCTAATGCCAATGATCCCCCATTGGCAGAATATGAAAAAACGAAAAGTGTGTTTGGCACCTAATGCCAATGGTACCCCATTGGCAGAATATGAATAAACGAAAAGTGTGTTTGGCACCTAATGCCAATGGTCCCCCATTGGCAGAATATGAAAAACGAAAAAATGTGTTTGGCACCTAATGCCAATGGTCCCCCATAGGCAGAATATGAAAATACGAAAAATGTTTTTGGCACCTAATGTCAATGGTCCCCCATTGGCAGAATATGAAAAAACAAGGAAAAGTGTGTTTGGCACCTAATGCCAATGGTACCCCATTGGCAGAGTATGAAAAAAACGAAAAGTGTGTTTGGCACCTAATGCCAATGGTCCCCTATTGGCAAAATATGAAAAAACGAAAAAGTGTGTTTGGCACCTAATGCCAATGGTCCCCCATTGGCAGAATATGAAAAAACGAAAAAATGTGTTTGGCAACTAATGCCAATGGTCCCCTATTGGCAAAATATGAAAAAACGAAAAAATGTGTTTGGCACCTAGTGCCAATGGTCCCCTATTGGCAGAATATGAAAAAACGAAAAAGTGTGTTTGGCACCTAATGCCAATGGTGCCCCATTGGCAGAATATGAAAAAACAATAAAATGTGTTTGGCACCTAATGTAAATGGTCCCCCATTGGCAGTATATGAAAAAACGAAAAAATGTGTTTGGCAACTAATGCCAATGGTCCCCCATTGGCAGAATATGAAAAAACGAAAAGTGTGTTTGGCGCCTAATGCCAATGGTCCCCCATTGGCAGAATATGAAAAAACGAAAAAGTGTGTTTGGCACCTAATGCCAATGGTCCCCCATTGGCAGAATATGAATAAAGGAAAAGTGTGTTTGGCACCTAATGCCAATGGTCCCCCACTGGCAGAATATGAAAAAACGAAAAGTGTGTTTGGCACCTAATGCCAATGATCCCCCATTGGCAGAATATGAAAAAACGAAAAGTGTGTTTGGCACCTAATGCCAATGGTCCCCCACTGGCAGAATATGAAAAAACGAAAAAGTGTGTTTGGCACCTAATGCCAATTGTCCCCCATTGGCAGAATATGAAAAACGAAAAAATGTGTTTGGCACCTAATGCCAATGGTCCCCCATTGGCAGAATATGAAAATACGAAAAATGTTTTTGGCACCTAATGCCAATGGTCCCCTATTGGCAAAATATGAAAAAACGAAAAAATGTGTTTGGCAACTAATGCCAATGGTCCCCCATTGGCAGAATATGAAAAAACGAAAAAATGTGTTTGGCACCTAATGCCAATGGTCCCCTATTGGCAAAATATGAAAAAACGAAAAAGTGTGTTTGGCACCTAATGCCAATGGTGCCCCATTGGCAGAATATGAAAAAACAATAAAATGTGTTAGGCACCTAATGTAAATGGTCCCCCATTGGCAGTATATGAAAAAACGAAAAAATGTGTTTGGCAACTAATGCCAATGGTCCCCCATTGGCAGAATATGAAAAAACGAAAAGTGTGTTTGGCGCCTAATGCCAATGGTCCCCCATTGGCAGAATATGAAAAAACGAAAAAGTGTGTTTGGCACCTAATGCCAATGGTCCCCCATTGGCAGAATATGAAAAAACGAAAAAGTGTGTTTGGCACCTAATGCCAATGGTCCCCCATTGGCAGAATATGAATAAAGGAAAAGTGTGTTTGGCACCTAATGCCAATGGTCCCCCACTGGCAGAATATGAAAAAACGAAAAGTGTGTTTGGCACCTAATGCCAATGATCCCCCATTGGCAGAATATGAAAAAACGAAAAGTGTGTTTGGCACCTAATGCCAATGGTCCCCCACTGGCAGAATATGAAAAAACGAAAAAGTGTGTTTGGCACCTAATGCCAATTGTCCCCCATTGGCAGAATATGAAAAACGAAAAAATGTGTTTGGCACCTAATGCCAATGGTCCCCCATTGGCAGAATATGAAAATACGAAAAATGTTTTTGGCACCTAATGCCAATGGTCCCCTATTGGCAAAATATGAAAAAACGAAAAAATGTGTTTGGCAACTAATGCCAATGGTCCCCCATTGGCAGAATATGAAAAAACGAAAAAATGTGTTTGGCACCTAATGCCAATGGTCCCCTATTGGCAAAATATGAAAAAACGAAAAAGTGTGTTTGGCACCTAATGCCAATGGTGCCCCATTGGCAGAATATGAAAAAACAATAAAATGTGTTTGGCACCTAATGTAAATGGTCCCCCATTGGCAGTATATGAAAAAACGAAAAAATGTGTTTGGCAACTAATGCCAATGGTCCCCCATTGGCAGAATATGAAAAAACGAAAAGTGTGTTTGGCGCCTAATGCCAATGGTCCCCCATTGGCAGAATATGAAAAAACGAAAAAGTGTGTTTGGCACCTAATGCCAATGGTCCCCCATTGGCAGAATATGAATAAAGGAAAAGTGTGTTTGGCACCTAATGCCAATGGTCCCCCACTGGCAGAATATGAAAAAACGAAAAGTGTGTTTGGCACCTAATGCCAATGGTCCCCCACTGGCAGAATATGAAAAAACGAAAAAGTGTGTTTGGCACCTAATGCCAATTGTCCCCCATTGGCAGAATATGAAAAACGAAAAAATGTGTTTGGCACCTAATGCCAATGGTCCCCCATTGGCAGAATATGAAAATACGAAAAATGTTTTTGGCACCTAATGTCAATGGTCCCCCATTGGCAGAATATGAAAAAACGAGGAAGTGTGTTTTTGGCACCTAATGACAATGGTCCCCCATTGGCAGAATATGAATAAAGGAAAAGTGTGTTTGGCACCTAATGCCAATGGTACCCCATTGGCAGAGTATGAAAAAAACGAAAAGTGTGTTTGGCACCTAATGCCAATGGTCCCCCATTGGCAGAATATGAAAAAACGAAAAAGTGTGTTTGGCACCTAATGCCAATTGTCCCCCATTGGCAGAGTATGAAAAACGAAAAAATGTGTTTGGCACCTAATGCCAATGGTCCTCCATTGGCAGAATATGAAAAAACGAAAAGTGTGTTTGGCACCTAATGCCAATGGTCCCCCATTGGCAGAATATGAAAAAACGAAAAGTGTGTTTGGCACCTAATGCCAATGGTCCCCCATTGGCAGAATATGAAAAAACGAAAGTGTGTTTGGCACCTAATGCCAATGGTCCCCCATTGGCAGAATATGAAAAAACGAAAAGTGTGTTTGGCACCTAATGCCAATGGTACCCCATTGGCAGAATATGAATAAACGAAAAGTGTGTTTGGCATCTAATGCCAATGGTCCCCCATTGGCAGAATATGAAAAACGAAAAAATGTGTTTGGCACCTAATGCCAATGGTCCCCCATAGGCAGAATATGAAAATACGAAAAATGTTTTTGGCACCTAATGTCAATGGTCCCCCATTGGCAGATTATGAAAAAACGAGGAAGTGTGTTTTTGGCACCTAATGACAATGGTCCCCCATTGGCAGAATATGAAAAAATGAAAAAGTGTGTTTGGCACCTAATGCCAATGGTCCCCCATTGGCAGAATATGAAAAAACGAAAAAGTGTGTTTGGCACCTAATGCCAATGGTGCCCAATTGGCAGAATATGAAAAAACAATAAAATGTGTTTGGCACCTAATGTAAATGGTCCCCCATTGGCAGTATATGAAAAAACGAAAAAATGTGTTTGGCAACTAATGCCAATGGTCCCCCATTGGCAGAATATGAAAAAACGAAAATGTGTGTTTGGCACCTAATGCCAATGGTCCCCCATTGGCAGAATATGAAAAAACGAAAAAGTGTGTTTGGCACCTATTGCCAATGGTCCCCCATTGGCAGAATATGAAAAAACGAAAAAGTGTGTTTGGCACCTAATGCCAATGGTCCCCCATTGGCAGAATATGAATAAAGGAAAAGTGTGTTTGGCACCTAATGCCAATGGTCCCCCACTGGCAGAATATGAAAAAACGAAAAGTGTGTTTGGCACCTAATGCCAATGAACCCCCATTGGCAGAATATGAAAAAACGAAAAGTGTGTTTGGCACCTAATGCCAATGGTCCCCCATTGGCAGAATATGAAAAAACGAAAAAGTGTGTTTGGCACCTAATGCCAATTGTCCCCCATTGGCAGAATATGAAAAACGAAAAAATGTGTTTGGCACCTAATGCCAATGGTCCCCCATTGGCAGAATATGAAAATACGAAAAATGTTTTTGGCACCTAATGTCAATGGTCCCCCATTGGCAGAATATGAAAAAACGAGGAAGTGTGTTTTTGGCACCTAATGACAATGGTCCCCCATTGGCAGAATATGAATAAAGGAAAAGTGTGTTTGGCACCTAATGCCAATGGTACCCCATTGGCTGAGTATGAAAAAACGAAAAGTGTGTTTGGCACCTAATGCCAATGGTCCCCCATTGGCAGAATATGAAAAAACGAAAAAATGTGTTTGGCACCTAATGCCAATGGTCCCCCATTGGCAGAATATGAAAAAACGAAAAAGTGTGTTTGGCACCTAATGCCAATTGTCCCCCATTGGCAGAATATCAAAAACGAAAAAATGTGTTTGGCACCTAATGCCAATGGTCCCCCATTGGCAGAATATGAAAATACGAAAAATGTTTTTGGCACTTAATGTCAATGGTCCCCCATTGGCAGAATATGAAAAAACGAAAAAGTGTGTTTGGCACCTAATGCCAATGGTCCCCCATTGGCAGAATATGAAAAAACGAAAAAGTGTGTTTGGCACCTAATGCCAATGGTGCCCCATGGGCAGAATATGAAAAAACAATAAAATGTGTTTGGCACCTAATGTGAATGGTCCCCCATTGGCAGTATATGAAAAAACGAAAAAATGTGTTTGGCAACTAATGCCAATGGTCCCCCATTGGCAGAATATGAAAAAACGAAAAGTGTGTTTGGCGCCTAATGCCAATGGTCCCCCATTGGCAGAATATGAAAAAACGAAAAAGTGTGTTTGGCACCTAATGCCAATGGTCCCCCATTGGGTGAATATGAAAAACGAAAAAATGTGTTTGGCACCTAATGCCAGTGGTCCCCCATTGGCAGAATATGAAAAAACGAAAAAGTGTGTTTGGCACCTAATGCCAATGGTCCCCCATTATGTGAATATGAAAAAACGAAGATATGTGTTTGGCACCTAATGCCAGTGGTCCCCCATTGGCAGAATATGAAAAAACGAAAAAATGTGTTTGGCACCTAATGCCAATGGTCCCCCATTGGCAGAATATGAAAAAAAGGAAGGAATGTGTTTGGCACCTAATGCCAATGGTCCCCCATTGGCAGAATATGAAAAAACGAGAAAGTGTGTTTGGTACCTCATGCTAATGGTCCCCCATTGGCAGAATATGAAAAAACGAGAAAGTGTGTTTGGTACCTCATGCCAATGGTCCCCCATTGGCAGAATATGAAAAAACGAAAAGTGTCTTTGGCACCTAATGCCAATGGTCCTCCATTGGCAGAATATGAAAAAACTAAAGAATGTGTTTGGCACCTAATGCCAATGGTCCCCCATTGGCAGAATATGAAAAAACGAGAAAGTGTGTTTGGTACCTCATGCCAATGGTCCCCCATTGGCAGAATATGGAAAAACGAAAAAATGTGTTTGGCACCTAATGCCAATGGTCCCCCATTGGCAGAATATGAAAAAACGAAAAAATGTGTTGGGCACCTAATGCCAATGGTCCCCCATTGGCAGAATATGAGAAAACGAAAAAATGTGTTTGGCACCTAATGCCAATGGTCCCCCATTGGCAGAATATGGAAAAACGAAAAAATGTGTTTGGCACCTAATGCCAATGGTCCTCCATTCGCAGAATATGAAAAAACGAAAAAATGTGTTTGGCACCTAATGCCAATGGTCCCCCATTGGCAGAATATGAGAAAACGAAAAAATGTGTTGGGAACCTAATGCCAATGGTCCCCCGTTGGCAGAATATGAAAAAACGAAACAGTGTGTTCGGCACCTAATGCCAATGGTCCCCCATTGGCAGAATATGAAAAAACGAAAAGCGTGTTTGGCACCTAATGCCAATGGTCCCCCATTGGCAGAATATGAGAAAACGAAAAAATGTGTTGGGAACCTAATGCCAATGGTCCCCCGTTGGCAGAATATGAAAAAACGAAAAGTGTGTTTGGCACCTAATGCCAATGGTCCCCCATTGGCAGAATATGAAAATACGAAAAAATGTGTTTGGCATATAATGCCAATGGTCCCTCATTGGCAGAATATGAAAAAACGAAGAAGTGTGTTTGGCATATAATGCCAATGGTCCCTCATTGGCAGAATATGAAAAAACGAAAAGTGTGTTTGGCACCTAATGCCAATGGTCCCCCATTTGCAGAATATGAAAAACGAAAAAGTGTGTTTGGCACCTAATGCCAATGGTCCAGCATTGGCAGTATATGATAAAACGAAAAAATGTTTTTGGCACCTTATGCCAATGGTCCCCCATTGGCAGAATATGAAAAAACGAGAAAGTGTGTTTGGTACCTCATGCCAATGGTCCCCCATTGGCAGAATATGAAAAAACGAGAAAGTGTGTTTGGTACCTCATGCCAATGGTCCCCCATTGGCAGAATATGAAAAAACGAGAAAGTGTGTTTGGTACCTCATGCCAACGGTCCCCCATTGGCAGAATATGGAAAACGAAAAAATGTGTTTGGCACCTAATGCCAATGGTCCCCCATTGGCAGAATATGAAAAAACGAAAAAATGTGTTGGGCACCTAATGCCAATGGTCCCCCATTGGCAGAATATGAGAAAACGAAAAAATGTGTTTGGCACCTAATGCCAATGGTCCCCCATTCGCAAGAATATGAAAAAACGAAAAAATGTGTTTGGCACCTAATGCCAATGGTCCCCCCATTGGCAGAATATGAAAAAACGAGAAAGTGTGTTTATTACCTCATGCCAGAATATGAAAAAACGAAACAGTGTGTTCGGCACCTAATGCATATGGTCCAACATTGGCAGAATATGAGAAAACGAAGAGCGTGTTTGGCACCTAATGCCAATGGTCCCCCATTGGCAGAATATGAAAAAACGAAAAAATGTGTTGGGAACCTAATGCCAATGGTCCCCCGTTGGCAGAATATGAAAAAACGAAAAGTGTGTTTGGCACCTAATGCCAATGGTCCTCCATTGGCAGAATATGAAAATACGAAAAAATGTGTTTGGCACCTAACGCCAATGGTCCCCCATTGGCAGAATATGAAAAAACGAAAAAATGTGTTTGGCACCTAATGCCAATGGTCCCCCATTGGCAGAATATGAAAATACGAAATAAATGTGTTTGGCATATAATGCCAATGGTCCCTCATTGGCAGAATATGAAAAAACGAAAAGCGTGTTTGGCACCTAATACCAATGGTCCCCCATTTGCTGAATATGAAAATACGAAAAAATGTGTTTGGCATATAATGCCAATGGTCAGTCATTAGCAGAATATGAGAAAACGAAAAAATGTGTTTGGCACCTAATGCCAATGGTCTCCCATTGGCAGAATATAAAAAAACGAAAAAATGTGTTTGGCACCTAATGCCAATGGTCCCCCATTTTCAGTATATGATAAAACGAAAAAAAGTTTTTGGCGCCTTATGCCAATGGTCCCCCATTGGCAGTATATGAAAAAGCGAAAAAATATGTTTGGCACCTAATGCCAATGGTCCCCCATTGGCAGAATATGAAAAAACGAAAAAGTGTGTTTGGCACCTAATGCCAATGGTCCCCCATTGGCAGAATATGAAAAAACGAAAGAATGTGTTTAGCTTCTAATGCCAATATTCCCCCCTTGGCAGCATATGAAAAACGAAAGAATGTGTTTAGCTTCTAATGCTAATATTCCCCCATTGGCAGTATATGATAAAACGAAAAGTGTGTTTGGCACCTAATGCCAATTGTCCCCCATTTGCAGAATATGAAAAACGAAAAAGTGTGTTTGGCACCTAATGCCAATGGTCCCCCATTGGCAGAATATGAAAAACCGAAAAAATGTGTTTGGCACCTAACGCCAATGGTCCCCCATTGGCAGAATATGAAAAAACGAAAAAGTGTGTTTGCCACCTAATGCCAATGGTCCCCCATTGGCAGAATATGAAAAAACGAAAGAATGTGTTTAGCTTCTAATGCCAATATTCCCCCCTTGGCAGCATATGAAAAAACGAAAGAATGTGTTTAGCTTCTAATGCTAATATTCCCCCATTGGCAGTATATGAAAAAACGAAAAGTGTGTTTGGCACCTAATGCCAATGGTCCCCCATTGGCAGAATATGAAAAACGAAAAAATGTGTTCGGCACCTAATGCCAATGGTCCCCCATTGGCAGAATATGAAAAAACGAAAAAGTGTGTTTGGCACCTAATGCCAATGGTCCCCCATTGGCAGAATATGAAAAACGAAAAAATGTGTTCGGCACCTAATGCCAATGGTCCCCCATTGGCAGAATATGAAAAACGAAAAAATGTGTTTGGCACCTAATGCCAATGGTCCCCCATTTGCAGAATATGAAAAAACGAAAAAGTGTGTTTGCCACCTAATGCCAATGGTCCCCCATTGGCAGAATATGAAAAAACGAAAGAATGTGTTTAGCTTCTAATGCCAATATTCCCCCCTTGGCAGCATATGAAAAAACGAAAGAATGTGTTTAGCTTCTAATGCTAATATTCCCCCATTGGCAGTATATGAAAAAACGAAAAGTGTGTTTGGCACCTAATGCCAATGGTCCCCCATTTGCAGAATATGAAAAACGAAAAAGTGTGTTTGGCACCTAATGCCAATGGTCCCCCATTGGCAGAATATGAAAAACCGAAAAAATGTGTTTGGCAACTAACGCCAATGGTCCCCCATTGGCAGAATATGAAAAAACGAAAAATGTGTTTGGCACCTAATGCCGATGGTCCCCCATTGGCAGAATATGAAAAAACGAAAAAGTGTGTTTGGCACCTAATGCCAATGGTCTCCCATTGGCAGAATATATAAAAACGAAAGAATGTGTTTGGCACCTAATGCCAATGGTCCCCCATTGGCAGTATATGATAAAACGAAAAAATGTTTTTGGCACCTTATGCCAATGGTCCCCCATTGGCAGTATTTGAAAAAACGAAAAAATATGTTTGGCACCTAATGCCAATGGTCCCCCATTGGCAGAATATGAAAAAACGAAAAAGTGTGTTTGGCACCTAATGCCAATGGTCCCTAATTGGCAGAATATGAAAAAATGAAAAAATGTGTTTGGCATATAATGCCAATGGTCCCTCATTGGCAGAATATGAAAAAACGAAAAGTGTGTTTGGCACCTAGTGCCAATGGTCCCCCATTGGCAGAATATGAAAAAACTAAAGAATGTGTTTGGCTTCTAATGCCAATGGTCCCCCATTGGCAGTATATGAAAAAACGACAGAATGTGTCTAGCTTCTAATGCCAATATTCCCCCCTTGGCAGCATATGAAAAAACGAAAGAATGTGTTTAGCTTCTAATGCCAATATTCCCCCCTTGGCAGCATATGAAAAAACGAAAGAATGTGTTTAGCTTCTAATGCCAATATTCCCCCCTTGGCAGTATATGAAAAAACGAAAAAATGTGTTTGGCACCTAATGCCAATGGTACCCCATTGGCAGAATATGAAAAAACGAAAAGTGTGTTTGGCACCTAATGCGAATGGTCCGACATTGGCAGAATATGAAAAAATGAAAAAATGTGTTTGGCACCTATGCCAAAGGTCCCCTATTGGCAGAATATGAAAAAATGAAAAAATGTGTTTGGCACCTATGCCAATGGTCCCCTATTGGCAGAATATGAAAAAACGAAAAAGTGTGTTTGGCACCTAATGCCAATGGTCCCTCATTGGCAGAATATGAAAAAACGAAAAAGTGCGTTTGGCACCTAATACCAATGGTCCCCCATTGGCAGAATATGAAAAACCGAAAAAATGTGTTTGGCACCTAATGCCAATGGTCCCCCTTTGGCAGAATATGAAAAACGAAAATATGTGTTTGGCACCTAATGCCAATGGTCCCCCATTGGCAGAATATGAAAAACGAACAAATGTGTTTGGCACCTAATACCAATGGTCCCCCATTGGCAGAATATGAAAAACCGAAAAAATGTGTTTGGCACCTAATGCCAATGGTCCCCCATTGGCGGAATATGAAAAAACGAAAAAATGTGTTTGGCACCTAATGCCAATGGTCCCCCATTTGCAGAATATGAAAAACGAAAAAATATGTTTGGCACCTAATGCCAATGGTTCCCCATTGGCAGAATATGAAAAACCGAAAAAATGTGTTTGGCACCTAATGCCAATGGTCCCCCATTGGCAGAATATGACAATCCGAAAAAATGTGTTTGGCACCTAATACCAATGGTTCCCCATTGGCAGAATATGGAAAACGAAAAAGTGTGTTTTTGGCACCTAATGCCAATGGTCCCCCATTGGCAGAATATGAAAAAACGAAAAAATATGTTTGGCACCTAATGCCAATGGTTCCCCATTGGCAGAATATGAAAAACCGAAAAAATGTGTTTGGCACCTAATGCCAATGGTCCCCCATTGGCAGAATATGAAAAACGAAAATATGTGTTTGGCACCTAATGCCAATGGTCCCACATTGGCAGAATATGACAAACCGAAAAAATGTGTTTGGCACCTAATGCCAATGGTCCCCCATTGGCAGAATATGACAATCCGAAAAAATGTGTTTGGCACCTAATACCAATGGTTCCCCATTGGCAGAATATGGAAAACGAAAAAGTGTGTTTTTGGCACCTAATGCCAATGGTCCCCCATTGGCAGAATATGAAAAAACGAAAAAATATGTTTGGCACCTAATGCCAATGGTTCCCCATTGGCAGAATATGAAAAACCGAAAAAATGTGTTTGGCACCTAATGCCAATGGTCCCCCATTGGCAGAATATGAAAAACGAAAATATGTGTTTGGCACCTAATGCCAATGGTCCCACATTGGCAGAATATGAAAAACGAAAAAATGTGTTTGGCACCTAATACCAATGGTCCCCCATTGGCAGAATATGAAAAACCGAAAAAATGTGTTTGGCACCTAATGCCAATGGTCCCCCATTGGCGGAATATGAAAAAACGAAAAAATGTGTTTAACATATAATGCCAATGGTCCCCCATTGGCAGAATATGAAAAAACGAAAAAGTGTGTTTGGCACCTAATGCCAATGGTCCCCCATTTGCAGAATATGAAAAACGAAAAAGTGTGTTTGGCACCTAATGCCAATGGTCCCCCATTGGCAGAATATGAAAAACGAAAATATGTGTTTGGCACCAAATGCCAATGGTCCCCCATTGGCAGAATATGACAAACCGAAAAAATGTGTTTGGCACCTAATGCCAATGGTCCCCCATTGGCAGAATATGACAAACCGAAAAAATGTGTTTGGCATATAATACCAATGGTTCCCCATTGGCAGAATATGGAAAACGAAAAAGTGTGTTTTTGGCACCTAATGCCAATGGTCCCCCATTGGCAGTATATGAAGAAACGAAAAAATGTGTTTTTCACCTAATGCCAATGGTCCCCCATTGGCAGAATATGGAAAACGAAAAAGTGTGTTTGGCACCTAATGCCAATGGTCCCCCATTGGCAGAATATGACAAACCGAAAAAATGTGTTTGGCACCTAATGCCAATGGTTCCCCATTGGCAGAATATGGAAAACGAAAAAGTGT
>OX638381.1:22412226-22684232 GCA_951813785.1 Criorhina ranunculi
GCCATTACTGAGAGATTTCTGTTTTGTCCTGTTTAACTTGGAAATTCGATAAAAAAAAAATAGACACACACACACATACACCTACGGACAGACGATGAAGAACGTCGATGCCTAGCAGCAAATTAAAGAAACGACTACGACGCGTCGTCAAGCGCGGAAATAGAGAACGAATGATGAAGTTGGGGGTGGTTTCGGTTTTATGTACCCAACCGAATGGGTTTTTGTACGACTTCCCTTATATGACACTAGCTTCCGGTTGCTAATCATGGCTTCTTCGGTCTGTGGTGGTATGTTGTCACAAGAAAATGATTGCAACTTATGAAGTGTTGTGTGCATGTGCGCATATGAAATAGCTCACAGCTCATTTTCAGCTTACGAGCGCGTGTGGTTTTCAAAAACTCGTGTGCGCTCGCGAGTGTTATGGATATTTCCAATATCGCACGCGCTCTGAAAAAAAAAATTGCGACTCGCGAGCCCACACGAACCGGTCACATCGACTCATGATCATCCTCGCACACGAGCGCTCTCGCACACACTGAGTGCGTACACGGGCGCTCTCGCACATATTGTGTGCGCACAAGGGATGAACTTAAATTCGACCGCTCGTGTGCGAGAGTCGAAATAAAAATGCTCTCGGGAATGCTCACGAGGGCGAGCGCTTCATTATCGCACACGGGATATCGTACACTCGCGAGCCGCTCATAAGCGTGCGTCTCCGTATCCAGGTTGTGTGTAAGAAAGTTGTTGGATTCCAAAGGATCAGGTGTCCTTGGAAGTTGCAATTCCACTGCACAGCTGAAGTCCTGACAATAGCCCAATATTGGTGTTTTGCTAAGAAACAAAGCTTACAAATAGCGTGAGTTCCTAGTAGGAGACCTTCTTAAAGATCCCCAAGACTGATCAGAGTTCTTAAATTAAAAGACAGAGTAATATTCATACGTACTTACTAACTTCAGATGGTGTAACAGTCCGGAGTAGAACTGTGCCTCAACTAAAAAGCATTTCCGGCTAGCTGTCTACTTTTTTACACGTCAAGTTGGGAGAGGTCCCTTTCCATTTTATACTCAGTGGTATCAAAACGGCGCAACCGTGCTTTTTGTATCTCTGGTAGGACCTTACCAGACAGCAATTTCGACCTACCTACCTATCAAACTTTCCACTAGCGTGCGGTACTTCAATCACAGTCTTCCACTGCTGCGTCATCCCTCCACTGAACAGCCCATAGGGTTCATCTTTCTACCTCCACTCATCGCCTACGATAACCGAGGGTTGCCCTCATGCATTATTGGGAGACTAGGGATGTTTAGACTCCCGAGAACTCCCCCTGAGATCTTGGTATCACAATGGACGTGTGCTAGCTGCCACTATAACCTAAGTCTGCAAGTAAACACAGCAAGTACGAACTTTCTTTTCTCTCTTCCCCCAGGAACTCTTAAAGCTTTCTGGTCACTTAAAGTCAAATAAAGTGCACGTTATCCCTCTGGCAAATGTTCACAAAAAACTGTACATTCAACTCCCTATTCGAGAGCATGAGACATTTTGATAAGAAAAATTTACATGATTCCATGTGCCGGGAAAAAAAAATCCCAGATCTACCTATTGCCAAACTAGATAAGCTGACACTTTATGCACAACATAATGGTTCACAGGGGTACACTGTTGTACAAACCAGTGGTGTCCTGGCCAAAAACTTAAATTGTGTCAGTGATATAGCCTAAGACGTACGTCAATGCAGCTAATGTGTTGTGTTGTGTTGGCAAACAAACAGTTGGCTATTTACAAAAATCATGGAGCAAGGACTCCCTTTTTGACCCAAATATTGGGAATTTTTGAACACTCAACTGTGCGCAATAAACCGCGAAAGGGTATGATGACTATTTGTTGCTCAGATTTGACGTTTGCTGATTATTTGGAAATTGGTTCATGAAATCCGATGAGATATCCGTACGGAAACAAGGAAAGAGCTGAACTTTATCCAAATTTCTAACAACGGGGTAATAGGCTTCTCAAAACCCGCAACAATAGTCCTTAGGATCGTCGAGAACCATGTATCAGCTATTCAAACACATTCGGAGTTCCGGTCTCATTGCAAATTTTCGATCACTGCGCCATTTGTTTCTGAAGAGGGGATTGTAATGGAAGACACACACACCTAGTCTCTTTTATCCAAGAAGCTACAACGATGAGTTCGGATCTTTAGGTTTGCTCGTCAATACACCCATGAGCTTCCGATTTGTTGTGTGGAAGTGATTGCTACATCTCAACAGAAGTGTATTTTATGACCCCTTGGTCGAGGTTCAACGGACCACGCCACCATAATTTGATGCCAAGGTCGCGCCGACTTTAATGTTAAAAGGAAAAAAATAGGTAAACCGAACTGGACAAGGTGAGGAAGCTTGCAAGCAGTCTCGACTCTTCTTCGGCTGCCGGGCATTTAGTGGCAATCTGGCCAAAAAAACATTGTCAATCTATTAGGTGGAGCCCCCTTCCCTTACATGGAAGCTACTCCTGTAACCTTATCCTAGCTCACAAGATGCACTTGAAGAGTCAAGAAGCCGCAATCTAGGTTTGTTTTAAGTTTTTATCGGAGTACGGGATCGCACGCTTATGAGCGACTCGCGTGTGTTCGATATCCCGTGTGCAATTATGACGCGCTCGTGAGCATTCCCGTGTGCATTTTTATTTTGGCCATCGCACACGAGCGGTCTAATTTATAGAAGCTCACCCCGTGTGCGCACACAATATGTGCCAAAGCGCTCGTGTGCGCGCACAACATGTGCGAGAGCGCCCGTGTGCGAAAGCGAAAATGAGTTGATGTGAGAACTCGTGAGCAGCTACATTTTTATATTTATACGTGTGAGAGAAATAAGGGGTGGATTTTAAGACATGTATGTGTGACTCATATGCGATTCGTGTGGGCTCGCGAACTGCAGTTTTTCATACCGAGAAACTCGCTCGCGAGCGCATACGAGTTTTTGAAAACCGCGCACGCTTGTGAGGCGAAAATGATAATTTTTTTGTTGGTTTGCGTCCATGGATGTGGTTGTCTTCCAAAGATACTAGTAGTTCAGGCTACCAGCATGCCCGATTCATAGACCCGAGTTAGTCGATGCCAGTAATGCGCCTACCTGCTAATCCACAACCAGCACACTTCAATCACTCTCTTCGCGGGACTGCCCTTATGTATTACTTCGCGGGGCTACTTCTACTATCCTTTCTTTCTGGATTCTTCGAAGCTCTTTTTGCACATTCGTTATCAGTGGGCAGATTTCCATCCAATTCTTCTCTGAGGAACTGTGTTCTTTCTTTATTCTGCGAAGCGACTGTAATGGAACACTGCGTGCTCAGTATCTTCTTCTTGATTTGGACATCCTGGGCTAGCTATCGTGTCTAAATCGATGCAAGTATTTCCGATAGCCACCGTGACCAGTCAGAAACTGCGTTGCAGCTGCTCTGCACACGGTTTGTCCACACTTCGATGACCGGGATCAACTTATAGGTTCATCTGCCTTTTGTAGAGTTATACCATCTAGTTTATTACGTAGGTATTGAAGCTTCCTTTTCTTCTTTCTTGATTGTTTTTATGTCAGCAGCCTCTTGCTGACCTCAGGCTTTCCCAGAGTGGATTCTTTACATTTCATCTGCGAGAATGTCGACGGGAATCATTCCAGCTATAACGAAAGCTGCTTCTTCCGAGACAGTTCTGAAGCTGCTTTTCGTTCTTAATACGCAGAGTCTATATAATGATGTTAGTTTTCTCCTTGTTTCCTTAATCGCTCGTGCCGCCGTCCAAACCAGTGCGGGGTATAGGAGTACTGAATTGGCCGTCTTGGATAGGAGGATTCTTGTTCCATATCCTGAAACACCGATGTTTGGCAGTATCCGAGAGATTCATGACGCCTTTTTGCTCGCCCAGTCCACGTGTATTTTAAAATTAAGCCTGTTGTCTAGAATTAGGTTAGGTTAGGTTGAAGTGGCTGCCAGCTATTGCCAGTACACTTCGATCAGTGATAGGTCTATTGTGATACCACAAGGATCTGAAGAGATCTACCTAGAGAAGAGATGCCTGCTCGTTGAACCAATTGGAGCTTTTTATGAAGCGGAAGAGGTTTCTGATATCTGTGTTTATCAGATCGCCTAAGTCGTTAAAGTAGAATTCCCCTAAATGGAGCCTTCTTTTACGGGAGCATTACTCCAAGATTTTTTAGTGATTCCTTTGACTTTATTGATTGGGTTCCAACACGGATGTTCATATTTTCCACAGTCTTCCGACTTGATATGAGAACTGCTTTGGTCTTATGGTCAGCTAATTTTGGACCGGCAGATACTAGCCAACCTGTAAGCTGTTTCGTGTGCGTTTCCGTAGCCTGATTTTACGACAAAAAGTTTGCAATATCTCATTCTGAATGCGTTTTCCAAAAATATCAAGCCCTCTCATGCACATGCATTTCGGCTCAGCCTTTGACATAACTTTCAAACGATTCTTCACTACAAAAAACACTGGCATCACCAAATCAAAAAAAGTGAGCCCCCAACCCTCATTTATTGTTGCAACCACTTCATTAACAAAATTGACAAGAGCACTAGGCAACCGTCTAAACTTATCTATCTAAGCCTCCTTAAGCTCATATCTCCTCCACCGCGCCGTGATGACTCATTTCGCTGACTTGGCGTACAGTAATTTCTTAAAACCTTCATTACGCTCTCGACTGGCACTTGTACACATTTTCAAATTAAAACCAACTCCCGTTTGTGGGCTTCGGTAATATAATTGTGTCTCACACCCTTGTCCCGCTCTCGTCATAATTAAGCGCCGGAAATTAATGTCTACGAACGCATTTATGACAATACACAAAAAATCACATTCACATCTGCAATACATAACATCCCCCCGCGCCACGCTAGATGGCACACAAAAGTGCCCCTCGTATCTTGAACCCAAAGATACCATCGTAACCAACTTTAAGTCGTTCTTAAACACGGAAACACCTCATTATTTGTTAAGAGCATTTCATGTAGTCCATTGCCATGCATCGTCATCACCCCCATCAAAGCCGGAGGCAATGGAGACAATGTTATCATCCAGCATTATGTGGAGGTACCTCTCTGATAAATAGACGGATGGATACGTTAAAAGATGAGATGCTACCCCGTTTCTCTCATTTGTAATCACTTAAAGTGGGAGGGCTTGGCTTGGGTGAATCAACGTACACCTACACCTATACATACGAAGGAATACAGAGAAGAAGAGAAGAAAAAAAAGTGAATGGCTCTGCAAGGACATATTATTCGCAACAGGAAAGTCTATTGCAAGGATCCCAAAGATGGCGACCAACAATAAAAAGTGTTTCACTTTTTATTCTTTGTTCAGTCTTGTGTGCATATGTAGTCCTTCGTCGTCATCATAGTCCTTCGTCGTCATCGTAAAGAGCGTGTTGAGATGGTGGCTTAGAATGTATAAGGGGATATTGTATCCAGTTTGTAAGGGGATTTGTGTTAGCTAGATATGCGTGTGTCTCTCTCTTTCTATCTGTGTGTGTGTGCCATATAATATAGTCAACCACATTATAGAAGCTTATTTTCTTTTTAGAAAATGCAACAATGTTCCTTGTATGCAGCGTTAGTATGTGGTGCAAGAACCATTGTGTGGACTAAAGTACCGAAGAACAGTAGACAACGTCACTTGAAGTAGATGATAGATGTGGGCCCTAATGCTCGAATGCACTTAACAATCTCTAACAGTAAGAAATGGAAGCGTATTAATAAGATATAATGACTGTGCACTGTGGATCGATTCGAAAACTGAACTGGAAAAGATAGCAGAATCAAACGTTTTAATGGACTCTTGAGCTCATTCCTTTTATTGCATGACAAAGTGTGGCTATAAATTACTCGAAGGACCAACTAATGTTATCATTTACGACTCAGAATGAGTCTTGTTGTGAAATTACTTTCAAGTGGTTGTATTCTTTCGGCAGAAGGACAACAATGGGGAGTAGTAACTAGGAGAATTTATTGTTTAGAATAATGGAAGATGTAAGTAGTTTAAGCCGTTGTTGTCAGCTGTTTTGGGCTGGAGTCTACAATTTTACTAATCAATTTTTGTTTACCGCGTATCAAGTGACAAGTGAGGGAAGGTTTTTCATTGGTTGGGCGTTGTGCTGTTTAAATAAACTTCCTTGAGAGAGACACGAACTTCGGCAAAATAGCTTGAAACGTCCACAGACTGTAACCTGTGAACGTATGGCCTTTGTTCACCTCAAGGACTATTCAAAATCTTGAGTCTGTTCTTGTGCGGTACAGGAGATAAGACGGATTAGATCACGTATTTTTACTTACTTACCTAAGGTGGCGCTACGTTCTGGGGCGGATCTGGGCCTCAACCAACAAGCATCACGTACGCAAGAAAAAAATTGAGAAATCGGCTATGATCCAGAGATATTCGCCGATAAGCGATAGCCAGAGCCACGTTTTACAACATCAGCCTTATATGTGCACATACCCCTACCGATGAGGCTGAAGATCCTATCGAGGAAGAATTCTATGACCTACTGGATAGATTCTACGAAGGCTGTTCAGAGGATGATACTAAAAACGTACTGAGAGACTTAAACGCTAAAATCGACGGATTATGGTCCACGAAACGACAGCAGACTTTGCAAAAGCTTGGAATATACTAAGAGTAGCACTTGATTCCTAAAACCTCGAAGCTGATCCGTTCTAAAAGATCAGAGCCCCGCTAATATTCTAACTGTGTACACTTTTGGAGCAGTGAATGAGACTCTTCTTGTCGCCACTGAATTCTGAGCTCGATTTCTCGACTAGAAGAAGCCTTGGACGCGTTAGCAACTCAAAAACTATAAAAAGCAACTGTCTGTGGGAGTCTAACAATACGCTGATCTAGAACCGAAGCTTCACAAAAAAAGTACAGTAATACCCGGATATGTACTCCCTCGCCTAGCTGCGTTACCCGCATTGCTAACCATAAATTTGAGGCTTCAAAACTTGTCAGGAATGTAAGAGGGCACGGATAGGTAGCTTCCCCTCTTAAGTGCCTTAATAAATTAGTAAAACTCGCAAGGCAGCTATCCAGGGAGCACTGTAGTTGAATCCACTTTGGGATACCAGCCACCCTGGAAAGGATCCCCATGATAAGATGATGCTTGTAGTAGTTAGAGGTTAAAGAAGATTCACATATAAAGGCGCTGCAATGCAAAGCAAGGGCAGTATGGGAGAGGGGTACGAGCCAAGAGGGTACAGGTAGTCTCCCAGCTCCAGGAAATCGAAGAGTCGGAAGATTGAAACATCATCCGACAGTTCTTTAAGAAGAAACTAGCATCTGGCTTCAAGATCGGAAGGAAAGCTCTTACAAATAGTGAAGGGAACATGGTTATCGATGTACAGGGAACTACAGATATGTTGAACCAGCACCTCCTTAGAGAGTGATAGGGCAAGAAGAACGCCCGCGTCCAGTCAACGAAGAAGTAATTCCATCTCATCTCATCCAAAACCTCGGATGTCCATTATCTGTGGTCCTCATTTGGTAACAAAAACCAGAACCTCAACTGACTACTAGGGGAAACCCATAAGCTGCATGAGAAAGATACTATTGCTAGTCTACCCCAAAAGGCTGCTTTAAGCAGATCTGGCTGTACCTATGAACTGGTGAAGACACTTATTAAATATTTAAGGTGGCAAATGTCGATTCTAACAATTTCTTAGTCGTGGCGCTTTTCAGGACTTGACTCTCTAATGAAATATATCTGTGAATCAACCCTGAAAATAAAACCCAGCGTCGAACGGTTCAGAATACCGAGTTTAGAAAGGGACTACAGGATCAATTGACCTAGAAACTTAGGACTATGCATTTACTAACCACAAACGACATCACAATGGATCTACATTGATCTAAGTGTGACGGAGAAAGGACTTCTTTTCCTCCTCCTACCTAACCACAAACGCCAACGATGAGTGTATCCACCATGAAGGACGTAGCAGACGATGAGTCCACACTACGAAAAAGGTGGCAGTGGCAGCAGACTGTTTCTCAATGACAGAGGCTTGATCATGTCTCAACGCCCGACCATAAGACGAAAAGTTGATAAGCCTTACTTATTTAGATGACACTACCGTTCAGGGTGAAGCTGGGCGTCAACCAACAAGCCTCTTCAGTTCGCCTGGTTCCAGTTTCACTCTCTAAGTTCGTTGAGGGTTTCTTTTACTTGTGCGCTGCGGACCACCTTAGGCGAGGTCTTCCCCTTGATTAGAAGATTCTGCTTACTGAAACGTTGGTATCCCGCTCTACAACCCAGTCATCCGTCTTTTGATGTCAAATTCCAGAACTGCTGTCACTCTCTCAAGCTTTGATATTTCGGCACCGCTGAGAATGCAATACACGAGTTTAACCACTCTTCGAAATGTGGAAGCCCATCAATACCACCACTGTTGACACAATGCAGAGCTGGATTCATCCATGGCTCTTGTTTGATCAACTTGACCCTTGAATACGTGAAAATAAGAAAAAGAGTCGACGGAGAGACATTCTGGGACAGACTCCTTCCGCCGCCAAATATTCGCGGGGTGGATCTCAAAATCTCAAGTGAGGCACAATATCTGTATTGTATTTCAACTTAAATTGGAAGGAAGCGTTTTGCTTTTTGGAAAATTTGAGGCTTCAAGCCGCATTCGTCACCCCAGTTGTAATCAACGGCTGTGAAAACCATTCCTAGGAAGCTACAAAGAGTAACCTGCATTAAGCTTACACAATCACAAGATGTACACCCTCGTCTCGGCCACATCGAGCGAATAGACAAGAATACTCCAGCTTAGAGGATCTTTAAATCCCAGCCACCTGGTGCACAAAGAAAAGGAAGGCCGAACCTCTGGTTTAAAGGCAATCGTGGACGCCAGAAACCGTGGTCCATGGAAAGTGGGAGTATGGAAAGCAGCGTTAATTCAGGCTCAAACCCTCCAATGCTCGCTGGCCTGATCAGCAAGTAAGTAACACCCTCGGCAGGAAGAAGCGCACTTAGGCTCAGATAATCAAAACCTGGGTCATGCCTCTGAATTAACTGACTACATGCCCACTACCATGACACACAGTGACAAATGGTCGAGAGGGCTGGTCACGACGGGTCTGAAACAAAGATCGGCGCAACAATTGGCATCTCATAACGAATTGCTATTTCAAAGTCAGTACATTCCAAACTGTGATCAATTCATCCTCAAGGATGGTCTCCAAAGTCAGCTACAATCAAGGTTAAGCTGATAAAGTTTTGCAAACAGTATTCAAACGTCTGTCGTGTACACCGTTTCACTACAATTAACAAAAGATAACGCACCCTTGTCAGTTGATTTCTTGAAAAGCTAGAAGTCCTTGACAATATTGAATTGAGGAGGTTTCTAAAGTTTATAACTTTCTCTGTTGCTCATTAGCATGACTACAACTTTCTGGTTTCTCAAAACTACTTTCTCAAGATCACATCCTGAGTTCATTTCCCCGCACTTTATAGTCGACTTATGACATTTCCTTTCTTGATACAATCTCCCAAAAGGATTAACAAATCCAAAAGGAGTCCCTTTAGCTTCGAGAACATAAATTCAAATGAAATATGCTTTCGAACCCCGAAACAAACAGCATTATACTCTTGGGAAGCTTTCCTATCTATACTCTCTCCATCAGACACATTTAACAACTGCAATTATTTAACTCCAGACGCGCCACTAAAATCTTCCCCCACATCCTTCAAAGGCAACCAGTTGAAATGTACACCCGTCTCCCTAACCTCTAACATCATTTTCAAAACAAATTTCATGCTGATTTTACAACAAAGCACTTTCTATGCACATTAAGCCATCGCCAGCCGTCTCCGTCTCCGTCTCCGCCTTCGCGCTTCTGGCCAACAGCACTCATTTGGGTACGCCAAAGAGCTGCCAGGACGACGCAAGAGGAAACAATTAACACATTTGTGCAAAGTCAACAAGTGGAAGAAAATGTTTGCTCAGTTTTATTATAAAGTGCTGTCAGGGGGGTTTGATGGTGGTTTTTGTTCGCTCCAACAACGTACGTACAGTTGGTACGCCACTTAAAAGTTGAAAAGTCCTGCGGTGTGGGATGCTGCGGGGATGTTTATGTTATGTATGTGTGTGTGTGCAGTGGTTAAAATGGTATCGTTTAAAAAACACCACAAATTCACCATTAAAAGTCATCCTTGTGGTCGGTTATGAATAAAAATTATTCACAACAAAAATTGTGTATGCCAACCAGAGCCTCTACAATTCCCCTGTTGCTTGTGGGCAATATACACACACACACACACACATACAGGGACACACACATAAATTAAGATTGCCTAGGGGATGTAGTATGCCAATGCATATCCAAGGAAGGCGGAATCTGAACGCGTTGGACGGTTAAAATTAAAATACGCATACACTTCCACTCATCGAGGCACAGAGTGATGATGAGGATTGTTGCTGGATACCAGAGTTGATGGGGACTTCCTTTGAGATTATGACGGGAATTTATCACTTAAACTGTTAACTGAAGAAAGTCAGGTAACAAAGTGAATTCCCCTCTTTGTCAGAGAGTCCTGCGGCGGCTGTGAATCCCACCGCGGAGCAGTTCAATTTGAATATGAAATATTAATTTGTGTAATAAACTGTGGTCCCAGGACGATTGGGGGTATTTCGAAGCGTTGGGATCTGAGTCAGCGGGAATATATTTTTATTTTTTATTTTTTCCGCTAACTCATGTTAATTGCGGAGCGTAATGCGAGGTAATAGATAAAAGGATTTCCTTGCTCGCCGAGGGGTCGGATTGGCAATTTATTTAATTGTACGGGAAGGATGAAACTTCTCATTACAGTGAACTGATTAAAAAATTCTTGTCACATAAAATTTCAGCGATAATTTGCTGGAAACAGTAATTAAAAATTTTGCATTATTTCATTAACGGGGTTTTTAATTCACTAAGATTACCTACATATGTACATATTTTGTTCAAAATAAAAACTCTACAAGATCAAAGCCAGATGTTTTGACAACAATCTTGTGATTGTACTTGATTGTTGTTGACTCAGGTTTTTCTTTTGTAGTTCCTCAGCAACTCGCTTGTAAGGATGTGAAAGTCAGGGTAAAACATAGGTTATTCATTCGAAAGCGCCTGAACGTTTTTAAGCACATAGTCTGCATTACTTACTTGATTCCATTAGACCTCTGCCAAAAGGAAGCAACCGCGAAAAGTGCCCTGCGCTTAAAACAAATCCAATCTCTTGAAAGCGGGCGACAAGGGCCATCGAAAGATAGCAAGTTGGGCAAAACTAGAAACTGACTCGGACTACCCTACACCATCTCCAGACTTCAGCCTAAGCATAAAAACGATCTTTCTCTCACGTGTGGGCCTCCGGAAAGGCTATCAACCCGACGAAAATTTTGATTTTTACAGACGGGTCAAAAACCGACGAAGGAGTAGGCTCTGGGATCTACTCACTAGAATCCAACATAAGGAGGCCAAACCCAAGTCCGAACCACGGGAGTGAATTCCAAGCGTAAGTCCTAGCCATCGCCGAGGCAGGCCGTGAATTATCAATGAAGCTAGTCTCTAGAAAAACTATCGACATTTACATAGATAGCCAAGCCGATATTAAAGCCATCATCCACAACGTAACACTCTGGTGGATCCCGCGACTTAAAATTATCCACGGGAATAATACGGCGGATGAAATAGCCAGGAAAGGCTCGGAACAGGACCTATCACTGATCGACAACTCAGTTCTGACCGCCCTAGGTCTCTTCAAATCAAGCATTGCACTCGACTTCCAAAGACAAGATGAGAGATGAAGCGCACTCTCATCATGCCGCATCTCCAGGAAGCTCTGGACAAATATCAACAAGATACAATCGGGGCATATTCTTGCGCTTAAGGGATCAAACTTAGCTCTCTTCACGGGGATCATAACAGGCCACAACCTACTGGCGGCCCACCTTAGAAGATTGCGTTCAAGTGCAGACAAGTTATGCAGAGGCTGCGGTTATACAGACGGAAGAGAAGACAACCCACTTCCCATACGAACAGAACAAGAAAGACGGTCCTCGGTGAATACTATTTCAAATACCTGGGGGACTGTCTAATAAGCCACCAAAAGCCACTCTTAAATTTACTACGAATTCAGGATGGTTCAGGGAGGCCGAACGACCATTATTGCACTCACCCAGACCTTTCCCCTCTTTTTTGTCTTTTCAGAATGGACATTCCACGTCAAAGGAATACAATGGATCCGTTAGAGATCCGCCCACCTCTTCAACCTTCCTACCTATTACTTACTTAAGGTGGCGCTACAGTCCAGGTTGGACCTGGGCCTCAATCAACAGGCGTCTCCAGCCAGCTCGATCTGAAGCTAGCTGCCTCCAGTTTCGTACGCTAAGTTGGTCGTGGTCTTCCTCAACTGCGCCGTCCCTCGTGGAGGATTCGAAGATTTTTCGGACCGGAATATTGGTATCCATCCACTCTACCTTACCCATCCACCTCAGTTGTTGGACCTTTACTCTTCTGGCTAAATCGATGTCGCTGTGCAGCCCTTCCCCACTCACGGGACCGAAAATCACCCGAAGAATTTTCCTCTCAGAGCAGCCAAAAACACCCTCATCCATTTTTGATAAAGTCCATCCCTTTGTGCCATAAAACAAGACTGGGACTATTAAGGTCTTAAATGAGTTCACTTTTGTTGTTCGAGAGAGGGCGTTGAGTCGGCGTTGAGTGTCCTTTCTTGTTGACAGCATATACTTCATCTGGTCTTCATTGATCGTTAGACCCATCTTAACTGCTTCCCCCTCAATATTCGGGAAAGTGCCACTGACATTACGCTGCTTTGTTCCGATTAGAGTCTGTATGCTGACTATAGTTTTATTCGGTGCCGTGACAGTAGATCATATGTCGCTTTGTAAAAGCGTCAAAAGGCCATATTTCAAAATACAACAAAATGGCAACGTTTTATGTCGCGATGTCGTATATGATGTTCTATAAAAGAGGACCTAGAAGCGATCCTTGAGGGACTCCTGCAAAGACGTTGTAGGGGTAGGTAGAGGTGGCGGTTCTACAGAACCCAAATTAGCATTTGGATGTGCCATTTTGGATTATCACGGCTCATGTGGGTGAGACAGTCGGGAGTGCATACATCCAGTCTGTGGAGTTTAGAAAACAGATGAGATTTCGTATTCCTTTACCCGAGATGTCGTTGAGGTGGTCGAGGAATGGTTGGTTTAGTGCATGCAGTCTGGCTCTTACTAGTACCGGACATTTGCAAAGGAAATGGGAGAGAGTTTCCATCTCATTTCAAAGACGTTGTAGTACTTTCCTTTGTCGGTTTCGTACCACAGCTTCCGGTTGGTAAAGTAGGTTGTGAGTATTTTCAGCAACACATACGGTGTATCCATACCTATAAATGTCCACTTTGCTGTGTTCAAGGCATATTTAATACCCAGCATCACTACTGCCCAATATTTACTCGTCCACCATTGCCCTCTCCTTTTTTTGTATAGCCTCAGCTGCTAAACCGACGGTCTGACAATGCTACTTTTATCCCTCCAATCGCAAGCAATCAGTCGCGTATGATCCATCTTTCCCATTGTGTCCAGTAGTTGGCGATATGACGATGGTCCTCCAAATAACTTGTTGAAGCTTCCATCGTTTATGGTAAACTCCTATTTCTAGGTACGGTTGCGTTGTTGCTATGAAAATGTGTGGTTACTTTTGAACCAGTCTTGAAAATTGACTCATAACGCAGCTAAAGAAATGTACTTCAAATATTTTAACCCCAAAGTTTGCGCCTTCGGATATGCGACAAAAAAAAATAAATGTTTCACTTTTCGTTACGCTCCCGTTTCTTAACATGTGAACGAACTTACACTTCCGCGGCAAAAGACAAGATCAAGCAAATTTGATCGGCAAAGTTAAGATATTCTCCTTCTGCAGAAGGAGACCCGCGGAGACATGGGGATGCTACCTCTGTCTGAGACAACTCGTTGAACTGAGACGAAATGAGGTGGTCTGTATCTATTCATCTTGTTTCAGCAAGACCGTGATGCTAACGACAAGTCCAAACGTTGTTCTCTACACCTAATGTCCTTGAATGTGCTTTAAAGTCTTCAAATTCCTTCCAAGTCCCCACTACCCCTAGTTCATGTGTTATTTATTTAATTAACACTCATACACGTATCCAACAAATGTTAGCATTAGTAATTTCAAACAACAGTTCCGCCAATCTCAATGTCCAATTGCAAAATAATTGTTTCGACATCATTTCAGGACTCCACTTTCCCCAACCGAATCATCAATTTGATAAGCCTTATCCTCCCGCACGTACCATCAAATGCACTGGCAGCTATCTATGTGCAACCAGAGCATCACAGTGGATTCGTCTCGGTGCCAATAAATCATAGAACTGTATGGGGGTACTCCTTGTCCTTGTTAGCCCCATGCAATCGGGATGGCTCACAAATTGAATTTATGTAAATGAGATATCTAGATGGCCGCACTGCCTACGGCCTGGTTATCCATGAATGCAAGGACTCCTCGCAACCACTCCATTCTCCTGCGTACAATGACTACATGCGAATGAAAATATCATTAAGCATTAAGGATGAATTATTTGTCGAATTGGGGAGGTTCATTTATTTTGACTCGTCGTAGGATGGGGTTGTATAAACCGATAAAGTAGGTCATGTTCGCAGCGATAAGAGTTCAGGACAAAAGAGTACCAAAAGAGAAAGTTTCGAAACTTAAAGAGATTTACAATTGCGCAAACTCACAAATTTGTTTATCATCTCTCTGGTCTCTGCTCTCACGGTGAGAACATAACAAAGCACGTGGTGGATTGCATAAAATTCGAAGTAGCGTAAGAATTTTTCGAACATTTGCACGTTCAGATGCGTATCTATATAGAGGTGTTTATGAGGACCTATACCAAAAGATGACAACAGAGCCAGACAGACCGCACAAATGCGTTCAGTAAAAAAAAAGAACGAGGAAATAAATGAATGAGAGTGCACAACGAACTATACCATCCGTGGATTATGGGGTTGTAATACTAGGGTTACCAAGTTCTTTGACTTTTTTTTTTTGGTGAAAAAAGGAGAAAGTGAGAGTGTGGAACTTTTGGGAAACTTGTCATTGTTTATCGGATTTGCTTCCTTACTGAGACATGACCAATTGTGAAAGGGGTGTTATTCACTGCAACCTTGTGCAACTCCTGTGCCCTTTGCTAACCTTGAAGAGATATGTATCGTTTCTTTCTTTAGAGTTAACCTCGAAATGTAATTCTTTCATAATCTTGAGATTCATGTACTCTGACTCAGTGCACCTTTTGAGAATGAGAAGCGAGCCTATGGTCGGTACAGTATTGTCCGATATTCGGTACTTGACAGATATTTTGTTCTTTGGCAGACTAGTGCTCCACAGCATTCCGGAGTTCAGTATAGTTTGCTTTTGTTTAGACTGATGCATACTTTTAATCACATCCGATCATAGTTCCTTAAAAGTTTCCTAGTCTATCTCAGTATTTAAAGGTTTTTCCAATTTTTGGTGCTGCTTCCCTCCTCCGTTCATCTACATTCTTCTTTAAGGGTATCGTCCACTATCCCCCAAAATGGTTTGAACATGTAGAAGATTCTGTTTCTCCTTGAATAGCTAGAGAATCCTCCATTACCCTCAATGCCGACATGGCCAAATACCCAGCGGAGGGTTATTCTGTTGCTACTGCAATTGGGCAATCTCGAATGGACCCAAAGGCAAGCTTATGTTTGCACTTTGTTAAGTTTCCTCCTTGTGACTAGGCTGATCCTGTTTTTTCATGCTATTACTAGGACCCTACAGAAGAATGACCGCGCGTCATGCTGATTAGATGGAGCCAGCAATTCCACAAAAAATCGAGGATTTAGCACTTTTGTCTTTGTGTTGCTATATGCTCTGCAATCTCCTGGACAGCAAAATTCTTCTTGAAGAATATGCCGTGTGTTTCAAATGAGAGGCGGGAGCTTGATCTTCGGGACTTTTTCTTAGTTCTACGTAGATCTCAATAGTATGAATTTCAGTTTAGAACTCACTTGGACATGCGCCTATTGACTTCGCGGACACCATTTCGATTTTCAAATTTCTCTGCCAGCTTAGTCCTTTGTCTTTGTAAGGGTACCAGCACTCACTGTCCAAAAATCTGCCACCTAATACGAGCAAAGGCAGGACAATCACGTAGGAAATGCCCATCTCGTCGCCCTCTAAACAAGTGTCATCGCAGACACTCCAAAAGCTGTCTGTAGTCCTTTCTTTTGAAAGACAACAAGAATGCGTCTTCGGTGTTCTTTCAGACGTCGAAATTATTCTGTCTGCCTGCTTCCTAGAGAGTCGTGCCATTTACGGTTTTGTTTTTTGGAGAACCAACTGTCAATGGAAGGCATAGCCGAAAATGTGGGCTAACCTGACACATGTTCAAAGCCGGAGAAGTTTGTTTTCTGATCCCTTCTAAGCTCATTGGAAATCTCAATTCCAGTAGCTCTTTTGTATCCTGAGACCCAGGCAAGACTTGACAGAATTCGTACTAGACTTGCATTCCCGAATCATAACCCGTAAATCATCCTCAAATTTCGATCATAATCCGTAAGGCGTTCTGGAAGAGGAATAAGCTTAGTTTCCAGGATATTAATACCGGTTTTATGGGCTTTAATTGTTCCTTCACTTAAAAACAGAATTTAAAAACTTCGCACAACATCAATCGTTGGCAACCCTATTTTCCTTTAGCCGGTAATATCGGATTGCACTGCCAATCCCTGTTGATTTACTTCGTGGAAACTTCGAATATACTGCTACGTATGTGAGATACTTCTGTGTTGTGCGCAAAGCAGAGCCATTCAGTGTATCCTGCCGTGCACTGATGTCTGATGATGATGGGGCGGTAGTGCCATGCCAGTCAAAACGATACAGAGAACATCGAATGGAGCTACTTGTGCATTTCCCTCTGTCCAGGGGAGCGCGGGTACCAGGGGTGAATAGAAATATTGTACACACTATCAATGTGTAGGTTCGTGGGTGGCTTTGCCATAGAACTGGTCTATGAATTTTGTATCATTTCCCACTCAGCAGAGAGGTAGGACGAAAGTCTTATCAAGAGAGACACAAACCAGCAACAACTACCACCGCCGCCGTCGAAGAGAGTCAGAGTCCAATAACATGAGGGTAGGTTGAATGATTTTCAAGTCGGAGATACAACACCAGGAAAAAAAACAAAAAACACAGGAATATCCTTTACTGTTTCAGAGCAAAGAAGATACATTTTAGGATTCAGTCATTTCAGTCATTGCCGGCTTTTCAAACTGCTTGGACGTGCCATCCTCGGGATAGACAAAAAAAAAAAACAGTTTCGACACAGTGATCCCTACCTGTGCAGAGTGTTTGAGAGTGTTCGCATGGAGATAGTGTTGTGATAGTGTTGGGGTCGATGGATACCAGTGTGGCTGCCCACCATAGAGATACACCAGTTAACTGTGAGCTACTGTGAGATTTTGTTTCAAAATTATACACCCCCATCTGCTCGGTTTCTGTGAGATAAGGTACCTTTCGGTTGTGTCCTTGCTTTTGGACGGTTCGTTGGGATCCTTACCTGGTGGATGTGGGCTACACATGTGGTCTCGATGTCTGTGTGTTCTTTTGGGGTCATCATAGTTGGAAATTGAATAAAAAGTTAAAATTTTAACCCGACTACGTATAAATCAGTTATCCTCGTACGAGTATCCTTTTGTGAACGAACAGGAAGTTTGTGGCATTTCTGTAATGTAAAAAGTTCTTGGACGCTCAACAAAAAGAAAAAGAAGAACAAGAACGTTTTCCCTTTCGAATCCTAATTTTATCGGTGTGTGTCTCTGGATGAATAGATGGTGCGGTATCGCAACGGGCTAAAATTTTTTTTGTATCCTTATCGGGCTTATTGGAATCGACGTTGAGTGAATTATCGTGCGTTCGGCTTTCAAAATGAAGGTTGTCCTTCAGCCGAGATAAGAAAAATGTTCAACTAAATGAAACAACGATAAGGATAAGGGGATGTGCTTACTTTGAGAAAAGCAAAAAAAAAAAAAAAATGCAAATCGATTGTTGTAAATAGTGAACACTCTAAGCTTAGGATACGTAAAGCGAGACCCCATCCGTGGGAGGCCTTTGATAGTCAATACGTGTGCTGTGTGTTCTTGTTGTTTTCCCCTTTTTAAATGATTGACATGGATTCGGATTCGGGAAATCCTCACCCTGTACGTGATCTTTTGTGAAATTTTATGTGTTCTGCATTTAAAAGGACTGTGTACCGCAAAAAGGGTTCTCGTAAAAGCCTTGATGTGATGTTCGAGGAAATTTGTTGCTATTGGAAAACGGAAGGATTACACTGAGTGCGAAAGTTTGGATTTTACATTACGGAAAAGGTAATATAAACGAAATAAAACCGAAAAGAGCCCGAATATGTGGTATAGGGAGGGTAGACGGACAGAGAAATGTCGGGGTCGTTAAATATTTTATTAGGCTTAGTGCTAGTAATTGTCGACAGTTTTTAGGTGTGGGCTGTGATTAAGGTTTTTAATGTTCCAAATCATTGTGATTTATAAGAAATGAAATTTCTTCTAAGGCCTTTTAGATGTCTCAAATCTTGTATGGTTAGGTCAATCTTTTAAGCTCGAAGAGGCATACAAGTGATTTGTAAATTCCATTGAATTTTAAAGAATTCTGTTAATTGCTTTTTGCTTTCGAAATTCTGATGGATTTCTAAAGACCGGCTGAATATTTCAAGCGGAAAGGCCATTAAACCGTGGGTTGTAGCCGAACGTTATCCTTTTTAGTTGCTGTCGCCTTGCTTAGGAACGAATGTTCGCGGAAATCTTTGTACGAACTTTCAAAATTTTTTTCAAATCCAGCGTCGAGTGAAGAAGTTATGGATGAAAACCGCTGCAACTGTCACAAGTTGTAATCTTTTAAATATTTTTCTTTTGTAGTTTTCGAGGAAGTTTCAACGCTTTGCAGGAATAGCAGGCTTCGAAAGTCCAAATATATTAAAGAAATGCATCTGATCTTGAGAAACAAAGCCCGGTCTGGTATCTAGACGATAAAGTTTAATGGCCTCCGGCAACCTGTCTTAACGAAGTATCTAAACAATAGAGCTTCGACTACAGATTCAACTCTGGACTATTAAAGCTGTAAGATTCAAAGACGAATGCAATGTATAATTTCTCAGGCGGTATAGGTAGGTACAATTGAGAAAAAGGTTTGTTCAACTGAAGATATCCCCAAAGATAATAAGAATTTGACGCTGTTAAGGGCGGTCTACAAGTTGTGTGTCACCAGATTTTGGTCACAAGATGGTTGGTTGGTCGCCGTGGTTTCGTGGTTAGTTCGTTGGACTGCTAAGCGAGAGGACAAAGGTTCGAGCCTCAAAAACGATCAAACGTTTTTTTCGCGGCACCACCTCTTCGCAGGCATGATAAACCTGTAAGGGTATGACCTGTAATGTAAAGGCTTCTCAATCCGCCGCTCGGAGTCGACATTAACATTCTATACGTACGCAAAATATAAGACATGTATGGTTGTGAGAAGCTAGGCCTTGGCTCTCTATGAGCTGTAGCGCCAAATATTTTTTTTTGTAAATTGCTCTCGACATTTTGGGGCGACTGTGTTGAGGAAATATAGAGCTCTGCAAGATTTGAAAATTATGGATTAGGTACACGATAGGTTCTAACATTGTACCTCAAAATAGTATTTAGGTGGTTACAAGTGATTATGTTACAAAAGTCTTCGGAGCCTAATTCCTCTTCTCTTCTAAGAATAGGACTAGAGTTTATTTTGTTGGGATTTATTCAGGGTACGACAAGTTTGTATTCTGTCGAGGTTGATATTCTCTGTCTATAAAGTACAGATGCGTCGGAAATGACACCGGATATATTCGTTGAGAAACAGGAGTTTTAACGCTTGCTAAAGAAGTTAAGACTTTTAAAGTAGACCATGGGCATGAGTGTTGAGGAAAAACAGAGCTATCTACATAACTAGATTATTACACATTCGTGTTGTACGGCTTAGAAAAGAATCCTTATATTCGAAACTACAGTCAGAATCGTTTATAAAGACCAAATTCTTAGGTCCCGACTGAGCTCCATTGGAATTATTATTATCGGTTATAACGACGTGTTGCTTATAACGACCAAATCATCGGTCCCTTGAAGGTCGTTATAATCGATTTTGACTGTACGTCCGAGAGTAGGGTTAAGACGCATATTGTGGGGAGAGTGTTAAGGTGCAGTTATTTTTGTGAAAGAATCGATGAAAAAGTGAAATATAGGAAACATTTCTTCAGTGTCCAAGCGAGTCGATTGACCTCGCAATGTCCCAGTGGACAATAAGTCTTAACGCACGTTTTTGAATTCTATTTAGAATGTGCAGGACAATTGAGTTGTACCCAAGCTTCCAACGAAAGAACTCTTCATGGATTCAAGTCAGATCAGAAGGGGCAAAGTATTTTTCGCAGCGTTTGAGAACATCTAGATATTTCGCCTCATTTTTGAGGACCTTGAATTTTATGGTCGCTCCAACGACGACAAACATGACAAGGATGAAAAGTCTTTCAGTTTCAGCGATGGTTTGAGTTTCTTCGTGGAACTGAGGGTACTGTCATCACAGAAGGAAAAGATTGAATTAGAAATTGTAGACAAGAGATTAGGGAATATCATAGATGGACGCATTCCCCAACGTTTACCGAAAGTGTTCTTGTTTTTCATTCCTATCTCCGAGTAAAGGCAGAATCATAACTGATTTAAATCTCCAAACCTACGTTGCCGTTCGTAATAAGGCGAAACCTTCTCGTTCGGTTTCGTCAAGTTTTCGTTCAATTTTGGTTCCAATTTTATTCTTACATTCCATACAGAACGCTGAAAGATGAGGAAGTTTTGATTGAGGCTGACAAAATGATTTGACATATTTACGGCCGCGTTTAGATTCGTTTAATTATAACACTAGCTATGGCCACTGCAATTATGGTTGGCCTTTGATCTTCGAGTCGAGGATAGTTCTAAAATACTTATCTTCTAAGGAAAGTTTCAGAGGAATTTCAGAGGTTTTTCGTGGCACCAACTTGCCATGCAATGACAAACCTCGAAGAATATAATCTGTCGTGAAAGGGCTTCTCAATCCGCCATTGGAAAAATATAACACGCACAGTAGGAATGAATGGTTGCGAGAAGCGAGATATTGGCTCTCTAAAAGCTGTAGCGCCAAATATTTGAATATCTTTTTTTTTTTTTGCCAAAGAAAATTAGCATTCTGTCACAGACCCGCATTCGGATCAAGGAGTTTTTCGGATGTGGAAGTTGGAGCAACATGATTTTGCGATAAGTGAAATCATGAAAAGTTAGCAAAAGGCCACCAGCGGCGGAGCTAGTGTTAATTGAAGCAAAACTGAATAGATACTCTTGATAGCCAGAATCAAGGTACCTCTAACGACTGAACTGTCAATCACGCACTTATGTACATAATCCTCTTATGCTAAGTTTTAGAACAGCGTATTCGATTCAAAGTTCAGCAAGCGAAATGGATTAAGAAATCATGTACAACTCTATAAATGTACTCAGCCCTAGCACGTCCAAAACTGTCCTACTGGTTACTTGTCTTATGCACAGCGTTGAATAAAGGGTAGTTTGACTTGCTATCCATTCAACCTGATTATTACAAGAATATCTGTGGCTCGCTAGCCAGTTAATTGGTTATATACTCTACAGACTACATCACGCTTGAACTTAACTTCAAAAACAACTCGTAGATTGACTGTGTGGTCGTCAAAGGGTCTATCAAAGTTCTTCCGAATTTAACCAGTATCGCTCAGGATTCAGCCCCAAGATTGATCCAGTTGACACATCGGATTTTCTGATAGATCGGTACCAATACGACGTCCTAAAAAGTAGCAAGAGGTTATGCCTGTCCTCATCATAACAGAGCAGCCGCATGGACATTTCAGGAAACGAGCAAAAGGAGGTTCCGAAGCACATTGGTTTTAAGCGTTTGTAGATTATAATTATGGGGAAAGCCTGAGTGTGGTTAAGCATTACACATTCGTATTGTGGGGCTCTGAAAAGGATCAAAGTAGGTACAGCTGAAGATAGACTTAAGGGTAAACTGATGGGTATTCCTTGCGTGGCGAGTATGTGATAGAATGCAACTGTATTCTCTGTCAATGAAGCGATAAAATAGGAAAAAGTTTAGGATGTCTAATAATTTAAGACCTCTCTAAGAACTAAGTTATAGTTGCATAGACGTGAAAGATTAAACCAACGACTTGGTCATGAGAAGTTCCCCTTCATATCCTTTCATTCACGAAAAGAGTAGACCAGTCTCGTAATGTCAAACACTTAGTTGGCCCTTACCAGATGCTGCAAATGGTTTCCTTTAAAACTTTCTGAAACATAAAAACAGAGAAGTTACTTCTAAAGACGCCTTCAAAGATACGAAGTTCCTCAATTACCCCATAAATTACAAATAATCCAACGTCCAAAGGAAAGAATCTCCTTACCCTCAATCCTTCCTCCTTTTCTGACACCTCAATATCTCTATTTATAAACGACCCAACACTTTTCCATTGTCTAAAAGGTAAATTAAAATCCCCAACTTTTTCGGAAAAGACTCCCCCCTGTTGTCGTAATTAACAAACTCTTTGCACTTCAAAGCGGGCGACCTTTGTTTGAATGGCTTCCCATTGTATCTGCCTAACCCTTCACCATGTGGCCAGGCCACCAAACAATTACAACGCGTCCATGTATAAAAATTGTTGAAGATCTAAATATACCTCATTCAACACGCACCCCATAACATTTTATTCCCCTCCTTGCACTCTGAACAGCGTCCAAAAATGCACACATCCTCCATACGATCCCCCCCGCACACATCACAGCCACCAGCATATGCACAAAGGACATAATGAGTTCCTTTCTATTCATAGCCATCAACATTTTCACATCTAAAGTGTTGCCTAATAACTGTTTGCATTTCTCATCCTGCAATGGAAAATGGAATGCAAAAAGAAAAAAATGTCCTTAAATCTCCTTCATGCACTTCCCGCACTAGCAATGTTACCTCCCCAACACACGGCTATCGTTGTACAAAATCGTTTGGTGTTCTCTGTATGCACTCAGTGCAAATCCATTTGCTGATGATGGTAACAGCGACAACGACAACGACGACAACGATGACGACGACGATGATGATGATGATGATGATGTTGATCTCGGTACAAGGATAATAGCTCACCCACCGAGGCTTACTCGCCGATGAAAGGTGTTAACGAAAAAGGTGTCGACTATTAAATGATTCAACAGCCGCAGGAATATAATGAGGCGAAATGTATTTACTTTTTTTTTTCTCGCATCGAAAAGTCCATTTTTGTGAAAGAGGTCCTTAGTAGCAAATACCGCATACAGTTTTTACTTTTCCATTGAATCCAGACCGGAATGGGGTAGAGAAGTGATTGCTTCGACTGAAGGAGTGTAAGTGCATATCCTGAATGTATTCTTCTTATCGAATAGGCCAGACGAACCTAAAGCGCATTTGCAAGCGTTCCTCTCTGTGGAAGTAAATGCTTCGAAAAGTAGCGAGACGACGACGATGATGCAGGCGATCCAAGGAGGGAATGGTGGAAATGTATCCTCTTATCGAGTTTTCGAATTCCATGGATATTCCGATGCGATGCAGAGTGAGTGTGAAATGTGATTACTATTTGAAAAATTCACGCTCTATAGGCTTCGAATTTTAAATGCTAAATGGAATGGATGCAGTTGTTATGTTTTTTTTTCTTTAGTTTATCCTTGTTGTACAATAGAATGGACGTGCATACTCATGAAATTTGTGATAAATGAGCTGAATGCGGTCATTGATGGACGGTATTTTTTAGTGTTTTTATCAAAAAGTATCATGTTTTGAATGGATACGAATCCAATTTGGAATTAAGGTCGACGGATGTTCTGATTTTAGTTGTCCGCGATGGTCAACCTCTATGAAGAACAGAAGAACCACTATGCATTGGATATATCGACAAATTAGCAGATATTCCTTGAGATACCTACTGATTCCTAGGGTTCGAACTCTTGAGCCATAAAATGAGACGAAAAAGGTCAAAAAGGTCTCAATATTCACAAATCCGCTGGTCCAAATGGTATTCCACCCAAAGCTCTGAAGAGGTGTTCTTCCATGCTGGCAAAACCACTGCGTAAGCTTTTCCATCTGTCCTACTCCTCTGGTCTCTTTCCGAGTACGTGGAAAACTGCATTTGTCCAGCCCGCAAATCCTCTCCTCCCTCCAACTACTAATCGATTGCACTTACGTCCCTTCTTTCCAAAGTTATGAAAACGCTGACAAATCGTCAGCTTATGAAATATCTCGACTCAAGGAAACTCCTCAATAACCGGTTTCCACAGCAACAGGCCCACCGGTGATTTGATGGCTTATCTCATCAAGAAGTGGAACGAATCTCGTAAATCACCACGGTGAAAGTAAAATTGTTGCGTTTGATATTTAAAAAGTGTTTGACAGAGTTTGGCCCTTTTGTCGAAAATGCGTGCATATGGCATCGATGTATCTCTTCTTCAATGGTAACTACCTTTCGGACCGTTCAATACAAGTTGTTTTGGATGGTTTCAAGTCTGCAATCCACAATATAAATGCTAGGGTCGTCCAAGGCTCCGTTTTGTCTCCGACTCTTCTTCGCATTTTTATTAATGTTCTCTTGTCTGCAACTTCTAATCCAATTCGTTCCTTCGCCTATGACAGTACTCTCAGCTTTTCATATTCGTTCCCTTGCTCACGTCCCTGCTCTTCGGTAGAGGAACAGCAACGTACGTCAAACCCATTAAATTCCGACCTTGACAGCATAATAAAATGGGGCTCGTCAAATAGAGTGGAATTGAATGCTCCCAAAACTCAATGCTGCCTTCTGTCTCTCAAGTAAAACCCAAACCTCGAACCATTATCTATGAATGGTACCTGCTTCGCCGAAGCCGAAAGGTTTTCCATCCTCGGTATGTGTGTAAACGACAATCTTCGTTGGAACGACCACATATTCGCTGTCTTCAAGAACGCTGCGAAATGTCTAGGTTTCCTTAAACGATGCAAAAAGTACTTTACTCCTTCTGATCTGGCTTCAATCTACAAGGCGTTTATTCGCTCCAATTCGCGCCAATAACCGTTCTTCACATTCTAGATAGAATTCAAAAACGCGAGAATTCAAGCTTACAGCTGACAGAAACATTGCGAAGTGAATCGACTCACTTGAACACCACAGAAACGTGTTTTGTCTCTCACTGCAACCACACTGTCTCGCCCCTGCAACATTTCACCCGCAATTCTCGAATGCACATCAGTTTACCCTTAAACCTATTTTCGGACTTACTGTCAAATATAGAGATATTTTCTTTGGCCGTACCACACGTATGTGGAATGATCTACATCGCTCTATGTTTCCTCATCACTACAACCCTCAAGCATTTAAAACCAATGTACATCGGTACCTCCTTCGTCTCGACTCTAATTTCCCTAATGTTCGTGCTCGAATTCAAGGGTAGTCATAAACCCTTTAGCGTGCGCAAATTATAAAAGGAATAGAACTTGAAATTTTTACAACTTAATGAAGAAGATGTCGAACGGATGTTCTACAAAATTGTCAAGGCTGACTCACAGAATCTATGAATAAGTTTGTATCATTTGGCTTTCTATCCAGGAGCAGTAGACGCCGATAAAAGGGGCGCTGAGTACGAGATTTTTTCTAAATACCACGGGCGACGCATACCGCGTGCTCCTCGTCAACTTCGTCGAAAATCCGTTCGGACATCTTTGCGATGTGTGCGACAAACTCTGGTTCATCAAGTATTGAGGCTCATCACCGCATCGTAGGTGGCCATGATCGAGCCACTGTTTGCCAATCAGCGAGTTTGACTAACTATATTCAATCTCCAACCTTAAAAATGGTAAAATGGTGCCCGTCTATAAGCCGCTGCAATGCCTACATGACTGACGTCCATAAAAGTTCATAGTCCTTGCACCATCCAGACGCAGTTGCAGGTAGGTAATTTGGTTGAAGAAGTGATTGCGTCTCGTGATGCTGCTTTCAGTAGGATCTCTACGAATTCATTGTGTTCTTCTTACGTGGAATGTCCAATCTGGAAAGACAAAAGGAAAACAAAAAGGTATGAGTGAGTGCAATTACGATCGTTCGGCCTCACTCAACCATCCTAAATTCTCAGTGAATTTTGGGATGGTTTTTGGTGACTTCTTAGACAGTTCGGCAAGATTGTTGAAATAGTCTTCACCGAAAGCCGTCCTTCTTATTCTCGCATAAAAAGTGAGGTGTGTTCTCTTCCACATCTTTACTCCCACAGCCTCTGCAATAAGTCGTGCGGGCTTAAATACATTCTTCTGCGGTGGGCCGCCAGAAGGTTATCACTCAAAAGTTGTTTTATCCATTATACCATGTCCATGCCGGGCAACAGTCAAAAACTCACGCTGCAGATAAAACAATGGACTTCGCCATCGCTAGTGTATAGACGCAATACTACGTGAGCATAGTTAAGCTGCACTTCCATCGCCTTTTTGTCATAGGTAATCCAGCGTTTATGTCTATTATGCCGGTTAAAAGATGTTCTGTGAACCTAGAACGTCACACAGTTTAATATAATGAGACTCTTTGAGCTCATCAAAGAAGTGACTGCCAAGCCAGGCAAGACACGTGCAAAGTAGGTGCCGAACAAAATCTGTTTGCTTTTTGTCCCCGGTACCCAGACACGCTTCACGTCAATACCAATGGCACAGTGCTCAGAAGTGACTCCTGCATCTCTTCAACTGAGTCTAATCAAGGCAAGGGTCTTCTTCCTATCGAGGGGTTATAAAAGTGTTCTCGACAATAGGCACATTGCTCAGCGTATATTAGCTCTGTATACGGTTTCATAGTCAATTTTTGGAAGAAGTCCTGTTGAATGGGATTTAGTTTTGACCTCTCTTTTGCAAATTCATCAGCTCCTTCACTGTCTAAAAAGGTCACACGATCCGGTCCTTGATTCAAATCGTTACAACACTGGGCACCTATTTATAGTCACTTCTGCAGAAGCTATAGGTTTGAGCGCTCTCCTCTTTGTAACAAGAAAAAGCTGCACTTGGTCTGATATTTAAACGTACTAAGCTCAGATTGTTGCTTCGCCCTTAGAGGTGACACACGGAAGAACACTCAATTCCTCCATCAAAAAAACAGGTAACTGGCCTCATTTAACATAAGATATCCCGCGGTATATTCCGCCTTTTACAAGCCAAGGACGTAACATAAATAACCCAGCTTGAGTAACTCCTACTTCTCATCGCAAACAGTGGTCCTCTGAAAAACTTAAACAATGCATTCAAAGCTTGATTCAACTTCCTTGCCATCGCTGATGGCACTGCCTTGAACTAATAACTCATCAACTAATGAACCACCCCCAAACTGCAAAAGTACCTCCTAATGAACTTCAATTTGCACTCTAGCATGTCATTTAAAGTGTACATATCCAGTCAACTGGCGCATCCATCGTACCGAAAATCCAACTACGAATATTTTCCCACCGCTTAATCCCTTGCAACTCTTTCCAGCACAAAGCACACTGTTCCACGCGAAAATCCTTTTCCTAATACCAGCAGATAATCATCATCATCATCATCATCATAGATGTTCCGTATTCTCCTTTATGCACAAGGACTGGAAGCGGCGCAAGCCAGGTTATGTCTTAGCAAAGTTCACGGTGAAGGCATTTTGTAAATTTTCAATTTTCAACACAAAAGTTAACACTTTGCCATGACGGGTGATATGGTACACCCCCCTTCCGGCATGCACATCCTCACACTCTTAGCCGGAAGTCATAAACTTCAGAGTACACGCCAAAGTATCACCAAATATTATTCTTAAGTCTCGCAGAGGCGTTTGAAATCCTGCAAAGTTGCTTCTGTTTACATAGGCTCGAGGGGAGGGTTTCGCCGGAGCCTCAAATCCGATGCGAAATTTTAATGAGCTACCGCCTGTCGCGGCTGCTCATCCGCTCTGCAGATGCGAAGATAGATCTGCGAGAGGGTCCGTGCATTGAAATCGCTTATGAATTTTGAATTTGACAAGCGCAAGCACCCGGCGCGTCCTGTTCCTTCTGTGCGCCCACCATCCACTGCTACATTGGAGTTGTTTGCTTGTTTGCAATTTTCTTTTTCACTTTCTCACCCGCCCGGAGGCATTCGTTTACTAATGTGTGTGTGTGTGCTTGTGTTGCAGGTACCAGTGCCTGAGTGTGCTTTATGTGTTTGCTGTTTGTGTTGCACTCAAGTTTTTCCATTTGCAACACACCAAGGTGTTGAATTAGAATGTAAACCTAGAAATCTGTTCGCACTAGCACAAGACTGTGTTTATTCCCACACCCTCGGAGAAGGGTGGCATGGTGGTATACGAGCATTGCGAGGGGGGGTGAGAAAAATTGTTTTCTATTTATTCTATCGTCACAATGAAGATGTCACTGATATGTAACTTCTGAGTTGAGCTGTACGTCCTGCGGGAGAGGGAGGTTTTGTGTCTCTAAATCGATTTGGGAATTAATGTGGCGAGCGAGAGGGTCGGGTGGTTGCAAGTAATATATGCGAAATATCCTTTAGATGGGGAAACTTTCTCCTTGGCATAGTTTTGTTCATTTTCTCTGGCATAGTTTTCCCGTTTTGTGCCGCATCACCATGGGCTTTATGTGCTAGGAACAAACAAACAACCTTTTCCCGTTTTACACAACGGAATGGAACGTGCATGTTGTAGGATCCAGAGTGTGTGTGTGTTTCAAGTTTTTTGTGAAATTGCTGTAAATGGATTGAGTTTTGAACAAAAATGCACAATCATAGGAGGGCGGGGGGCTATTAGGAGAAGACTTAAACACCTGAATGCAATTTGTATTTGCTTTGACTTTTGGTGTAGTGGTACCTACTCGAGGGAGCTTCGAAATGGTTTTAAGTTTTGTTCAAATGAGTCCATTTGGGAATATGCACAGCTAGCAGGTGTAAGGATAGGAGTTTGTAACTTTTAGAGTTGTGTGAAGGTCGGAAACTTAGGAAAGTGCTGTGGAGTCTCCTAAGAGTACTTGAAAGTCACAAAACATTGATGCAAATTCATCCCAGGACACAGGCAGCTGTAAGAAGTGTGAGACGGATAATGACCACGATCATAAGAAGCTGGATTCGATTTAGTTTGGTTCGCTGACTATCCCGCTGTCTTGGTTTTCTTAAAAATCGTCAGTGAAATCAGTGAATTTACAATTCGTTCCAAAGCTTAGAAAAACGCTTTGACTTACCTAGAAGAAGAGATTTGATGAAGGCACTGAGTCATACCTTACCCTAACGATAAAGTAGATTTAATGTTAGGAAATCTGCTTGCAGATTATGGAAGATTTAGTGGGATACTGACCATCACAACAATCTAAATGGTTTTACGGGTCGAATTCTCCTACAGGGAATTCTATAGGCATCACAACGGGCTCTGAGCCTAAGTAAGTCCCATGGGACGCCTATCTACCTAACCATAACAAATCTTGGAGTCGCTGTAGGTAACGAACTTATTTCGTGTTTTTAGAAAGACGCTACAGGCTTTTGACATTCTCATTCAGCTAATCACGACTTTAAAGATCGTTGACTCAGCTTTTTGGTGGTGTTTCTACAACAAATAAATTTACCAGTCAATATTTATCGACTTCCTAAGTGCAGTGAACAGCACGTTTGTCCAGGACTGTAAAGTTATTCTCTCCCATCATCCAACCCCTTTTCGAGTCATACATACATATATCGAAAGCAGCGTTACAATTCTCGGTTGATTTAGGTAGGAAGGGCGACTTCCCATTTTAAGATCCAAAGTGGGGTTCGACAAGGCTACATTCTGTCGCCAATATTGTTTTTATTGGTTATTAGCTTCGCGCTGCTTTGTCGATGGGAAACGGAGGAGTTCGATGGACTCTTATATCCCAAATCAAGGATGTGAACCATGCTGACGATATATACTAACTATCCGAACGTTGTAAGATTGAAGATTCACACTGCTAGAGCTAAAAATCATCAGTCTTGGCACGAACTCATCAGCCTCAAGTAAGCATTGCTGGTCAACCGGTTAAAAGTGTAGAGAGGTCCCAATATCTTGAGAATATTGTCCCTAATGATGGTGAAACCGAACAAGATGTTGCCAGCCAAATCGGCAAAAGCAAAGCAAAGTCGGCGTCGGCAAACAGATCAAACACTTAGCTACGACTGGCTCCATTCAAATATTGAATCCGTGTTGGTATGTTTATTCATGGGTGCGGCACTTTGGAAGTGATTTTTACAATCCAGGGAACCAATAGGTTCAAGCTAACCACGAAAGTGGCAGTGGATTGGTCCTACGTTTGGAAAAGACGACAGCTCCACACATCTTCTAACTCCATACGATAGAAGAGTGAGTCGACTGAGAAATACAAGGCACAAAACAGTCGGAAACCAGTTGGAGAGAGCTAAGACACATTGCCAGAAACCTTACCCGATACAGCGAAGGGTATTGTAGAGACTCAAGGGAAAAACTGGATGCGAACTTGAGTTCCTAAGTCAGTAACGTGGTATCCGAATCTCAGTTTTTTTAAAAACTAAGTCCACGTACAGAGTCTTTGGTTGTGTCCTCCATTCACATTCTTCGCTCACACGACTAAATTTTTAAGAAATGATTCTATTGGGCTTGAAGCTCACTGCAATGGCCAAAATCTTCTATCGCCTTCTATGTTTTTTGGAACCTGAGACACCAAATTTATCTTGGAAGTCCCCAAGCTCTATTCGTTTCCGCAGAGATATCTTAAAAGGACCACAATTGTTGGATCACTTTAACGTCTTTCGTTTCACGATAGTGCCGCGAAAAATGTTGGCCTTTTGGGGACTCCTTACCCAAGTCAGCTTGCTCAGCAGCCACCTTCTCATTACTTCAATCCTGTTTCCTTTTGAGGACAAAATATTTCAGCTCTTTTATATCCAAATTCACAGTTTCTTCCTCAACTATGCTGCACCAGGTTTACTTAGATGGCGCTACCATTCGGGGTGAACCTAAACCTCAACCAACAAGCCTCTCCAGTTAGCCCGGACCTTAGCTTACCGCCTCCAGTTAGGCACTCGAAGTTGGTTGAGGTCTCCTTTTTCTTGTGCGCGCCACCTTAGGTGAGGTCTTCTTCTACTGTATTGTCCCTCCGAGTTGGGTTTGAAGACTATTCGGACCGGAGCGTTGCGCCATGTTTGCTGACCAAATTTTAATATGATACTATCGCAGCTTGGTTTTAGGCCTGCAAACATTTCTTTTACAGAGTTGGGTCAACCCTCAATCACTTCAAGATCCTTCTTGACTGTAGCCGACCGAGAAAACCAAGGCTTATCCGACTATCTTCTTGGAATAAGTACTTCCAAGGGCATGAGGTTGTGCTAAGTCTCCTCTATCTTTCGAATTTTCATCTTATGAAACTAGATATCCTCAATCATTCTTTTAATATTCGAGAAGAAGCCTCACCACGTCTTGGTTTTTTTTATAGTCTAAGAGGGCACGATTGAAGATTGAAGGTAGCTTGGTTGTAATTCGAGGTGCTGAGTAATTTTTCTTATTTTTTGTACCCTCACTGGCTTAAGGATTTTTCGTAATACTTCTGGGAATTCGAAGAGCCTACTGAGTCGGGATGTATTCATGGAGTTTGAAGGAAAAGATTCAACGATGAGCTGTATGAGTTTTACGGCTGAATTAGAATCCACCGCCTCAAGATCAGACGCAGAGGGACAACGCGTTAAAGAAAGACCAACCACCGGTGATGCAAGTCGAAAAGAATCTCAATCAAATAAGTGTGCGTAATTGGAAGCAGCTAGCTAAAGATAGAGCTTAATGGAGATACTTGTTGGTTAAGACCTAGTTCCACCCTGGACTGTTGCACTATCAAAAGTAGAGTCAAAATGATTTCGGGCACCAAACGTTGTTTTGTTTTTTGTTGAACTGGAAGCAGCACGTCTGAAGTGAAGGGTTAAAGCCCGAGTAAACAATAAAATAAAAATTCCTTCAAAAAGTCTCCTTTTAATTAATTGAGCCTTGAACCATTGTATCCTCCTTTATCAATCAATTAGTTGGATTCAACGAAGCAAGTAATTTATTTATTGCTGTCATCGCATGGAAGATTAAAAGTCAATTACCGTAACAATATCAGTTCATGCATCTTTACCTACCAGCAGTTCCTTGCATTATAACAGGAATAACTCTTTGTCCAACTGTTTGTAGAAATTCTATAATTTTTCGTATAGTTGCAATGTCTTGCACAATGGCACGCTCTTCAGAGTCTTCAGTTTCCTCCGTTACGAAACGTTTTTTTCTCTGATATTCTTCCGAATCGGTTGAACCTTCTATAAATTCCAATGATAATAAAAGAAAAAGTTTTGAAAAAAAAAGTTCGAAGGATTGTTGTAAACTTTTACTATTTGTGAGGCTAACACAAGTGAAATTTCCAAAAGGGAAAACCACAAAAGCAAAGATCCCGAATGGAAATTCATATCGATTACTACTAGATGAGGATGCACAACGAATCTTTTTGAATGCTTGCGAAGGAATGACTTGATATCTGGATTGTAAATCGAAACTTTTGCAGTTCCAATGACACTTATAGAATGCAAGTTTAATGTCACGAATTCAAATGCAACAAATAGCAAACTAAACTGTGACGAGATTAATGGGCCAATTTTCGAAATTGGCGTGGAAAATAATTGGAATCGCATGTCAAACTACCTTTCGGCCTTCATTGCTGCGCTTAACAGAAGAAAGAATTACATGTGCGTTCCGTCATTGAAATCTTTTGATGAGCTCATGATGACCTTCACTGTCAACACCAGTGAATCCATTTGTGATGCGATTATTTTGAAACCACAGGTTAGGCTTAGGTTAGGTTAAGTTGGAATGGCAAGCTACAAAATGCAACCTCACTTAGACCAGATAAGGTCCTTTGTGTTACAACAAAGATCTGTACTTCAACCAGATATACTACCCGCAGAACAAGCCGGAGCTTGCAATGAGGCGCTGAAGGCTGCCTATTTTTTTTTTTTTTATAATTCACTAGCGCTCAAGGGGTTATGAATACCCTTGTGATGCTATTCACACAGCGCTATGTTTATGTCAGCCAGTTCGTTTAGGCTGTGAAAGAAACTGGCTTCTTAGCTGAGAAGACTAGACATATGCCGAGAAGATGGAAAATTGTCTCCTTCTCCTCCTCGTTCATGCAGCTTCTGTAAAAGTCGTTGTAGAGGAGGGTCAGCCTATTGGGGTGCTTACTGGTACAGTGTCCCATTATGACACCTACTGTGGTACTTATGACTGCTGTCTTTTCTGTCTTATGAGACAGTGAGAACGTCTGTGATCTAGCTTTGACCAGGTTTTACCTTCTTTCCATTTGTGATTGGCGATGTCGATCGCGTTTCTTTGAAGTAGCTGCAGGTGACGGGAGAAGTTCCTCTTTTCCGGAAAAATTGATAGAGTTGCGTCCTCTCTGGCGAGTTCGTCAGCCATGCAGTTGCCTGGAATGTCCCAGCACCTACATTAGGTGAATTTTGAATCTCATTAAGAGAGAAGCGGCAGGTTTCTGAGTTAAAGGCGACAGGCTCCAAAGATCTTATCGCGGCCTGACTTTCAGCAAAAATTGTGATATCCAGAGTAGATTGTACATTAAACCTCAGCCACTATAGGGCTTCCATTATCTCAGCTTGGAAGACACTGCAATGGTCAGCCAAACGGAAAGAGATGTTTACGTTTACATCCTTGGAGTATACGCTCCTGCCAACTCCTGATTCTGTTTTAGAGTCATCCGTGTAGAAACAGATGGATCGCTCTCGTTGTAGCTCAAAATAATCCGGCCAGTCAAGTCTGGAAGGGATAGTGCTAACGAAGTTCTTATGGAATAGAAGTCGTTGTAAGGTGTAATCGGTGCTTTGCGGAGGGAACTCCAGATCATTCGGAATGGTTGAGTGTCCATCCCGCAGGTTGGACCAATGGTGAAGTTTTTTAATACGTATGGCTGCCACTTGTTTGCTTAAATATAGGTAAGATGCAGACTAGATTAGGCTAAGTGTGGTGGCTGTCCCCCTTCAGGCAGGGACACACTTAGACCAAAATGTAGGTTCATTGTGATACCATATATAGAACCAGATATCAAGCCCCAAGAACCTTGCATGATGAACTTCTTTCTAAAGAAAGATATTATGGGCAACCGAATCAATATCAACCCCTTCCTTCTCTGCATTTTGTACAGATCCACTCAGATCCCAAGACCTATTTCTTTACTTTGTAAATCTAGGTCGCCGAAACCTTCGAAGAAGTACTTTCCAAGGGTTTTCTTCTCAAGATTAATGGGACAGGACTCCTCATCTTTGAAGCTTCTGTAGTAATCGTTGAATAGCATGCCTACCTATCAAGATACGACCCGTAAGGACTCCATATGTTTTGAGACAGCCTTTACCGGGCATTGCTTGTTAGAAAAACGCTCCACTAGACTGGGCGTCCCATCCAATGACTTCTGCAGAGGCTGAAGAGACGAGGAAGAGGAAGAAGCGATCACTCACCTTCTTTGCACCAGCCCTGCCCTTTCAAGACTAAAAAGGCAAACTCTAGGAGAATATTTCTACGAAGACCTAAGCGATTTAGCCGGACTCGATACCTACAAAGTAAAGGGCTTCGTCTTGTGGGTCTAAATGGTTCCGGATAAAGTGTGGTACAGGAAAGGGTCTGCACCTTAAGGTTTTCCGTAGCCTCTTCCCTGAGAAGGAAGTTCATCATGTAAGGTTTCTGGTTTCCGGTACTCTACGTGGTATCACAATTGGCCTATATCCTGGTCCAACTGTGATCCTGCATAGCGAGAGTAGCCACCTGACCTAACCTAACCTAGAACTTAGACATTCCCTGACAGAAGTCTTCCTTTTCTCTTCAGATCCAGGTTAGGCTAGATCCCATTCAACGAAAGACAAGTGCTGATACTATTCCATCTGCTGTTTGTCATTTTTCTGACTTCAGGATCAAGACGAAACTTTATTGATTGTATATGATGAGACGGTTCCTTCCTATTACCAGAGAGGTTTCGATCCCTACCTTTCTTTGTAAGATCTGTTCTGGAATCCAGCATAGGAAAACGTCACACATGTCACCGATATCATTAAAAGACTTGCGACACTCCTTTACTAGCTTGGATCGTGTTTTTAGTGACAAACCTCTTTAAGCAACCCCTTCTCACCGTGGCTGAGCTGAATCTCAACGTATTAAGTGTTTTCGAAGCACCATCTCTTGGCAGACATTGACAAACTTCTGAGACTAAAACTTATCTTAAAAAAGCCTTTTCAATCCACTCTTTTCCATTAAAAACTAATAATCTCTTATCTTTTGTTCTTTCAGACAATCCTCGGACCGCTCAACACTTACCTCCTGTCCATTTGGCCTGTATCCTTTGGACAAAACTATATAAAACCACATTGCTAATGTATAGCAATGATTTCAACTGTGATTGTGATCTTGACGAAGGGTAAGTCTGAGTACCATACCACAACAGCCTCCTCAATCCCACATTAAGGACATTCTAATACCCTCTTGCATGTTATTTTAATTTCACCACAATTTGAAACTCCACTAATTAGTCTCCACAGTGTAATTGTGGTCTATTATGCAATTTGTGTGCACACTTACACTAATGCCTGCTTATTACCGCATTATTAGAGTTGAACATAAGAGTTCTTCTGTACAGTCCCCCGCCACCGCAAAAGGGCTTCCCCAAGTAATAAAATGTGCAAGTCAAGGCGCACATTGCTGGTTCCGCCAAACCTTTGCCTTTAATCATCCACCCTTACACACCAACCACGCACTCAATTCCCACCTACCCCCCATTTTTGTGTGTCTTAAATATAGCAATTTACCTTTTAACACCCGACAGATGCTGCTGCTACTGCTGTTGTGCTCCAACTTGTATTTATCTTGGGAGTAATTACGCCACAGGGCAAAGCCACAAACGGATTACGGGTACCAACGTTCATCCAGGAGCCACCACCACGTCTTCTATTTAGCAACGATACCGGAACTCAGGTTTCATGCTCGGCACATGGCAATCCGCCACCTATTGTGACATGGGTTATGAAGGATGGCTCGATGGCGACACCAGTTCCTGGGTTAAGGTAAGTACATCAAAAGTGATGAGAGAGAGAGAGAAGTAATTTTATTTTTCTGTAAATTTGTGTTTCGTTTTTGTAACTGTTAAGCTGGCGGAAAGGATATGTCAACGAGAAAAGTTTTTTTTTTTTTTTTTGTCAGAGTTTGAGCAAATTGTGGAACGAATCGAGTCTTGATGGCTTCGTAAGGAGTGTCGTAAACGGAGATGGAGTTAAGCACACAAACGAAAGTATTGAATTATCACTTAATCCGTTTTGGTTCATTTAACCGGATGAGTTATCGGTTTAGGGACGTATGGACTTAGGTACATAAGTCATCCCTAAGGAGATTTTTACGCAATAACTCAGAGTAGGCTTAGTTTACGCAAGCAGTGAGGATTGAAGTCTGTAAGGGATCTATGGGCTGGGAAATCTGTTGTGTTTTTCTTAACCCCATTCACAACTTGAGGTTTAATTTGAATTTGTGTGAGATCCAAAGCTTGAAAAGTAGGAGGCTTCTTCCGGCAGAAGTGAGCCTTTTTGGAGAACGAAAGCAATATTTATAGCAGATCTTCGGTGGACTTCGATATGACAATTACGCAAGATGTGCTCAAAACTTTTTATGTAGATCCTTGGGGAAGAATCAAAATATTCAATTCTTTTTTCTCCGACCTTTTCAAAACGCCGCCGCTGAGTTCAGCAAGCTTTGTATCAACCCAAGGAAATAAAGTCCCTGGTATCGTGCTATCTTATTTCTAAGCCGAGAAAGATTCCCGCTCATCCCTCGCGAGAATGTCTGAACAATTTGACATTGACCTCTGTTAGGGTTCTGGCCATGGAGAGACATTTCAGGAAACTGCAAGTTTGACGAACTCGCAAGAAAAGCCACTACCTTCAGCCTTTTTCTAAAGAAAAACTTATGCCTATTGCTACATGTAAACAGTTAAACACTTGTTCAAGCGTGATGCTGTCAAAACAGCAGACGAAGTATGAGACGACACGTCAAGTGTCCAGACAAATCAGACCTAAGCTTGATCAGAAACGAAAATCAGTTCCGCACACATGCTTAAAGGCTAGACCTCTTTTTAAATGACTTTTGTTAGAGCTGCAGAGACGAGGAGATAGAAGAAACAGTTATCGACTTTCTTTGGACCTTTCTAGCTTTGTCCAAAAGAAGATTTCTCCACCTGGGAGAGCCTTTCGTCAACAATCTTGCGGATCAAATATTGGGACCACTACAGACCCTTGCGTTTCGATAACAGTCTTCACTCTGATAAGATAGAATTAGTAGTATCAACAACCTCGGTACATCTCCAACCGGATTTCTAACATACCTAAGTAGAACCGATGGGTCATACATAGGTGTGCTGCGAGGTCGGTGCTGGAATCCTAGCGGAAACATTGTAGATATGGAAGTAACATTGTCCGTACTTTTATGTAGGTCTCTCTGCATTACTGCTAGAAAGGCTAAATATCAATGGTTTAAGCTAACGATTACTACATTTTGAGCTCCGGGCTATATAAGCGGGGATAGATATAATAGGTATGTGGGCTGGCGAAGAGGAGTTCCTCAGCGCCACACTCAGGTCTCTGAGACCCATTGTGCTGGCGGGGATCAACCCTCTACAAATCATTTTTTGAAGGCGTCCGCATAGGTCCGGGAAATTGAAGTTTGACTGTATCTTCCAAAGGCCAACTGAAAGCAAGATGTGTTAGTCGTCGGGGCTACTGCTAACCGAGCTGACACAGCTTGGAGTCTGAGTAAAAACGGCACCACCTCTAGGCAGACAATGAAAAACCCCTAAAAGGTGTAGTTTGTCCTCAACTCGCCATTTGAAGTGAATTATGGCGTCAAGCTGGGGCTAAGCCCTCCATTTTGTCAAAAAGATGTAGTCCATCTTTAATTGAAAGCAATTTGTCAACTTGGAACACTCCCAATGTTCAAAGGATAAACAGAGAAGAACACTTTTACTGTCTTTGTTTGCAAATGTCCGGTTCTAACTAAAGCCAAACAACAGGAACTTGGTTCCTCATCTAAGGGCTTCGATTTACTTTAGCAACATTGTCAAATACTGAGACATGGTTTCAAAATGATGCACCATTGCCTCTACTAGCTCAAGGTATGGATACTCGGTCTTCTCTACCTCATTCGATGGCTCTATCCCAAATAAAAGTGTGAAGACCTCTTTTATTAAATGACTAAGGTTAGGTTTTGAGGGTGGCTGCACTTATGTACGGTCTCACTCGGCTGTCAAAGGATTCATTGTGTTCCCCAGTGTGGTGTGGGGTAACTTAAATAAATAGAACACGGATAACTATTATCAATTGGCCTCCCTGAACCGACCCGAGTTCTAGGGAAACTGTAGGATGGTTATCGGTGGCTTGTTTGACAATTCGCCTAGATCATTAAATAAGTGTTCTCCGAGGGCTGCCTTTCTGTTTCTGCTAAGACTTAGGCATTCGCATAGGAGGTGGAAAGTGTCCTACTGTCCGCTGCAAAGGTCGGTTGTACTCAAGCGCATTCTCTTTAGGTGGACCGCTAGCAGGTTGTGACTTCTGTTGAGTTCGATGATTTCCTTTGATTTTTTCTTGTTTGGTTCTGTCCAGAGCGTTGGTGAGAAACGCGGTGATGCTGGGCCTTTTAAGTTCTAATGGGGGTAGGATAAGGTCATCGGCCATTATAAGATCCATCTCAGAAACCATTATTACCAGCTAATCCGCCTTTTTATTCCCATTGATGCCCTTTTGTCCCAGGACCCAAATGAGTGTAACGCTGAGCTGAGTGACTTGAGCTCATCGTGGCAGCGTTTTACGGTTCTGGATCTGATTGCTGTGGATGAAATGGCTTGACTATCTATGTAGATGTTGATGTAACTTCTTGGGAGTGTATGTTGTTATAGTTCTCGCGAAGCCTCGGTGATTGCAAAAACTTCCGCCTGAAACACGCTGCTGTGGTTTGGAAGTCTTATAAACCGTGCCAAGTTCTGATACCCGGAGCCTACACCCGCATCCATTTTTGACCCATCCGTGAAAATTGGCATGTGGTTTAGATTAATGACCTCTCCTTCTGTCCAGCTCTGTCTGAATGGAATTTTGAGTTCTAGGTGGCAAAAGAAAGGTTACTTCCACCAACAGCTTTGAAATAGGACCGCAGATGACAGAAAGCAGTGTCTTCTGTTGAAGTACCGTCAAAGATGTTGACAACCAAACTCTTTCGAATAAGGGAGGTAGTTTAGATAATCTTAATGTACTCGGAACCCTGTCCTGAAGCAATTGGTCACAACGTTGAGATGTTTCCTTTATAATGGCTTCCTTGTGAACAAAGGAATGCGATTTTTCTTATCCTCGGGTTAAAGTCTTATCTAATATTTATTGTCCTCATCCGGGAACAAGACGACTAGACGAACAAAGACTAAAATAATTTTTCGAATTAATAAGTCCAAATTGATACACAAGACTGCTATCAAACTTTGAAAAGGAAGAAATCACTCAATGTTTCCCTTTGATGGAAAGTAACATCGAAAAGGCGTGGTTAGAACCCCTCGAGGCACTAAGCCGTCGGATGAATCATTTCTCACACAAACTGACCACAGGATTTAATCCCACATCGCCAAAAGGGTTTTTCAATTAAACCAAAGTGTTCCTGGAGACCAAGTTTAGCTGCACCATCATCAAAGCATTCTGTTTCCCTCGAAAAAAAAAGGACGAAAACTAACAACAGAACGATGCGCGTAAAAGAAATTCATTGTTGCGTTTTGGGAGAGAGGGCTGAGCGAAACCACACACCCATCCATGCCAGCTCTATCGCTCACCATGTCGCTCGTATTATTTACGATCGCAATAACTCTTTGCGGACAGACTTAAACATTTTGTAGCACAGTGTGTTTGGTTGGTCCTTTCAAAGGATGAGAGTGAGTCCCTTCGCTTACCGGCTCGGTTAGATAGGTGGATTTATGCAATCGTTTCTTCCTTTTCTCTGTCTGTGTGTGTGTGTGTGTGACATTTTCTTTTTCACATTCGTCCTGTGCCATTGTGCTTATTTTTTGTATCCAGCTTCTCTTGTGCGCTTCTTTTGGTATTTTTTGAATACATCAGAGGGTTTTGGTGCGAGTGTGCCTGAAGCTCAACTGTCAAACAATGTAAGGCTGTGCCGTACTATGGGATACAGCTACCCCAAGGGACGGAATGTGTATTATAAATCCCTGAAATGATGCTCGGTCGGGACTTGGGAGTTGTTTTTGTTTGTTTGTTGTTTGTTGGCGCGCTCCTGTTATTATTATTTCATTTTTATCTTCTTTGTACTCGCTAAAGGAGAGCAAGGGAATCCCTTGCTTCTTTGGTTTTATTCTATGATACTCGAGATGTTTTCTTCTTCAATGTTTTTTTATTATCATTCATTCATTCATTCATGTCAGCAGCGTGGTGATATTCTGCGGTGCAGTATATAACGGGAGTGTTGTGGAAACGAACAAGGAGTAGAAAATCTGTTGGAGAAATTTTACAAATGACATCACATTGCAATGAGAAATTTGAAGGATTATGTCATCTTTTCTCTTTTGTGCAGGATGTATGGGGATACGCGGTATAAGAGACTCCAAGCGACAGTAGATTTATTGGAACCAATCAGTTGTTGGAGATAAGATAATGGAATGATGATGTTAAATGGTGTGTTAGACTGTGGAAGTCATAAACTGCAGAAGATTAGTTTGAAGATTTAAACTGAGCAGACTAATAGGTGAAATGATGAATGAGAGGGTCCGCATTGAAATTCAACAGTTTTCACAAAATATCTTTCAAATAAAGGCAACCATTGCTCTTTAAGTTTAAAAATTACATGTACTCGCATGTATATACTCGTCAGCAGCAACATTTTTGTAATGAAATTTTCTCATTTCCATTTTTTATTTTTTTTTTCAGGCAAACACCAGGAAACGGAACTCTGTACTTCCCGCCATTTCTTGCGCAATATTTTCGAACGGATGTACATGAAGCAACTTACAGATGCAGAGCAAGCAACGATGCCGGAACCATATTGAGTCGTAATGTTCGAGTGCAAGCAGGTAAAACAATATTTTGTCCATTTTAGTCCTTAACGTATTGTGTTTATAGTTGAAAGTAAATCCTGGTTGCTGTTGCCTGTTAGAGTTTCCATTTTGATGGTAACTAGAGAAGTAGGTTCACCAAAGTGAATCAAAATTTGTTGGATTTGGAATCAAATTCGAATTTGCCAGTAGGATATTAGGTTTTTCATCACTGTAGTGTATAGAAGGCGGAAATTGTGTTCGGGGGGGTTGTTCACAGTCCTTGGCATTGCGGTTTCTCTCGTATCCTATTGTGTGGTAGAAAGTTGTTCTATAGGTATGACTTCGTCGCCAAGGATTCTCTTTTTAAGTTGAAAAGGAGCTGTGCATTCCGTAAGGATGTGTAGAGAGGTCTCTTCACTCTCAAGGCAGAGTCTAAGGCTTGAATCTATTACAAGGTTCTACCGATGTAAATGCTTGTTCAGACGGTAGTGTCCGCTGAAAAATCCAATTAGTGCTCTAAGGTTACGCCTATTTTCTTTGCTACGATGCAGGGAATAGCAGTTTTGAACATGGCTTGTGTTGAGCCAGGCTTCTCTAGATTCTTGCATGCAAAGACCCTTTGCGTGTATTGTGATGAGTGATTTACTTATCCCACAGAAGGGTTCGGGTCTAGTGAGTCGGCTTTTTCAATCTCGTGAAGGATAACTACGTTGTTCCTAACTAGCTTCGCGATTACAATGCGGGTTTCGAGGACTAGTTTGGATTTGATGACAGGCGGGCAGCTTGACTGTCTGGGAAGATAAATATGATTTTCCCCACGATGTGAAAGGACTGATATGTCTCATTGATGGCAAAGACCTCGTCTTGGGATATGGATGCGGATTCCTCAAAGCTGACTGAGAAGTTCGCACATGATGATTTCCAAAGATTCCGGAACCAGTTCCTGTTTCCATTTCAGATCCGTCCGTATACCAGACGAGGTCAGAAGCTATCTCTTGACGGGATAACTATTGAGAAGTTTTTTTTATTGAAGCACTATTCGGGCAGCATGTCGTCTGGAGGCATGCTGAAGATCGTGTCTTGCTCTAGTGCTTCAAGCTGGGTTAAGTGCCCTCCTCTATACGACCTTGAATCGAAATTGCTTGAGTGAAAGCGTCGATGGATGCCTAGTTTGGCTTCCATTTGTATAAAGTTTTGCAGCCGCGGTAAACCCAAGATGACATTGAGTGCAGCAGTTGCAGCAGTATATCCACAGATAGCCAGGCAGTACACAGCATCGGGTTCTATAGCCTCTAGCTTCGATATTGAAGTGCTTGATATGGTTGTTCCGTACCTTTGCATGCAACTCTGGAAAACCTAACCCTTTTTCGATCGATCCCAATGAATTCGTAGAAGATGTTCCAAACCTCTGTAAGCTGTCCAATCTGTCTCCTCTTAGGTGAACCTACTCTTATTACATACTAGCTTTTACCCGCGGCTTCGCCCACCTATAATTTGCGAAGTTACACTTTAATATCTTACCTATACTTTGACCCAAGGTATAGCCACTCTGTGTGCAAAATTTGAAGTTGATTGGTTCCGTAGTTTTCGTGTTACAGAGGAACAAACAAACAAATGGACAACGTTTCACTTTTATAATATTAATAGGATGTTCTGACATCAGTTCAAGGTATTTCAAGCTCATTTGGGGTTATTGAGTGCTAGTCTATGGCAATTAAAATGTCTTTGTCGCCTTTGCTATGGGTTTTCTCTGAAACAAGAAAGTCCTTATTCAGCTTAACAACACACTCACCTTCATACAAAGTAGACCACTGACATAGAGGTTATAGGGTAAAAAAAAGCACCTCAAGATGGATTCCATTCCATTTCTAATAGTTTTAGTGAAGACCTTTCATTCCCCTTACCAACAATCTTGACACTTAAAATTCCAGATTTTTTTTTTTAAGAAGCGCCAAAATTGACAAAAGACTTTCTTAAATTGGACCTTCGTTTCGCCCTCACTTCCTTTTTCCTCCTTTGTTTCTTAAAAATCGATTCCGATGTTCATTTTGCTGAACAGGATAACAACCTAAACGACTTAGAATTCTTAGAAAACTCCATAATTCAACAACCAAAGTTCAGGGGCTTCAAATGTCCCTCAATGTAGTCCTTGATTGCATTATACCGACAGGATCTATCAAATTTATTTTGAAGACCTCACATGTACTAAACTGCTACGAAGAACCCACCAAATTCCAAGCTTTAGTTTCTTAAGACGTATGCGTTACATATCAGAAATGTTCAAATCGCTAGCTTCGGAAGTCTAAGATGCAACTATACGGCTTATCGCTTGAAGCTTATGTTTCGAGACTTAATTTATCTTGTTTAAGGTCTTGTATTCAAACAAATGATTCCTTAATTGTAAAGATTCACTTCACTTGAGATGACGTTCTAGTCAAGCTTTGTCCTGGTCTTAAACCAAGAAGTTTCTCTAGATAATTCGTTTAGGAAGCTTGCATTTTACTTAACTCCCTACTTAAGATTTTATTTGAAGCCCGTGCCGGTATTACCTCTTAAACTTAGTGCGGAGTATTGGCCATTGCTTACTTTTGTTTACGCAACAATTGGGGAAAGGATGTCTCTGTAGTTGACGCATTCTCAACAATTCTAAGCTTAAGTGGAATCTCAAGTCTTGGGTAGATGGATGGACAGCTTTACCGACTACATCATCATCTCCAGTAGACTTGGCAATAACTTGAATTTTACTGTCCAATTCCACCGATGAAATTTGGTCGTTCAAGTAGAGTCCTTGGACATTCTATTGAATAGTGCACCTTGATCGTCATCGTTGTATAAAAGTCTGTAGAGACTTGTTTCTAGGTTCCCAGCAACTGTCGTTGGAAAAGTCCTTCACTTGCTACTTAATTCCATTCCTTCCTCGAGCTATTCTACGTATTTCCTTAATTAAAAAAAAAAAATTCAAATAATCCATGCTTGGGATAACAGATCCCCAGGACATGCTGTAAAATCGAATTTAATGTGAAACCACTTTCCATAACTTCAACAAATCACTTTCACCATCGTAAACCGTTATCTCGTAATGATCGCTCATCCTTTTGTCATCGCATACATCCTCACATGTGAATCGGGTTTTTTAGCATCAGGAAACAGTGTACACATATAGCTGCAGGAGGAGCAGATAAATAATATGACATAACTCGAGGCGAAATTAATCAAGGACTACACTCTGCAGCAATGCTTTGCACCAATTTCTCTCTTTAGTGTACAAAACTTGTTTTGCCATCGACTCCATTGCTGCATCCTCTTCGCTTTGCCCGATGTAATTGATTTTGTTGCATCCTGCATCCACACCCCGTCCTTGTTCTGTTTTTATTTTCATCCTTTTCTGTTACAATTTCGTTCCGGTTAACTGTTTTCTTATTCAATATTTACATTCACAGTTGTCAGACGGAATTTCCATATACGAGTGGAGAATACCGAAGTCTATTTGGGGAACTCCGCCCTGATGAAGTGCACCATACCGGACTATGTTCGTCAATATGTTAAAGTGACCAGCTGGAATCGTGGGGATGAGCTACTCCTGCCGGATCAATCGGATGTGGGTGAGTGTGCCTTGCTGTTCTCATTTGGATTGTTGTTAAGTTCAAAAAAAAAAAAAAAAGGATGCATGCTTCCTGTAGGCGGGGAGCATGATGATTCGCGTTTAAAAAGCGGAACGTGGTTAATAAAATCGAACAAAGCGTGCGAGTAAATATGACGCAAAAAAAAAAAAAACGGATAGAGACATAGGAAACAGAATGATGAATGAAGTACGCATACATGGAGAAGGATTGGGACGGTGATGTTCATAGCTGCAGGCGGCATCATTGGGTCGGGAAGTAACTTTATTTTTATTTTTCCTCCGCTGTGCTGAATGGGACGCAGATAAAAATGTTGCAAAAATGAGTCCTTCCATTTTATCGACACGAATTTAACTTTTGCCTCGTGTACCTGGACATTGGTTCCGTTTTATTGTCATGGACAACGTGCCAAATGTATCGTGAATCATAGCAAATGTTTTGTATGGTAGATTTCCCTTTATTTATGGGTTACCTACAGTGTGTGTGTGTGTGCATGTATGTTGGTCCTGTTTTTGTTTTACCATAATTCAATAAGGAAGCCATGAAGCGACAGTGACATATATTAAATAAATCGGATAATGCTTTGTAATTAAATTTATCGCCAGCAATTCGTTTAAGGAGTCGAGATTTGTATGTGTGTGTGTAGCAGGGATGCGGTTGATTTATTGAGAATAAAATAAAATCAATTTCTTTTAAGCTTTTGACATACGATGGCGTTGTAAAGTTTGAGATAAATTCCTGAAAGTGCGGAATCAATGAATATAGGGGCGGTGAAATACATTACAAGAGTAGAATAGGTTATTATACCACTAGGAGGGCAAGGACGGTGGGTATATTTCGCAACCATGAGCCAAGAGCGGTAGTTCCAAAGTTTCCGCGCACTTCAAAAGACTCGGGAGACTGAAAGAGAGAGTAATGTGTCTAGGTTGTATGTATTCGAGCTTATCACATTGTTTCCACATATTTCCGTCCGCCATAATGGAATCCTAAAGGCGTTACAATCCCAGCTACCAGCGAAGCGAAATATTTAGAATTAATCTTGGATAGGAAATTTTTTTGATCGAAATACGTTGAGTTTACTCTCAACTTTCCTCATCCTGAGACCCAAACAAATTCGGTCTTCCAACCAAACTCAATCTAGTCCTGCATTTTCGAACTGCTGGATCTAGTAGGAAGCTATTTCACGTAGCTTTACAAGTTCAGCAATCCGACTTGTCTCGTATCCTCGAACTATTTTGAAACTCATAAAAGCGCTTAAGAACACAGAGTGTAGTCCTTGAACACAGAAGGCCTTGAGGCCATTCTTAACCTGCTACAACAATCAACGGACATTAGTACTTAAAGAATAAGCCAATCCGATGGCTGGAAGTCAAATACAATGGGTAACACGACAGCTTGTGAGGTACTGTCGAGAAGAGCTCAGGGTTCTTGGAACACAGCACAAGGTTACGCTCTGCTGGGACCTTGGGCATGAGGGCATACCAGGGAATGAGAATGCTGATGAATTGGCTAGAAAGGTCTCGGCACTAAGTCTAGAGGAAGGCGACCTCGCGTTGAATATCTCGCCTTGCTCATTGAACCTCGAAGCAGGGAACAAAACTCAAAGAGAGGCAATAACAGATGGTCCTTATTAGACACTTCTGCCGTCACAAGGAAGTTATGGCCTGTGTTTGATAAGGCTAGGACCGCCAGACTTATACAAAAGCATAGAAAGTCACTCTCCACCCTTGTAGGTGTGATTACGGGTCTTAACACTCCGCGATACCACATGAAGGAAATCCGTGTTACGGAAGAATACCTGTGTAGAGGCTGCGGGGACGAGGAAGTCCATGAGGACACGACCCACTTCCCCGGCCTTTACCACCTAAGACACAAATTCTCCGGCGACATTTCTTCCGGGATCTTGAGGAACTATCTGGCAAACCGGTGAACGACCTGAACAACTTTATTAAATCCACAGGATGGTTTGTATCACTGACGAAGTAAGGAGTTATTAGTACACTTTGCATGCGGTCAGCGTTTAAGGGTAAGATTTCCCCCTATGGGTAGCTACGGGTATGGGTCTTAGAAACCTGAGTGTGGAGCAAAGGAACTCATCTTCGCCGGCCCACTCACCTAACCTGACCATAAACAGTCTAACCATCTTCACAGTCCTGGAGCAAATGTCTCTCAAGGAATCTGTGTCTTTGGTCTCAAAAAAGAGTGAGAAAGTTGGGTTCAAATAAAGGATGATAAAGTGGTTCTGAGTTTTCGTTGTGACAATCTTTAGGACGAGCTTCGATGTTACAATAGAGACGATTTATTTATAGGGCCGTCTGAAATTTTCCAGTTCTTCCTCCGCTTTGTACTCTGCCATCCGTCATCCTCGTAAAAAGCAGAGTAGGACTGTAAATTTATAATCTCCCAACGGAAGAATTTTTCTTCATTGTCATGTTGTAGCGTGGATAAGTAACCTTTACTACACTTTAGGAGCTTAGTTTATGTAAACATACCTTAGCACCTCCTGATTTTCGATAGACTATAATATATTTCCTTTCCTACAGCTGGAAGATATGTAGTGCTCTCTACATCAGGTGACCTCTACATTCGATCAGTCCGACCCGAGGATGGACTAATTAAATTCTCGTGTCTGACGACAAACACTCTAAGCGGTGAACGACAGCGAAGTGACTCGATAGCACCGACTGTTAAAGGTGAGTTTGTGTATAATACACATCCTATTTCAGTCCTTGACATTATATTTTCCTTCAGAACTAAGTAAAAATCTAGCACCACGAACTAACCAAAAGCCTGTGATTGAGATTTATGTTGAAAGAGGAAACGATGTCCATTTGCCGTGCAATATCCAAGGAAATCCTTTTCCCATCTTCACGTAAGTACACCTGAATTAATCAAGTAAATCGCAAGTCCTTACCATTAATGCTCATAATACTTTCACTTTTGTCATGTGAATTCTCTCTCTAAAAATGTCTTCTGGATTGTAGATCCTTTCCATATCCTTTATCCACTAGAAGTAGATGAGACTCCTCGAAGAAAGAAAAAAATAAAAAAAGAAATCAATTACAATGTTAATCTTGGCAGGAACAAAGCACCAAAGATTATGTCCTCTCCCACCTTCCATTTGAGTTTATCTCCTCTCATCCTGATGGCAGAAGTATCTGTCGGTACTCCATTTGTATTTCATGAAAAAAATTCACTGGAAACTGAAGTGCTTTTGCCTGATACATTTTTAATGAGACTACTTCTATCGAGAGAAAGGGGCGACACATAACACTGTACACCGGATGTATACATCATATTGAACTCCAGGAGTTTGTTTGACTTCCGCTCAAATGGGACACCCATTGACTTTGAGTATCCTTGGTGAATAACATGCATAATGAGATGAGCCTGCTGTTTGCTTTGTATACATAATTTATAACAGTATTGCTGTCGTAATCGTAGCTAACCTGGATAGAAGCACGAAATAATGTTGATTTGATAATTGATAAATAATTTGTAAAAAAAAAAAAATGTATTTCCATTTTTTTTTCAGATGGTATAGGGTGTCTGACTCATCAGCGTTGTATCCTATCCCGTCGTCGTTAAGGATTATACTCTCGAGAACACTTTTGCTCATAAAAAATGCTGATGATCGTGATTCTGGCAAATGGGTAAGACATCTTTTTTTTTTTTTTTTCATTTTTTATGCGTGAGTGTGTGTGCATTTGTTAAAAAAAAAAATTAAAATAAGGAGAGGGGACCATTATCCCACTGTTCAGCATACAAATGTGCTTAGCTCTGGAGTAGGCAATAGGTAAGTGGGTGTATTCGTAGAAATGTGTGGAAGTGCAGCTCTTGTAATTGTCATTGCGAACTACCTAGATACATTTCACATCGTAGTGTCTACAGTGCTCAGTAACGATGCGCGTATTTCTGCAGAAGTAGCGTATCTATTTATAGATTGGATAAAGAAGTCCAAGAAGAAATAGTCCTTCTTTCCTTTACTTATGCCTTCATCGTTAAGGAAGTTTTTATAAAAGACAATAGGGAGAACGGATTTTTTTAAACCGAAGTCACAGCTATAAGTTGGACTTATCTATATCGAAAGCCAAATGACGATTAAATCTTTTGTATCTAACACAGTCAAAATCGAGTTTCGATCTCTTCAAGAGCTGTAGAGATGTGGAAGAGGCAGAACCGATCGTTCAATTCCCCTATTACTTACGTGACCCATTCTCGACTGTAAACTGAGCTGGAAGCTTAATATCTTGGAACGTGTCAAGATCAAGAAGGCTTCTGTTGTCCTGTATTTCTGTCGTAGGGCTCTAGGCCCGAAATGGGGTCTTCAGCCTAAAATAGTATACTGGATTTATACAGCCATAGTGAGACCCATCCTTACGTACGTTGTACTAGTCTGGTGGACAGCATTGGACAACAAGAGTAACCTGGGTCTTCTTACGAGGATCTAGAGACAATCATGCATCTGTATAACGGGTGCCCTAAGAACAACACCTACTTCTGCGCTGCAGACAATGCTCCATTTACTTCCTATGGATATCTATGGGAAGCAAATGGCAGCTAAAGCAGCTTTAAGGCGGAGGGAATCCTCCCAGTTGGCCAGTAATAATACCGGCCACGAGGGGATCCTTAACAGCAACGTAACCATCCCTAGCAGTACGGAATATATTGTCCCTTATATAGACTTCAACGTCAAATTCAAGACAAGAATTCCTAGCAGAAGTGCTTGGGAATCTGGTGGGGTCTTAGATGAATCTGCGATAGAGATTGATCTAAAACAGCAGGGGTTTTCTCCAATGCATCCGATTTAAGTATTGCCAAGCGATTGCCGGATCACTGCATTGTATTTCAGGCGAAAATTACTGCAGTCCGAGAAGCTGCGGCTTGGCTTTCGATTAACGTGGTAAATGGTAACGCTATTGTACTATATAAAGATAGTCAAGCAGCGATTAAAGCCTAGAAATCACCGACAGTAAGATCCAAGTTGGTAAAGCAATGCCGCAGGTCTCTGAACGAGATCGCTGACAGATGCGACGTCTCCCTGTGCTGGGTTTCAGGATACAGGGACGTTCCGGGTAACTGCAGAGTGGACGAACTAGCTTAGGAAGCCGCGGGTCGGATCCTCTCTGAAAATGGAGGGGAACCGCTTACGCTACGAATCCTGTAGAAGCTGTAGAGACGAGGTGGAAGAAGAAACGACTACATACCTTCTTTGTAAGTGCCCTGCTCTATCAAGGTTGAGGAGGAAGACACTAGGAGAGTACTTCTTCAATGATCTTAACGACCTAGCCAGACTCGACATTCTTAGGATTAAGAGTTTTGTATGTCGGTCTAATTGGTTCTGCATTTAGTGCGGCACAGTATAGGGTTTACACCGATATGGTTACCCAGAGCTTATGAGATTTTTGAGGCTGGTTTCCGATTTCTACACGCGGTATCACAATGGGCCTTCATTCTGGCCTAAGTGGCTCCCTGCTTATTGGGGACAGCCGCCCAACCTAACTTAACCTAACGTGACCCATACTTGCCTACATTAGACAAACCATTTCTCCCTTCAACGATCTAACTATGGTTTCAAGATAAGATTGTAGTTCCAAACACTTGGACTCGCAATGGTATCACAATCGGTCTTCTTTTGGTCTAAGTGTACCTCATTTCCGGAGGACCTAACATTCTGCTCTGCCCCCAACAAAACCAAATGAAAACTTAACCGTAGAGCGTTGATGACCAGTTTTTTCTCCCATGCTGTTGCAGTTTGGGGGCTCCTGTTATCTTCGATTTTGTATGTATATCTTTCAAGGCCTAGTTTCTCACAACCATTCATGTTGTGCGTGTTATATTCTTCGCGCGAATGGAAGGGACCTACAGTTTAATGTCGACTCCGAACGGCACCAAAAAACTTTTGTTGTTTTTTGAGAATCGAACCTATGTCTCTTGCTTAGCAGTCCAACGCACTAACCATTAAGCCAGGGTGACCAGTCGATTTTGTAGATTTAGTTATTTCGCACAATTTTTACATTAGCTTCTACACACTCAACACACATTCCTAAATGTCCCTTACACCCCTGCCTTTGACCGGCATTAGAGAGCTAGACTTTCATGTGACCCACCGACTCTTGAGTCTATCTTTGAGCCATTAGCCTAGCTTAGGCAGGGCAGTATAGGACTGAAACCTCTTTAGTCTAGCTATCCCGAGAGCGTCCAATTACTTTTGAAGAAGATAGTTTTTACAAGTTCTTAATTTTCAAGGACATTTTACTATTGCAATCCAATTTCGATTTATCCACGTTCCTATCGTAATAATACATTCCTTTCCACTGTACAAAAACCAGCTTACCTTGGTGAAAACAAGCAAAAAATATCTTCAGTCGCAAGAGACTTTTTCTGACTTTGTCATGCAAAGTTTCAGTGGCTAAGTTCCTATTTTCTACGCCAGCATTGAGGCTTGTTCTTTTTCCATCTTCCAGAGCAAACGCTTTAGTCTAACAACCTCAAAGCTCAAATTTAGAACTTTCGTTCTGCCTTCAATTTGTAAAGTTGGACTTTGTCTAATAACTGCAAACTAATCAAGAAGTGTCGCAATAAACTGAAAAGATCTAAGCTCAGATCATTAAGACTTATTTTGTTGGCCCTCACAGACTACAACCTATTGCCAGCCCATCTTAAAACAATACAACAATGCAATGCAATTACCACCAATTTTTGCGGGGCTGTGGCGATACAGACGTGGAGTTATTCTAGTGTGTGTCAACAACTGAACACTTTTAACGCTTTTAAAATGGGCATCTCCCCACACCATAAATTCTGTTCTGTCGGATAATATGTCAAGCTAACATCAAAATGACAGCCATTATGACACACCTGTCAGACGAAAGTCTCTGACATCCCTGCCAGCAGAAATCCAAACATAAAGTTGACGTTTGAAATTTTCCAAATCTCGCCTCAGAAAACGTCAGCCAAGGTGTTCTTTGACAGAACTTAATTAAAATCGTTAAATCTAGCTACAGACAAGGAAATGTCAGTTTCTAAGACCCACTTGTAAAGAATATAGGCGAACTCAAGCTTAAACTTATCCATTAACCTATTTTTTTTTTTTATTAAGCACTGTATCGCCTACATTAAGACTCACTGTATGCTTGAATCGTTAAAATCAACATCCTTCCTCCTCTTTACCATCCCTGTATGCATGTTGAACTTTAAAATTGTATCTTCCACAGAATCAGAAACATTCATAACCTATAAATTTCTTTCAACAGATTTGTCAAGCTTCGAATCAGTTTGGCGAACAAAGGATTGAAATCCGATTGATTGTGGAGTCGTATGTGTCGGTGCACATTTTGCCGCAAGTACAAATTGCCAATTCAGGGGGTACAGCAATATTTAATTGCTCAACAACGGGATCGTCCGCAGATGGCGTTGAATGGCTGCACAATGGTAGACCTGTAATGGAAGATAATGTCCTCAGTATGGGACGACACAAGTGAGTGAATTTTCTCGTCTATCGAATGCAAATTGGAATTTTAAATGTGTGTGCATGTGTGTGTCAAGGTATGCAATGCGGGGGGGGGGGGGAGCACATGAACAAGCAAAGTACCCACAATCCACATGTTGTCATCACTATCGACGTTGTTATCGCCTTTCCCCCGAACACAATCCACTATTATTACTGAACGCAAATTGTATTTACCTTTCCTCAGGCTTTCTCCTCCTTCCGATCGAAAGAAACCGACCAGAGGGAGAGTAGTTGGGCTTTTGTCCTTAGCAGGGTAAGCAGCACACATTCTCATTCAAATATTGAAGACGACGTCGAAGACCGGCCCAAGCCTATGTCAATGTTTGTGTCATACCAATTTCCTTTTTGATAAAATTACATATTTTGTTTGCCATTCGCAGAACAAATGTTGACGATATTTGATCAACGGTGAATGTCCTGCCCATGGGGAGATGTCATCTGCCTCTCTATCGGCGGCGGCGGCGTTGTCTTCTCTCATGAATATGTTAATGGTCGAAATGTGTTTGTTTGCTTATGTGTGTGCGTGTGCACCTTAAAAGCTTTCTGATTCAGATTTGATGTAATATGCTTACCCTGGTGCACCCTCCTTCTATACTCGTTGACGGGACCATAATTTACTTTGTCCCATTTGCTTGATTATGTCGGGATTGGATATGTTCCCTAGGAATCGTCCGATATGTGCTTACACCGTACCTAACTTTGTATACCTACACACACATGACAATGCATACATTAACTTGAGTTTTGTTGTCGAACATGTATTTGGAGATAATGTGAATTCAATTGTGTTTGTCTTCCTGGTGTGCAGTGTCCGGCTGTTATCGAAGACTTCACTGATGGTACAGAATGTCGCCCGCAAGGACAAGGGTGTCTATCAATGTTTGGTCGGTAATCATAAGGCAAGTGCACAAGCCATGGCTGAACTTAAGTTGGGTGGTGAGTATTATTTTATTCTACAACAGTTGTGTTATACATGGTAAGGGGAATATGTAAATTTTTTTTTGAGGTTACATAGAGTCGATGTTTACATTTATAGGTTAAAAACAAAAGGTATGTTAATAAATAACAGGATTTAGGGATAAACGAAAGTGTTCATTGATTTTATGGAGTGGTAAACTAATTTTGTATGAATTATGATTGAATGAAAATTATGAACGAACAAAACTAAGCAAATAACATCCCTGTTGACTGTCACTACAATCTTTAAGGTTTAATTGTTTTGTGAGTAGGTAAATTGTCTATTAGAAGATTTGACAAGCTAACAAGCTTTAGAAGAGTTTTAGAAAGGACTCATTACTTTATTGCTGGTTTTCCATCGTATATCCATTTCTATATGCCATAAAGCACATGCTATGCCTGAAAATATGTCAAATAGAGATCGAAATGTCAGATCTGTCAGACAAAATTCTCTGAAAACAGAATTGGTAAGAGGAATTTGACATTTCTTATACAAAATAGTGTACTTTTAGCGCCGATACCGTTGTAGTTGTTGACGACTCTGTCACATGTTTACCAATAGCCGTGTTTTTTTGAGAGCTGTATACCCAGCCCAGTAAAATTTTACACACAAAGCAATAACAACACACCAAGTGGGGATAACTTTCCCAGTAGCAGCAAGTGAGGATAGAACTACACAAGTTGACCACCAGAGCGCGAAAAATCTCATAAATTAGCTCTTTGCCGATCGTATTTGTTGCTTTTCCTCGATTTTGACATTTACAAACTGTCAAATGAAGAAAAAGAGTGTTACTGCTGTTACTGAGTATGAAGCGTTTTTTTGACTGAAGTGAGTATAGTTTTCAAAAAAACACGGCTAATGTCAACAGTTTCAGACGACGCCGAGGGGATTTAGCTGTCATTACTCTTTTGACGTTTGTATTCAGCAATCCTTCTCATTTAATCATGGAAAATCATAGGTACAGCCGAAGGACCTACCTCAAAGGTGAAGTTCTGTCCACTGATCTGGCTTCTCAGCAGTAGACAAAATTGTTAAATCCCTTGAATGTATTTACATCAAAGGAAGTTGACAAAGTCAGTATTCTAGTACCATGCAGGTTCCTCCCCAAACTAAGCGTGAGACTCAACCACGCACTGTCTCTACTTAGTGGCTGGACCAAAGAATCATGTCTGTGAGTCAACCCCTTTAAAACTGAGATTGCTTCCTTTACTAGAAGAAGATTGATTCCAGCATTCGAGAAACCTGACAAGAAGACGACAAAAAACCTCGAGTTCAAAACTGGATTAACATCGATAACCGTGTTAAAAAGATATATGTAGGTTGCATTCAAAAAGATGTTCAGCAATTCTAGAGCTTCAAACCCAAGATCGTAAGCTGGTTCTTCGCTGATGCAGTTCGATAATTTGTTGGGAAACACTGAAAAAGAAATGCCATCTTGCCGGTGTGGCCAGAATTCAAAGAATCTCAGTAACAGACCGGGCACTCAGACTAAAAGAATCAAGTCCATAGACAGCCAACATCCCTCGTCGTGCTTTTATTTTGACTTGGTTACCTACGTTACGGAAATCAACTACATCATCTACACAGATGGATCCAAAATGGACTGAAGGACAATTTTTAACGAAATTCTACGAAACATGGGAAAGACGGTACAGCTCAAGATGCCCGCGGCTCATGTACAACAATAACAACTAGCATGCGTTTTAGCTCCCTCCAGTTCATCCCTAGAGACCTCGATTCCTCTTTCAACTGTTCTGTGCCAAATTTGTTTAGGGTAACACATTCTACTGCTTGGCTAAGTGCAAACTTTGTCAATTCACTGCAAAGTCCTTTGCTGTACTATAATGCTAATTCCTTTCTGACCCGTTCCCATGCCAGAATATCCTCAGTATAATACGTAGAAAGCTTTTGGTAGGTTACGAGTGACAGTAGTGCCCGTCAAGAAGTACAAAACCAACGTCTTAAAGCATTACTTTTCCAAATTTCATATAGAACTCCCAAGGCAGCTTTCGCTTCACTGATTCTCCTTCCTACCCCCAGCTCAGCTTCGGCCATTTTATGTAGGTTCATAATACTGTGTGAAAACATGTCATCGATCCATTACACACCTCAGCATTCCTCCGTGAAAGCTGGACGGATAGCAATGGTTACAGCCCAGTGGTACCCAGTAAAACCCTTGACATAATGTACATACTACGGTTTTGAAAAAAAGCGTCTTTGGTATGAATATGTGATGGTCTTCGACTTTCAATTCAAAACGAATGAGAAATGAACACCCAACGTCCCGGACATAAATTCTCAGCAAAAAAGACTGCAAACAACTTATTGGCGTTGCTACGGGACACTTCTCCTTTGTCAAAGATCTCAACGTGTAAGGTTTAAGTGACACCACTGTCTGTGACGCTTGTGGAGAGGGCGACGACTCTGCGGGTTGTCCTGCCTTTTCTCGTATCAGGTAGCAGATTTTTGGGGCTGATGTGATGAGTGCTGGTAATCTAAGCTCCTTATCACTGAAGCTCTTACTCGACTTTCTTTGAAAGACGAAGAAAACATAGTAAAAGGAGCTGTTCTTGCTAGAATTGACCTGTTTTGTGTGTCTGAGTGCTCCAGTATGGTGTTTGAACACCCCGACAGAAAAAAAAAAACCTTCGAAGGAATTTTGATGTATCGTACCAAGGTCCCTCTGGCTCTGTACCCCTTAAAAACTTTGAGATTGAAATCTTTATAAATGTTGCCGAAAGAGCTAGTATTCCAGGCATTAAGACACGTCTAAAGCCTACAAACTTTATTAGGTATTAGCTGTTGTAATGTTAGTTTAGGGGGTTTAATTTTTATAAATAAAATATTTAAATGTTTATAAAAATTAATTTTATTAAAATTTTATTTCCAGATACTGTTCCGGAACTAGTTTATACATTTATTGAACAAAATGTACGTCCAGGTCCATTTATATCGCTTAAATGTTCTGCCTCTGGTTCACCGCTACCACATGTAAGTTTATGTTTTGAGTTAATAATTTGTAATATGTTCGAAAGAGACCTGAGATTCCTTTTTGGAAAAACAGATCTTGTAGTTGAAGCCGTTGTCTCTGACTGACTCAGTACAGCGACTATTTGGTTCTTCTTCTTGTTCTTACGATGGCCCTTCAGTCTGAGCTGGACCTTGACTCAATCAAGTTCGATATACAGCTCGCTGCCTCAAGTTTCGCAAGCCAAATCGATTGAGGCTCCTTTGCAACTTAAGTCGCGGTCTTCCTTTACCCTCCCTACATGTCCCAGCTATCTAAGACATTGTCTGTATTCAGTTTATCAATCTTTATCATGGTTCCGTCTTTTGCTGTCAAATTGAGCTATCTTCTTGCCACAGCTTGCCACCCGATCATGATACAATTGATTGCGAGCAATTTGTTGCATGCGATGAATCTAGTTGGACCACTCGCACACATCAACTTAAATATTTTTGTCACATGAAACTAGTGGCATGCAATGACGGTTGCATACCCCTATCGCAATTGTTTACTACACCTTCCTATTTCAAAACTTAAAAGTCGCATGCGATAATTTTTATATACCTACATCACTTATTTTCATAGTTTTCCTGGACCCTGGACTCCCAACAAATCCTGGATCCGTCACATGATCTTCGCGTACAAATTGGACATTTTGTCGATGCAATGGGAGACGTTGTAAGTCATTTGAATATCTCTCACGTTCGACCCGATGATGGAGGACTCTACAAGTGCATCGCTACCAACACAATGGGCAGTGTGGCCCATGCAACACGATTAAACGTTTATGGTATGTAAGCCGACGCCAATAAATATTCACATAACATTATACCGAGACACTATTCCTATCCACGATTTATATGAGTAGTCCCTGTGTAGGTGTGTGTGTGCATGAAAATCCCTTTTTTTTCTGATAGTATTCACAACGACAAGTCGACTGAGAGCAGCACCTGGATGGTCCCTACGAACATTTGATCTCCGGGTATGTGTTCGCTGCTTTGTGTGAAACTATTCAAGCGAAGCCAATTGGATTGACGTCTATGGGGATATATGGGAATATTTTGCTCGTCGATAATAGAATTTCCGGTTCACATTGATTGAACTTTGAAGATACAAACGAGGACTCAGGCACGTAATACCTTCGCGTATGTATGTAGGAGGGGTTGCTGCCTATTATCATGCATGGGAATTCAAATGACAATGTGGAGTGCAGCACATGAACGAGGAACGAAATTAAGTTTTCAATTCTAAACCCTAACTTGAGGTAAATCTGAAAACGAGAAAAGTATTGAAATTCAGTGGGGCGTTCCGAATGAAAAAGGGGCAAGAGTTTTCGCGTAAATTACTGTAGGGCGCACCAAAGGCTTTAACCGAAACTAACAGTCTTGACATTGAGACTTAAAACTGGCTTGGAAGTGATTGAAGGGAAACAACTGCCACTCATTCTATGTTGGGCGTAACAAGTTATAAGCTAGGTATATGGAACGAAATTGCATCGAACTTTTGTAGACCCTGGGTCTAAAATATTCGCTGAAGGTCTTCAAATTTCATTTGTCTTTATTTGTTTATACGAAGCTGATGAAGTTTGTTATAAGAATCACTTCCTCTCGCTCGAAAACACGATTTGTAGATGCTTTTCTAGACATAGAGGCGTCACAAGATTTGATGACGTTTTCCTGTTCCTGGCCTCGACTTACTTGTTGCTGTGTACCAACAAAAGATCTTGTGTACCACTTTACTCTCGAGCATGCGCTAGTTAGATAGTCCTTCACGCATCGTTCAAAAATTCTTACTCAAGACTCGTAACTGTAGGAAACAACCGGTCTAATAAGTGACTAGTGGATGGTAGCGTCGAAGTTTTTGGACCTTGAGGTCTTGTTAATTGAATAGTTGGCCCGAAATTCAATGATAATTCGTCTCCGAACAAACTCAAACCCGATTCGTTGACATGATAAGTGCTAGTCGCAGCTCTAATAGACTATAGTGCCTTAGTCTCATACACTTGAAAGTTACGAGGTCGTCGCGGCTTGTGCCATAAAACTTAACCTTTAATGCAATTTTCAATCGGGTGACCTTATTGGGCATGCAAACATCTTGAAGGTAATACCGATTATTTCAAACCCGGCTACTTAGACTACGGACTTCATGTCCCCTAACGTTAATTGTCATGGTTTATGATAGCCAGGTAGCAATAAAAATATGACCTCAATCCGTTTCAATTCGAAGCTTGTCTGGAACTGCCTTTATGTTCTCAAGCAGCTTTTTCCTCTCTTTTATAGCTTGTCCGCCAGCTTCCACTTCACTTATGGAAGCGCCAAAATGAAACCCAACGAGCTGAAAAGTTCCTTAACCCCTCAAACAATAAGGGAAGTCAAAGCATTCTCACGCCTACAAAGCATAATGCTAAGTTCCTTAGAGACTTCCTCACTGTACCCTGCTTAATCAACAATCAGCGCTTAAGTCATAATTCGGACATGTACCGCCCTCGTTTGGAGGATCAAAAGACTGCTGAACATACTTTAAGTGAATGTCCCGCCATAGCTCAAAGTAAACCATTCATCTGCAATTACGATCTTGAGGTTCCCCTATGACCTCGATCTTACTCGAGTTGTTGGAGGGCTTTTCTTGGCACAAAGTGTATTTTTAGTCTTTCTTTGGATATTATAGCAGCAATAACCTTAAAGTAATGATGTCCCGAATTCGGAAAGACCCTAGTAACAACACTAAGATCTTAAGATCATCAGAGAAGGGAGTCGTTATCCCACTCTTTAAAAATTTTTCAATTCGTAGAGCACGGACATTGAAGAGCTAGCTATTCGTGTTCTTGGAACCTACAGCTGTGGATTTACTCATTTTGGATCTTCTTTTGGTTTTTGGTTCTAAGCTTCGTCGTCTGGATAAAATGTTTACTATTCAATACCCAACTGATAGGGATCATCATCATTCGCTCAAGAGTTCCGTGTTTCTTCCTCATCCTCTTTGAAATACGACTCACATTTTGATTTCTTCTTTAGAGCGATTGGTCCCACTGTAACAAACCTCTACGAAGCCTCTAAGGACAAGACAACGAACTCACGTTTTTCAAGCAAAATCTGCGACAAGGATTTGCAATTGAAGACATGAAACAGCTTTTCCATTTGCTGTGCTAGTTGGCACAATGTCTACTACCATTATCCTTATTCGTATCTTGTATCTTAAACATTTTTTTCTTTTTCTTTTTGTTCTCTTTTCGTCTCTCTTTCCCAATTTCGTACAATATGTCATCTCAGTTGTACTGCCAAACATGGAAATGCCATGAAGCATATGCATAATCGAAATTCTTTTGCTCTCCCCGTTCGATACAGTCTCGGGGTCCACATGTCGGTATGTGGGATATTAAAACTACAGCCAAGGATTATGGCCAAATGCGTTCTGGTTGTACTCGTCCTTGTGTAGTGTATCTCTATGCTTTTTGCCGTTCTATCTTTGGATGTATATGCGAGTTGCACATTTTTAGTGGTTTTTGGCTTAGTCCGGGTGACTTTTTTTTTTTTTTGATGGAAATTCATTTTTGTTTAGTAACCCATCGGACTGGTTCTTGTCCAAATTGTTCGGTAGAGATTGGAAGGACAAAGGACGAAATACATAGAATAATCACGAGTAAAGGGTATTTTTATCGATTGATAGTGTGTTATTGGTTAGAACGTGGAGATTATCGATTTTGTATCTTTTTTTAGTAATCGGGATGTAGTCTGCTAAGGGAATATTGATCGTGGTCTAATTTTGTATCCTTTTATAGATTTAGAACTTTTTTTTATTTTTCTACGAGTATTTTCACTTGTAATCTTGCAGTTTAGTCTTGTTTTACATATCCTGTGCGTGTAATCATCTTTTTACGGAAAGGATCAAGAGAAAGAAAGGAAACAGAGTGACGAAATTAACTTGGAAAAAGCCTTAAGTTATCGGACTTGATAGGCTACGTTAGGTTAGAGTGGCAGACTCCATTAGATGTAGCCACACTTTTAGGTCCATTATGATATCACATGGATCTGGGTATCTCCATAGAACTACCCACAGAACCCGCCGGAGATTGCTTACAAAGCCTGCATATTGGAGAGTTCATAATTCTGCTTCAACTTCTACAGCATGTAGGCTCGTTTAATCCGTGGGTCTTCTAGTTGATTTTACAAAGGTTGAAAGCGTTTGACATGGCTTCCAGCAGTTTTGACTGCACCGATAGTGGAGAAGGGTTTGAGCTCTAGTTAACATGGGAACTCGATGAGGAAAAAACAACAAAGAAACCCGATCGGACTAGGCTATTTGGTGGCTGAGAGGAGGCATTAAACAAAGAAGTTGTCGAAGAGGTAGACACAAGAAAGTCCAAGTCGTGATGGGAGGATACTGCTCATAATCAGGGAAAAAATGCATAGTACGACTACTGCGATGAAGCACGTGATACGTCCTCCTAAAGACAGTTGATCAAGTTGCGATGGTACAAGAAAAAGTTACGCTTATCTGGAGGTAAGTGGTGGGCATGGTTTAAACAGATTCTTAGTCACCAAACTGTTAGTGTTGGCAGGTTAGATCTTTGATACAGAATATTGCTCGACACAGACAAGGCTAAAGCATGATTTCTTGTTGGCATTGACCAAAGAAGGGTTGAATACTGCCTTCGGAGAGGGGGCAGAGAGTGGACGATCCAAATTTAAGGCGAACTATTAACCCATCGGGGATTTAAAGTTACGATTCCTTGTGGTCGATCGACTGTCATCTCTGTTTTAGAAGTCGGATACTTGCAAGGCATCTCAACTTCTACAAGCCTTTCAGTATCTTTTTGCTTTGGACCTGAAAAAGTGTTCGACGTCTAGCGTTATTTATACTCTAAGTCCATCTGTAAGTCTAGTGCTGATCCCTACCTTCCTAGTTCATTAGGTAGTTTGTTCCCTCTGATTTCAATGTCTCCAGGAACTTAACAAAGTTTGATGCAGTGAGGTTAGCTGGAATTGAATGATTCAGGAGACTAACTTCACGACACTTGAGTCTAAAGCCTTGGTCGTTATTGAACTGCCTTCACAGCTTTCTTTCCGATGGAGATAGGTCCTCGAATTAAAGTATTTCCTCGTTAATGGCAAACATCCTTGTATACGCTGAAAAAAACAAGGAATCTGAATGATTCGGTGATGATTTTCGGCGTATTAAAGTAGACACCAGCCCCTGGCCCTATAGTCCCAATAACATCACTGTCAGACAGCTATTCTCTGGATATTCTGGATAAGATCAAAGTGAAAGTTTTTAAGTCTTAATTTGGAGTTTTATAGTCACCAGGGGCTCAGAATCGACACGTGGTCATACAAAATGCACCTCAAATGAGGAGATTCTCTTATTCTAATAGCTGAGCGGTATAATTTGGAACATTGCCTTGTCATGGGAAATGTGATCTTAAAAGGTTGATGGATGCATAAACCCAATCCAACCAGAATCGCCTAGATCTCCAATTTACCATACTTCCATCACCTGGAGGTGCAGAAAGTGTTTAAAGTCCCCAAGATGCTATGATATTCTGCTGCTTACAGGTCTTTCACATCCCTTTCACATCCTGGATTCAACTCAGACCCCTGAAACTCTGTTCTTAGTTCTGCGTGGTTTCCCACAGTCCCCCCCTCTTACATGTTTTGTAAACTGTTTATATGTGAGCTTAAGCAGATGACGCTGGAAAATTCAAAAACATCCACTTGAGTGTCCTTGCCTCCCCTCTCGACACGCTACACTGCTGTAATCCAATATCAATAACTCGGATAATTAATTACCATGAAATAATTATTTTCTCTTCTTTATGTGTGTCGATTTGTATCTTCTTTTTTTTTGTGTTAATTCTTGTTCGTGGAGTGTTTTCGTCCACCACCACCTCCCCGAGATAAGGACAATTTTTCGCTTTGCTTGCGTGTAATTGGATTTTCTTGGTGCTGGCGCAGGAGCACAAGGGGCGAACGGAAATTGTGTTGTTTCCCGTGGTGATTCGGATTCGGTTTTATTGAAATGAATTTTGAATTAGCGAATGTCATAATGGAGGGCGGAGTGTGGGGGATGAAAAGCTGTTAACCGATGAGGGTGGATGGAAAAGTGGTGTTAGTTAGCCGGACAACTCATTAATATTAATAAGGATTCCACAAGCATCCTTGAGTGGGTGGACTCAAATCTGAACAAATACGAGGTCTCAGTGCAGGTGGGGGTGGGAGCAATCAGTTTCCATTAGGACACTTCGCTTTGGGTATGGATACCGGGGGGCATATGGCAACAGCATTTGCACCTGCTATTTGCGAGGATTATTGAAAATTTGATGTTATGCGAGTGGTGGTGCCTCTCCATTCTATAGTACTGTGTCGGGGGATTTAATGAGGTGCTTTTGATTACGGACAGGATCTAAGTGAATTGATTTACAATAACGAAGTGAATCTCCAACGGAGTGGGAGTTATTGTCACTGGGAGCACTTTAATTATGTTTTGGGTGTGACATTAAGTAGTTCTGTGTCGTTTGGCTTTGCTTTGGAATGGGCGGTGGGAGAAATGGAATAGAAATGTGTTGTTCTTGGCATAAATTTGTAAACACCTGCAGGATATGATTTTGATTGACACGGTACTTAATGTCATCGGGTTTAATCGATGCTTAGGGTTTTATCTTATTCCATAATTTGCGACGTTAATACATAATGTACGTGAGTTATAATGCGTACTAAGCCTTCCAGGGTCCATTGTACTCTAGAAATAAATTTATTTCTCCGTGACACTTATAGAGTGAGTACAACAAATCGATCGAGATTGAGCTCACGAAGGATGAAATCACTCAAGAAATTTTTTCTAAATAAGTCGTCTTCACTTTGGACTTGTAAAGACTGTGAAAAGACGAGAAATTGTCCTCAAAACAGTGTTGCTCTTCCTGGCTATTAAACTTGGTTCTTTGATCCTTTTCTAGCAAGAGCCATACGCTTTTTATGACTAAACACCTTAAGATTGCTTTCGATTTATATTTCTGTCCGAACAGTAGCTGTACTCATATCATGGCTACGGTCTTTAAGATGGCATTTAAGGAAACGAGGATGGCAAGAGAGTTATACTTTTTATACTTCCACTACTAACGAGCGACCGTGAAGGATGGAAAGCGGCATAAGTTTAGGCTCAGACCCTCCAAGGGATGCTGGTCTAATAAGTAAGTAAGTACAGTCGTTGCACTAATCCGTAAGTGCAAACTTATACACTTATTTGTCAAACAATTCAGTTTCCATGGGTTCACTTTTTTCTTCTTTTATTTCTGCGACCTAAAAGATCTTTTGTGCCTAGAGCCAGTTAGACTAGAAGATACTAGATCTTCCTAGTGAAGTTGAGGATATCTCCAGTCGAGGCATTACGAATGTCCTCCGGTATTAGGAATTCCTTGTGGAAAAAGCGTTTCCTGAATTTTCCAATAGCCCTCTGGAAGGCTTGTTCAAGGGTCGGATAACCCTTCCAGCCTGTCTAAGTCTCCGAATATTGTTCCAATAAGATAAACAATTCCGTTTTTTTAAGCTGTTCAGACTCATTCTGAAAACGGAAGTTGGCATGCCGCAAAAGGGTTCAGTACCTTTGTATCTTTCAGTAGAACCTGGCAAGTTGGTCTGCAATTTCATTGCTTTCAATGTCTCTGTGCCATGGTACCCACCAGAGTTTGACTTTATTTCGCTTAGTAAGTACTTGGAGAGCATTGAGGCAGCTTGAAACGGCCTTTGAGTTTCAGCAATAAGAACTCAATACTTTGAGCGCTAGTTGACCATCGGAGAATATGTTGACGATGTCCCCCTTTATGTCGGAGCCAAGAATTATATTGGCGCAGGTATCAACGGCATGTAGTTCTGCCTGAAAAACACTAGGGCATATTCCAAGGGCCTTTGAGACTTGAGGGCCATAAATACCAGCTCCAACACCGGAGTCCATCTTTGATCCATCATTCCATCAAAATAGTATTTTTATCTTCAGCAGCAGATGGCCAGTTTCTCAAGAACTGCGGTTTGGGATCTCAATCTCGAACTTCCTGCCAAAGCAGAGTATGTTGGACTTAAAGTCGGATATCGTACTGATCGTTTCAAGCTCGGGAAAGTTAGAAAGGATTACCATGTGACCCATAAGTCTGCTTGGCTTTCTGTAGAGCCAACATCTTTTTTGACAAAGATGTGCAATGGACTAAGGCCATCAGGGCCTCTATGGCTGGCGGTAAGGCAGGTTCGCATAGCCCCGGTGATGCCGAGTCATGCTAATCTTTGAAGTCGTTTTAACTTTTAGATGGTGAATTTTTCCTTAAAAGAGAAGAACATTCCTAATGAACAAGTTGCACTTATCCGAGTGTTTTTTTGGTAAATCAAATATTTTGTGTGTTCAAAATGACTTGCACTTACAAGAAATTTGCACTTATACGTTTTGCAATTATCCAAACATTATTGTATGAAATATTTGCGAAGGGGTTTTTGAAGGCATTGCACTAAGACGGTTTTTGCACTTATCCGTTTTGCACTCATTCGTTTCCGATTGTATCTTACGAGTATATCCACCTAGTTTATGGAGTCCTTTCCTGGCTCGACGCTGTATATTTCCATTCGCAACGATTGTTTGAAAGTTCAGGAATGGAAAGCGGAGATTGTATTTCAATTACAGAACAAGCAGGCTCTACCTGTCTACATTAAAGCAGTGAGTTGCTCGTAATAAAACCACTTTTTCCTTGATTTTTTTTCACTGAACTTTTTTGACGCTTTTTGAATTTTAAGAGCTCCATCTTGCCCTATCATCAAGGCAGGATACACTCTAAAATGCGCCAAGTATAGAGTCATGAGTCTCCTTAACGTTGATCATAACTTCTGTATAGTGTGAGGGCTTAGAACCCATATCTTCTTGTCTGAAAACCAGTTTTTTACTGTTTTCGCTTGAGGTCCAACCACTCGACTCCTTTTTTTGTTACCTCTGATGTTCCTCAAGGCAGCCATTTAGGTCCCTTTATGTTCATATTGACTATTTTCGACCACGATAGGGTCATCAAGCACTCGTTTGTCTTCCTTTACGCCGACGATACCAAAGACTCCATCCTTCTTCAACAAGAGCTCGATAGTTTTTCGAACTGGTACCTCAAAAATTGCTTGGAACTTATGTCATATCGTCATATGCAAATCCATTACCTTTTCACATAAGCGGCACCAATCTCCATCCCGAGACTCTACCATCTGCACAACCAACCTATCTCCTCCATTCAATCTCTTCGCATCCTCAGCATTTTGTATGATAAGGAGCTCAATTTCCGTTCACATATGGATGCGATAATCCTTAAAGTCAACTCTGTACTTGGTTTTGTAAAACGGTAGAATACTCCATCCCAAACGTAACCAGACCCCTCCGCATTACCATAGTTCGACCCCTTTCAGAGCACGCCAGTCGCGTATGGTTCCCGTATCATCGTATTCATGTTTCGAGACTCGAAAGCATCCAGCGACGTTTTCTTCGATTTGCTCTTCGAAGTCTGCTCTGGAACGACCCTATTATTCTGCCTCGCTATTAAAACCGCTTCAACTCAATTAACGCGGAGAAGCAGCTGACATGCTCTCCTCCATTCTGGTCACGTTGAATTTGCGTCCCTTCACAACTTTTTTTTCTTCAACATTCATCATACGGTCAATCGTGTTTCGAAACCATTTCCCCTCCGTCTTCGAAAAAGGGGACCTGATAACAACTTCGGCTCGTATACCCCATCAAACTGTCACTCCCAGTCCATTTGCATCCAATTTTGGGTCCAAGTGTCAGAATCAGTAGGTCGAAGTCTGCTTCGCTAAATTTAAGCATCATTGTCATTATGTTGGTGGACTTTGCAGCTCCACGATAAATCTTTTCAACTGTCAAATACGAAAATGGCTGTCAAATCGCATGGATTACCCACTCTACATCCACCCCTATAGTTAAGGGTCTGAAAGTAATGAACCATCAAACAAGTTAAATTGTAAATTCTTGATGAGACCTATTAGCTCCTTGAAAACTAATCAGGATAGTGAAGGGATATGTAAGTAAAGTTCTCTAGTGAGTGACAAGTCATTTAGCTGATGTATGACAGGTTATTATGAATCTGTCAAAGGGTTGTCATTTGACATAACAAAACTCGCACAAAGCCACGAGTATTTATAGCTTCATTCGTTATGCAACCAACTGAGGATACACGGATAAAAATAAATCCACACATTAAACTAATTAAAATGACATTTCCTTTGCACAACTTCCCTTCCGTTGACACTTCTCTTGATCTACTTACCCGTACACATCCTCGCGCATATTCACATTTTATCTCTTGTTGACAATTTCTTATCAGGTCCTCCATATGTACGTGCGATTAATAGCATTAAAGCTGTCGCTGGCGACGACATCATAGTTCACTGCCCATTCGCTGGATACCCTATCGAGCAGATAAGGTGGGAGAAAGGTCATCAGGAATTGACGTCAAGTAAGACTAATGATAGTGGTGTTTGAAAATAACCAACTCGATGCTATTTCAGATTCTCACTATGCCATCGTTTCGGTGCAACAAGGTGGATACTTGGTGATAAAGGAGGTTGACTCGGCCCGTGATGCCGGTCTATACACGTGCATTGTACGAAGTCGGACAGGGGAGGAAGCTCGCCGTGACATGCAGCTGACAGTGAATAGTGAGTATTTTTTGTTTTTTTTTTTGTCGTCCTTGCGGGTGGTATAAAGTTTGTGGTTATTTTGAATAAGGTCCGCCAGTAATTGAACCGTTTAAGTTTCCGAAAAACCTACAGGAAGGTGGAAGGGCACAAATAACATGCGCTGTGTCATCGGGTGACATGCCAATCACTTTCACTTGGAGGAAGGATGACATGTCTATTCCGATCAGTTTACAGGTGGGTGGCATTGTGACAGGAGTATCATTATTTATCATCACACTGTGACTCCCCATATAGATAAGTGAAAAGAAGGAGGAATTCTATTCGCTGTTGGTATTCAAGGACATTAGCTCGAAGCACAGTGGAAAGTATACGTGTTTTGCTAAAAATGATGCCGCAACTGTGAATTATACGGCGGAGCTGCAAGTAAGAGGTAAATGGTGGTATCGACGTTGTCGATGAAATGAGTTTTTATATAACTGAAACGTGTTCGTTTACTAATTACGTGTAGTTGCTCCACGTTGGTCGTATGAACCAATGGATACGGCCATAATGCTGGGCAATACGATAGCAATTAATTGTGAAGCCGAAGGCTATCCGATTCCGATTATAACGTGGTTGAAGGGACAAGGTGAGTTTGGCTTTAATTACGATATTAATAGATTTAACAAAGATTTCAGATATGTCTATGTAAGCACGTACATATGTATATAAGGCAGAGATACCGCAAGGAGTGGAAGCTAACACAGTTTGTCCCATTTAGGGACGAAAAATGGTCAATTGTATTTCGACCATGATGGCACTCGTTGAAGAGTTTTTTTTTGCTTTAAAAGGCGATAGGCCGTTGCGTTTACTCTTAAAAATAAGCTGCGTTACCTGTGCCTCGTGCACCAGTTATCGAACTTATCAAAGACCTCCTCGATGCAAGTATGTAGACTTAGGATGTGTAGTCGTAAATTTCACACTTCAACGAAAAGGTAAACGAAGTACCAAATGCTCAGCGCAAACCTAAGGCGCAGGATAAAATAGATCCTTTTGACTAAAGAACATTTAAGCGATAACCTTTGTTTATCCAACCTAATGTGGTCGCCGTGGCTTAGTGGTTAGTGCGTTGGACTACTAAGCGAGAGACACAGGTTCGATTCTCAAAACCACCAAACGTTGTTTCGCGGCGCCACATCTTCGCAGGCATGACAAACCTGCAAGGATCTGTCATGAAAAAGCTTCTCAATCCGCCGTTCAAAGTCGGCATTAAAACTGTAGGTCCTTTCCATTCGTGCGAAGAACATAACACGCACAATATGAATGTTTGTGAGAGAAGCTGGGCCTTAGCTCTCTATGAGCTGTCGCGCCAAGAATTTATTTTTTTTTTTCTGTCGGGGTGTTGGAACACCACGCTGGAGCACTCAGACGCAAAAACAGGTCCATTGTACTACCAGCAGGTACAACCCTTTTACTGTGTTTTCTTCGTCTTTCTAAGAAAGTCGAGTAAGAGCTTCAGTGATAAGGAGCTTAAGTTACCAGCATTCATCACATCAGCCCCAAAAATCTGCCACCTGATACGAGCAAAGGCAGGACAATCACATAGGAAATGTTCCGCAGTGTCGTCGCCCTCTCCACAAGCGTCACAGACAGTGGTGCCACTTAAACCTAAAACGCTGAGATGTTTGGCAAAGGAGAAATGTCCCGTAATAACGCCAATAAGTTGTCTGCAGTCTTTTCTACTGAGAGACAGCAAGAATGCCGCGGATTTCTTACAGACGTCGGGAAGGATCTGTTTAGTCTGTCTGCATCCTGGAGAGTCATGCCATCTACAGTTGTGTTTGCTAGAAACCCAACCATCGATAGAAGCCCTAACCGAAGATACGGGCAAACCTAACGTGGGTTCAGGGCCGGAGAAGTTTTCCTCTGAGCCTTGCCTGGCAAGCTCATCGGAGACCTCATTTCCGGTGCCAAGTATTTGTAATGTATTCAACTGTCCTCTCTGTTGCCACACATGGCATGACAGACATTGGTCATACAAAACACAAATGATTAGAACTTCAATGACTTACCCTAAACGTATGACTTACTAACTTACTTAACGGGCTCATGACCTGCGCAGGCTTGCAGCCTGAGACACTACACCCTTTCATCCTCTTCCATCCCGAATACGCTGTTCTTAGTTCTCCGGACCAAGAGCTCTGGCATTCGCGATAGCTTGATCCTCAAAGCGGAGGTATTCGTCATCGTCACTAGGAAGCTGTGACTTAAAGATCCTCTGGGCTGGACCATCAGTGTCCATTCGCACGATGTGACCGAACCAGCCGAAGTGTGTTAGCTTTTTAGACTACATCCACTCAACCACTCCACTAAGTATACCTGCTCTGCTTTCCTGCGTATCATCCATACAGCAGAACTGGCAGGACCTGTGTCTTGTAGACCATACATTTCGTCCTGTGGGCTAAGAGTCTTGAACCCATTTGTTGCACAAAATCGAAGAAGCAACAGTTTCCAAGGGTAAGTTCATCGAATCTTCACCAGGATGTCATTAGTGGAGCTCACTCGAGGTAAAAAAAAAATTCTTTGACTGCTTCGAAGTTACTATTGTCAACAGTGGCGTTTTGTCCAAAGTCGCGGACTGATGCTTCTTTGTTCGTCCTCATATACTTCAAGAATTCTTTTGCCCATTCATCGATTGATGATATCGATGTCATCTGCAGATCACAGCCCCTCACACAAGCCATCTCACACGTCAAATCGGCTGGCCATTGAGCACTGTCTTTTCACATCACAAATAGATGGCGGCAGTGTCGTGTAAACTCCAATCTGTTCCGGCACGAGTTTGAAATCCGGTGAATGTTTGAAAAAAAAAATCACGAGAGCTATTTCCTAATTGCACATTGCATCGTGGCTGCTGGATCAGTTTTGTCGGCCTGTAGAGCTCAAAATGATAAATGCTATCACAATCGTCTTCAAAGCTGCTAAAAAGGCAGTGAATCTCGACTTGAAATTCGTTGGTCTTTCCCATGATGATCACCCTTTTACCAATTGCTGGAAGAACTCCTTAAGCAAATCTACAATCCCCTGTGCATTGATGACTAGATTTCCTTGAGTTTTTTCGAAAAGCCTTGGTTCCAGCCTCCAACTGCTCTACTGTCATGGACCTGGGACACTGCATACATCCTATTTATCCTACAAAAGTCATAAACTTCATCACATTACCTGCGGCATACTCATATCGTATGTTGGATGGCTCCCTACAGAAGCACCAACCTACCTGATGCGGTCTCCTTGCTTTAAGATTGATTTACAAGATGTCACCACCGAGCTCGTATTTACGTAACGCAAGGAAACCAACCATTTAGTTTCCTATATCGTAACGTAGAACAATCCTTTTCCCCGGTTTACAACCAACAGAGTGTCCCTAGCTCTGTTCTCAAAACTTCTACAATTATCTTCAATAAAATAATCTCTTCATTCACTCAGGCAAACTGTCCAAGGACTTTAAGCCACTCAATATGCGAAACCATTCCCTTATGCTTAACTTGGCCACTGACGCTGACGAGGGATATTACATGTGCCAAGCAGCGAATGACATCGGTGCTGGACTGAAGAAAATTATTCGCATCAACGTCAATGGTGAGCATATTTGGCGTACTCCCAACTCCCAACTCATATCCCACAAAAAAAAAAAAGAAAAAAAAAACCAAAATTAAACATCCTTGTCAAATTTAATCCCCATAACAGAACCCGCACGTTTCGAACAACCCGCACGTAATGTTTCCTCGCGCCGCAACGATCCAGTCACCCTACAGTGCCATGCCAAGGGCGATGAACCCATTACCATCTCATGGACGCACAACAATGGTCGCATCGATTTGAACAACTATCGCTTCAGCATTGCCGAAATGAAAACAGACAAAGGCGTTGACTCCCAACTGTCCATATCTCGTTCGGACCGACACGACTCCGGTCTGTACAAGTGTATTGCGGAGAATCCCTATGGACGTAGCGAACAAGTTATATTCCTCGCTGTACAAGAACGACCCGACATCCCATCCAATTTGGAAGTGTTCGAAGTGGGGAGTCGTACTGTGAAGCTCTCCTGGCGTCGTCCTTTCGACGGAAACTCTCCGGTCCTCAGCTATCTGGTGCAGTATCAACCGTTGAAATATCTCCAGAGCCATTCGGCCCTGGGCTTGGCGAAAAACGAATGGAACGGCCCGAATATAATTAACGTTACCCTGCCGTCGACGAGTGTCAGCAAGAGGTATCCTTTATCGTGTGTGGTATTGTATGTGGTATTTGAAATATATTTTCGCAGCTACGACACAGACCTACGGGAAAATGCCATTGTTTCGGGTTTAACGCCGGCCACCACGTTCCTTATTCGTATGCAGGCAATCAATGAAATCGAAAGGAGCCAATTCACGGAGCCCATTGTGCTCAAGACACAGGAAGAGGCACCAACCGAAGCGCCATCCAATGTACAAGTGCAGACGGGCGGAGAAAGTGAACTAATTGTCACATGGCAGGTTCGTACTCGCGATTCATTGGAAATTTTAATAGCAACCCATCCACCGCTGTCTTTCGTCGTCGTAGATTCCTCCCCGAGAATCCTGGAACGGAGAACTCATCGGGTACACAGTAAACTGCACCGAGGAGAAGCAGAACATCAACTACATCAGCGTCGTGAATAATTCATTAAAATCTGTCGTTGTCAGTGGCTGGGCGACAACCAAAGCCACCCTCCGGAATCTTCGAAAGTACACTCGGTATGCGGTGACTGTGCGCGCCCTTAACAGTTTTGGATCCGGTCCATGGAGTGCGGCAGTGCTCGGCACCACTCTCGAAGGCGGTAAGTCAAGTCATCGTCACTAACTTCGCCATTATCATCTTGTGCTTTTTGTTGGCAGTTCCCGAAGCGGCGCCGCAAACCGTCAACTGTACCGCATTGTCATCGCAAAGTCTTAAGATATCCTGGCTGGAACCACCCTTGCAATTTCACGGTGGCATTATTCAAGGATATAAGATCTTATACCGGCCAATTGTGAATCAGAGTAAGTAGTTTGCCTTTGCATACCCCCTACCGGGACCGAGGGTTCCTTCTATTTTTATAACTTCCCCCTTCGTATCCTTCACAGTTGACTTTGCAGCAAAAATGGAAATCAAGAGGACATCCAATTTAGAGACATACTTGCACACACTGCACAAGGCAACGAATTATTCGATACGAGTCCTGGCGTACACTTCATCGGGTGATGGGTTGGCAAGCAATCCAATCTACTGCCAGACGGAGGATGATGTTCCTGATGCACCTGCTGCCATAAAAGCAGCTGCCCTAACGGCCGATTCGATTTTGATTTCATGGCTGCCGCCAAAGAACCGAAACGGAATAATATCCCACTATACGGTGTATTCGAGGGAAGCAGGTCGCAAGGGACAAGCCAAATGTGAGTATCTATCTACCCACAATGTGTGCACGTGTGTGTGTCAGTTCATTTATGTGGACTTTATTTTTGGCAATCTAGTTGGTCCTTACTCGCATGGAATAGTAATGGAGTTTGTTTTAAGCGGATGACATATGAATGAGTGTTCTGTGCACACATTCTGTAACCGCAAAAAGGACGTGGTGTATATTCGATTGGAAGTCGCATGTACAATATTTAGATCTCTAGGGAGTACCTTGATGTACGTGTAGGTGTAGCCTATTATGATGAAAGTGAGTACTATAGGTACACCCTTTGCTTCGGTTTCAGAACAATTTTCGAAAAGTGAAACGTTGGCTGTTCCTTAGACAAATTAATAAGCCATAATCCTGATAAGTTTATAGGAAAAGTCTTATTTATTGAACGGAGCCCACAGAAAGGGTCTTTGTTAGAAAGACAGGTTCCTTTCATTCTTATCGATTTCAACTACCCTGCTTCTATTTTACCAGACGAAGCTTCTGAGCGTCCATGATCACTTCGAAAACAGTGATTAGACCTTCCTTGAGGACTTCATGCGCCTAAGTCAAATTATTCGCAGAGTCTTAGCTTGTTGGATGAACAGCATATGGTATGGAGGTAGGAGTCTTAATTCAGACAATTTACCGAGAAGGTTCAACGACTCAGGTTATGTAGAGCGGATGAACACCAATGTTCCACTCCGAATAATCGTCGAATTGAACCTTAGGCTACTCAGGTGGCGCCCACAAGTGGAAGGGGACTTAGCATGTGAAACTGAAGACAGCTAGCTAAAGATCGAGTTGGCTGGAAAAAATTGTTGGTTGAGGCCCAGGTCCACCCTGGACTGTAGCGCCACCTGAAGTAATTAACCGGGACTTAATTGTTCCCTTCATAAGCACTGCTTCCGATTTCCAAACAACCAGCAGATAGGCTATAGACGAATTCGTACACCACATCACACCCCTAACTTAGTAGGCTTCGTACGAACTAGAATGGGCTAGGGTAAGCTTTAATCTTTACTGGATGCCGATTGAGCACATCGACTTGTCGCATGGCCTTTTCAGACCGTTTTTTGACAAGTGAATTCCTCAAATCGCAAGGATCAGTGAGTGTGATTCGACTGTTAAGGGCCTTCTTAGCCAAGGTCGGTTGAAATGCTTAGCACTCCATAACGATTTTGAATCGCAAACCAAGCAAATAGATGCGAAGTGGTTTCAAGATACCTTAGTTTATCATCATCATCATTCAACTCCACTCGGGGCGTAGGGTGGCAACAAATCTCTTCCATCTTTCCCGGTTTGCAGCTAGGTATTTCAGCCGAGATCATTTTGAAGCTCAAGAACAACTTACTTTCTTACTTACTTACTTATCAGGCCAAGCGAACCTTAGAGGGTCTGAGCCTGAACTAATGCCGCTTTCCATTCCTTCACGGTCCCGGGCACGCTGCTTCTAATTTACAAGACCAAGGTTTCTGGCGTTCGCGATTGCCCGATCTTTAAACCGGACGTTCAAAGATCCTCTTAGCTGGAGCATTTTCGTCCATTCGCTCGATGTGGCCGAACCAGTGCAGTCGACGGATATTTGCCTTCCGGACTACATCCACATCTTTGTACAGCTTGTAGAATTCGCGGTTATAAATAGCTTCTCCTCTATTCGCCCTCCTCGCAGACAGGACCAAATAGTCGACGTAGAATTTTCTTTCGTTGTCTTACTTATCGTCCAGCAATCAGCTCCATAAAGCAAGACTGGCAAGATCAGAGTTTTGTAGAGATTAATTTTGGACCTGCGAGTTAGGAGTTTGGACAAACCGAAGTAGCAGCGGTTGCCTAAGGTTATCCTTCGTCGAATCTCCACTTGGGTGGCATTTGTGGAGTTTATATTTGCCCCGAGGTAGATAAACTCCTTCAAAATTATAGCTGTCAATTGTTAGGTTTTGACCTAGACGGTGTTCGACGGATCAGTTTTTGGAAGACAGCGTGTACTTTGTTTTATCCTCGTTCATCGCAAGACCAACTCATTTGGCTTGTTCTTCTATTGCTCAAGAACAACACGGTGTGATACTGATGGTCACCGTGCTTTTGTACAAGACTGCTCCGTATCCCTCCTTGCTGGCGTTCGGTGTGTATGCACAATTGTGTTAGTAGCCTGGGGGTTAAAAAAAAACTTCATTAAAGATTCTCGACACAATAATCCTTAACCATCTTGTAGACTTCTTCCTGATGAGGACCCCAAACGAACTTGACATTTTTATCCTTCCGGTCCGATGGCGACTTTGCTATGAGAGCGTCAATCCGAGAAGCGGCTGAGGACTTTATTTTGAAAAACAAGTGGATGGGACGGAGTATCTGCGTCTGTAGTGACAGTCAAGATGCGGTCAAGGCCTTGTGCAATCCTCTTACCAGATCCAACATAGGTCGAGAATGCAGGTCTAGTTTGAATCCGGTTGGAAGACTGAATTTGCTAAGACTTATCTATGTCCTGTGACAAAGCGGGATTCTCCGGCCCTGAACCCATCTTAGGTTTGCCTGTTTCTTCGGTTAGAGCATCAATCGAAGGTTGGGTTTCTACCAAACACAACTGGAGGTGGCATGATTCTTCAAGATGCAGGCAGGTAGGTTGATAGGTAAACGTGTCGGTTCAGCATGAACCCAAGTGAACCCAAATAGATGTGCCTTTTTGTTACCACGACTTGTGTGACCTGGTTGGTGATGTGTGTTGTTGAGGATGCGGAACAGTCGGTGCCTATATCCAGCCTGTGGAGTTAAGAGAACGGATCAGATCTCTTATCCCTTTACCCGAGATGTCATTAAGGTCGTCGAATGATTAAACAGATCCTTCCCGACGTTTGAAAGAAGTCTACACCATTCTTGCTCCCTAAGCTGAAAGTATCTCAAGCGCTTTTTTAAAACAAAATTAAATCATGGAATGACGGCTCAGTGAACTTCGTCTGCAATAGTTGCGATAGGTTAAAACTTATGACTTCAGAACTAAAATGTCACAAAGCTGTCACAATCTCGGCAGATTGTTCACATTCCTCTCGTTTTTTTTTTTTAAATAAAATGCCTGTATATACCGTTAACGTATTCTATACACACACATATGTATACAGACCTCCAACAGCTGCATGAAAAAAAAAAATATCCTTTCTGTGTAAAAACTAATAAATTAAATTGTATGTGCTTCCATTCAATGTCTATTTCATACTTTGTACGTGAACCTCAAAAACAGCTCACATGGTGCGGGTAGATGAGTACGGATATCCGGTTACATTCGAAGCCAGAGGACTGGTCGAGAATCAAATGTACGAGTTTTGGGTATCAGCCTCAACATCTGTGGGTGAAGGTGAACCAACATCAGTGGTAGCACAAGCCACAAACACACGAGGTAAGTACACACACAAATGTGTGTAGGTACAACGATGTTGCAATTGCATTGTCCATTGCTTTTCTCATTCTCCTCCGAGAAGACCGACCACAAATTTAAATAAATCCCCAAAATACAGAGACAATCAAAATGTGAATTCAAATGACTTGAAGCAATGGAAATGCTATGCAAAATCCTCAAAATGATGGTTAATACCCAAGGAATTGCAATTTCAACTGAAACCAAAATAATTTCCTATTTACCGCCGCCGCCGTTGGTATTCGTACTATACGCGCCGGTCGATGCCACACAATTCCGTCCCCAAAAATACAAGTATGTATAGTGTTCCTTTTGTAATCCCTCCCAACCGCCTTTGAGCATCGACTAGCGTACTTTATACATTCAGTATTCAGACAACCGGAATAGATGAAAGGATACATTTGCAATGATTTTTCTCTTGCAGCACCGGCTAGGATAGCTTCGTTTGGACAAACGATACGGAAGGCTGTCGGAACTGGTTTGATTCTGGAATGCTTGGCTGTGGGTAATCCTACTCCTCGGGCAAGATGGCTGACAAGAGATCGTCCGGTGACATTTAGTCCGTTCTATGAGGTTACCAATGAGGGCAACTTGAAAATTCATCGTGAGTATTTTTTGTTTTGTTTTCCTTTTTGCTTGTTTTTATCTCGGACTTTTTAAATGAAAATGTAAGGTCCATCGTCATTCATACACAGTATGTCTAACAAGAGAGAGTTTACCTACGTTTTTGGATAGGTTACAGTGATCTTAGGTTGAAAGGAGAAACCTATATCGAGGCTTTATCCGTGACTACTTTTTACCCAATCTTCTCCGTTTTTCAGAATCATTGTAAAGAAGGTGACACTTAGCACCTTTACCTGTAGCCTGTGAGTTTTTTTGTAACTGCTCACGCCTCCGCAAGGCTAACCAAATGAAATCTCGATTTACACTCGACGCATTGCTCTGTAATAGCCCACAAGTGTTTAATAAAGTCGACGCAGGAAGATTCTGAGCGTAAGCCGGGCTTATCTGAGAAGACTTCAGTTAGCCGTGCACTCGTTATGAGTGGATATAGCCATTTATTGAAGGAATGATCCTTCTTGAGAGATCTGATAAGTGCTTCTATGCGAGAATCTGTTCCGTCAGAAGAAGATTCGTCCGAAAGACTTGAAACAATTGAGACTCACTCTCTCGATCTCCTGAGCCAATCTTCGTTCAAAAGAAAAAGGGAACCGTCTTACCTCTCGACTGAAAGTTGTTTAGAGCTATGTCCCCCTACTAGCTCCTTGGTATAGGCTGTAGTAGTCCTCCAGTCACATGTGTTTGGAGCAGCTTCGTAATGTGTTGCTAAAATGTTGCTGTGGCTACGGTTAACTCCTTTTTGTACTTCTTTTCTCCACGGTACTAAGCTTCAAGTTCGGACTTCTGTATAACTGAGACCCTTGGCATCGAAACTTAAGATAAATTAAGCGTCTCGATCCGTCCTTTACGCGTTTATTTTTCACGTTTGTTTGTACAGAGTTGCTGAATAATTTGTTTCCTAGACTAAGATAGTCCTTGAATCGTTGGCGCACTGATTCTAATGGGGACACCTATCAAAGTTGCATCATAAAAGTCGGAAACAAATTACGATCAATGTCCGAAATAGGGCTCCAAAGTCAGCAAAATCTTCATGACCTAACCCAAGAAACAAGCCAAGTCTAATCGACTCTTTGGCGGGATACTCCTACAATGCTACATCTGGAGAGACTTCGATTCCTGCTCCTAGAGACAGCGAGGTAAAATAAGCCTGTCTGCCCAGACTCATCCCACACAACAGGACCATCATGACACAATTCTTGTTAGACACACTGTAGTTAAGACATCATCTAGTCCCTGTGCACTTAATACGGTATCGCACAGGTGTGCCGGCTAATGGAAAACTTTCCTAATGCGATTTAATTTCCCTTTCACTGTTAGTAAGGATGGCAACGAAAAAATAACTTTTTCACATATCCTCCTGACAGGACGAAACAACATAAAGCTGAACGTCATCCTGTGTGTTTTTTTTTTCGTCGCTATTTCTCTCTCTCTCTCTGTCTCTCAGCTTTTAGTTCAATTTCCTATCTCTTTTGGTTCTTTTTCTTGTGTGTATTTACCTTATGCGTCTTTCTTGTCTACATCTAGGTGTCGAGAGTAGTCTGTCCGGAAATTACTCCTGTACGGCGAATAACCTTTTCGGCAACGACGCAATCCATTACCAGGTGATAGCGATGAAAACGCCCGCCTCCCCACAAATCATTGTACAATACGCATCGGCTGACAGTATACGAGTGAGCTGGGATGCTCCAGAGGATGGTGGAGCACCATTGCAGGGTTATACAATTTCTTACCGAGTTATTGGAGGAACATGGTCACAAGTGGAATTGACGCCTGAGAATACTGCTTACACAATAATCGGCCTTAAGTGCGGCAACCAATACATCATCAAAATGTCTGCACATAACATTGTCGGAGATGGGGCTGCTTGCGATGAGATTAACGTCTGGACCAAGGGCAAAGGTGAGTTAGATGGTCGAAACGAAACGAAACCACCACCCTTCGCAAAGTGCAGCTCAATTTTGTGGTCGAGTCAATTAAAATTATTGATTCTCTCTGTGTGTGTGTGTTTGTCGAAGGGTGGACATAACTGCATGTGCGTGTAAGCGGTCATTGAACTTTGGGAACACAAATTGATTTCGAACATTCAATTTCGTTGTGTTCGTTCGCAATTAAATTTTCATCTACATAAATCCCCTCCCTCTCTTTCATTTGTTATGCAGCTTCCCAGGCGCCAAATGGCAACGAACTAATCGCGACGAATTCGACGTGCGTTAATTTGAAATTGGCAACATGGAACAATGGAGGGTGTCCAATAAGTCACTTTGCCATTGAACATCGTCCATTAGGTGAGTTATTCTCTGCGGTAACTGTAAATGCAAATTTTCCTAAATTAGGAAATTTGGTTTTTTGGAGCTAATCAGTGAAATGTGGTGTGGAATAAATTGGATTGCATAAAAGGGAATGGATCTTAACTAGGACGTGATGACATTTATTTTTTTGAAATAATTTAGGTTTAATGGAAAGTGGGAGTCCCTAAGTATGAGATAGAACGGATGAGTGTTAAATGAAATGAAATCCTCTTGGGAAAATATGCAGTCAATCGATATTTGTGCGGGGAACTTATGACATCCTTATGGCATCGTGCAGGCAAAACAACGAATGCTATACAGGAAAACCTCGATTGTTACTTGTAACAACGAAAACTTAAACAAATCTTTGCTGTCCAGTGAGTTCGAAGGAGTCTACGAAGTTGACACTGTTTAAAGAAGACTTGAAGCTCAACCAACTCTTGTAGTCATGTAATAAAACTAATTTGATCATGGAAAGTAGAAGTTGCAGTTTGAAGCAGTGGATAGAGTCTTAATCCACGGCTGGAACTGAAACGCTCTAATAATTTAATTTCCCTCGATAAACCGCATATCAGATCCTTAAAAGGTGTCATCACGGGACACTGTCTAATAGGCAACAAGGCTTGGCGTTCATTCAAACGATTTTTGTAGAAGCTACATGGACGAAAAGGAGGAGGACACCATTCCCCACCTACTTTGTAGCTCCCCAGCTCTCTCCCGCAAAAGAAGGTTTCATTTAGGAAAATTCTTCTTTAACGACTTAGGTGATCTGATAAACACAGATGTCAGGAACCTCCTTCCCTACATCAGAAGCTCCAATTGGTTCAATGAGTACGTAAAGAGATCTCTCTAGATCCATTGTGGTATCACAATGAACCTCTATCACTGGTCTTGTTGTGCTGGCAACAGCCGGCAGTCACTTAAACCTAACCTAATGATCTTTACAATGTTTGAGTTGAACAAAGTTCTGAAGTAGTTCCGCTTTCCATCCATCACGGTGCCGGACACTCTGCTTCCAGTTTCCTATACCTAGCGTCGGCGATTGCCTGATCTTTAAACCGGATGTTCGGTCTCCCTTTTCTTCGTGAATCAGATGGTTGTTATTCGAAGACCTTCTTAGCTAGATTCGACGGATTTTTGCTCTTCGGACTACATCCGCATCTTTATACGGCCCGTAGAGTTCGCGGTTATATCTTCTCATCCATTCGCTCTCCTGGCCATGACATGAACAAATATTCGACAAAGAATTTTTCTTTCGAAGGATCCCAAGATCTGTTCCGCTGTCTTACTTATCATCCAGCATTTACCTCCATAAATAAAATAAGACTGGCTAGATCAGAGATCTTCGAGTTACAAGTTTCGACCCTGGTTGTATGAATAAACCGAAGTAGCAGCTTCAAGAGTCGGAAGTTCCTTAAGCAAATTGGCTACTTCTCCACTCGGGGTGGACTAGGGTCAGCTCGATCTTCAGCTGGCTCCAGTTTCGCACGCCAAATTGATTGAGGTCCCCTTCCACTTGCTGAGTTTCGGTCTTCCTCTACTGAGCTGTCCCTCTAGGGCGGATTCGAAAATTTTTTGGACCGGAGCATTGGTGTCCATCCGCTCTACATTATCCAGCCACCTCAGTAGTCGGACCTTCAATCTTCTGGATAAGTCGATGTCCCTGCACAGCTCATACAGGTTGTTATTGTATGTCTTCCTCCATTCACCGTCTACGCAGAAGGGACTGAAAATCGTCCGAAGAATTTTCCTCTCAAAGCAGCCAAGAGCATCCTGATAAATTTTTGATAAAGTCCATGCTTCTACACAAAAGAGCAGGACTGGGTCTAATATAGGCTCACTTTTGTTGTTCGACAGGTGGATTTGCGATTGTCAAGAGTTATACTTCGTTTGATCTCAGCACTGGTGTCGTTATCTGAATTGATAAACAAATTCCGTCTTTACCTCAAAGTCATATCTGTTGAGGGTGAGATTCTGTCCGAGACGACAGTCTTGGGTGTCTTTTCTTGTTGACAGCATAAACTTGGTCTTGCCTTCATTGACCGTTTAGCCCATCTTCGTCGCTTCCATCTCAATACTCGCGAAAGCGCCACTGACATCATGCTGCTTTCTTCTGATTATGTCAATATGACCGACCGGCGTATGCAAGTAATTGGACGGACTTTTGAAAGATTGTGCCTCTTGTATTGGAGTCATACCTCCAAAAACCTTCGTTCCAGTTAAATCAAACCAAAAAGAACCTGTTTGGTCCAAAAATCGATACAAAAATTGTTTTATTCACCACAACCACATTTGCATTAATATTTCATGAATAACATTTTACCATTTCACTCTCTCCCTCTTCCTCACATTCTCTACTCTAGGTGACATCCGGTGGACAGTGGTCACATCCGACATCTCCAATGCCGAGGAAAATCGTGAAAATTTAATATTTTGCGATTTTCAACCGGCAAAATGGTACCAACTGCGTATATCGGGAACAAATGACGCCGGCAAAACCACAGAACACTATCACTTCGCCACAACGAATCTGGACGGTGTAACTATCCCACCACCGCCGGTATTCCCATCGGAGAACGATTTGGTTAACAATTTAATAAATGCAAGTCCAGCCAATGATTGGTTCTCTACATTAATTGTCATCATCATCATCACCATCGCCATCATTATAGTGTAAGTGCATGCCGACCATCTCTAACCGGGAGTCAACCCTCCTGCGCAACCAAAAACCCAAAATCCTCCGCCCATTGCCCAAGTGATTTATTAGAACCTTAATAAGGAAATAATCTCTGTGCGGTTAAATTTGACGCTAGCCTACTAATGGAAATCCTGACGTCCTTTGGCCCATCCACTACCTACTACCACCATCGCTATCGTTATCCTTTTCCTCTTCCTATTCAGCCCGTCCCCTTCAATCCCTTCTAATTCCCGGTTAAGTTGTTCATTAACTCCGGCAACAATGATGGCAACTGTACGTCCCAACTTGTTATATCCTTTGGGGTTAATTGGGTTTCTTTCTCTTCTCCTTGCCTTCTGTGGACTCTTGACACTGGTACGCCTGTTGCTGTTGTTCTATTCATTTCGACTGCACGGTGGGGGATCCTTCAGAGGTTTGATTATTAAGCATCGACGAACACTGTGCGGACCAATTTCCGACGGATACGAATCACGAGCCCTCCCCAGTGACTATAAGGAAGATCACGACAATCGTCGAAATCAGCAAGTCTACAGTGCATCCCCAGTTAAGACTGTGGACAAGGGAAATGAATCAGGTATGATGGCGGGTTCATTGTTTTTTTCATTTTAAAATGAAACACCAATTGGGGGTGGGAAAACGTGATGGAACCTTGAATAATGGTGAAATCCTTGTTTTTGTTTCGTTTTTCCTTTTTTTTTCATTAGAAATGTACGAGATATCGCCATACGCTACGTTCAGTGTGAACGGTGGCCGCACGGGAGCATCGAACCCAACAAAGACACCAACGCGAGGGGTGACGCCCTCTACAATGGACTATACAATGCAATTCAAAACGTTCGGCCATCCGGAGGGAGATAATTTGAATGCGACTGCCTATCCCATATTGCCGAGTTCGGGTTTTGGTCACGTTAAATCTAAATCCAGTTGGCATAAGCAACGGTATTATAATACAGACGGTGAGTATGAGTTTATGGTGTTTTAAATATTTGTCTATCTGTCTGGTGTATCTCTGCTGAAGCTGGTAGGTAGGGAGGTAGGAACTGCAAGTGACTGCATTTGAAGCGAAAAGTCTGATGAAAAGAAGGTTTAGATGTCTGGTGGTGAGCTTGAGGGTGGTTATAAGGTGGAAAAACTATGTTTGTAAAGCAATTTTGATGGTAAGGGAATGGCCCTTGCTATGAATTATAAGGAAAAGTTACAAAATCTTGAAGAGACTTCATGAGCTCTTTCTTAGAACTGATCCAGTTTGGGAGTCGAAAAAATATGTTAACTTCGTTCTCCTGTCAAGCTGGTAAAAATCTTTCTGCCCTTTATGGACCGTTAATAGCAAACGTCTGTTAACAAGTAATGCACAGAACATGAGGTTAGATCTTTAAAGTTTATAAGTGAAGTATCGTCCTAGCAAACCACTGCTAAACACTGCAAAACAGGAAGACGTTGTATAAGACCTTCATAAACTCAATTTTACGAGCGAGTATCTACTTCCTCAAAGTTCGATGGATATTTTCAGTTCAAAAAAACTGTTAAATACTGTCTAGTTGTGGTTAGTGTGTTCCCTTGTAATCCGACCTGTGCAGGTTCGAGCCCGGTCGAGAAACAGCAACAGACACCGAAAATAAAGAGAGAAACGAACAAAATCTGAGTTTTTTCAAACCACTACATCAAAAAGGGAGTAAAAATGGACCGAAACGAGTTTGAGTGCTCCTGGGATTTGGAAATTTCCTTAAAAAAAAAAAAATACTGTCAATCGCCAACGTTGTGGGCTGTATATCATTGTCGTCGATCTAGCTTGAAGTAGCTTGACCAGTAGAATAGCTCCGGTCCGAAGAATTATTGACTTCAATCTAGGGAGCTTATCTACAATGGCTTTATTATTTCAGATACACAATAGAAGGTAGCTAGCCAAGAATATTAGTAAAAAGTGCAACCTAAACTGTTGAAAATGTGGATGCGAACCGTACAGATACTGTGACTTAAAAATCTGGGGTTTCTAGCTTCATCAACCCCGGACTGTCTACCTTCAGTTTGCTAAAAGCCAACTTAATTAGCTTGCATGACCATTGAATGTTGCGGTATCAAACCTGAAGACCAAACATCGCAGACCATATGGATTGCGACACTACAGTTTAGCTCCATGTGTCTTAACTTATTGGACTACATCCAGGATTATGTGGCATCAGCTGCATAAACACTTCGAAGCTTTGTGCCGCAGAGCGCTTCTAAAAACCATCTCGGAGCCTAGAAATTCATGACAAATTATACGAATACTCTCATAGGTTTGTCATTGCCTGCTGAGAAAACTTTTGGGGATGTTCCTCATTCGAACCGGTGGAAGCCACAATGACCATAACCTAAGTAAGCTCGAATAAGTCGACCTCTGACAGGCTACAAAAAGCCTGTAAAAATATTTAACTTGCGCGCAAAGGGCATTTTGAAACAACCTTTGCAACTTTTTTTGCTGAAAGACTTGGAGACATTTTCATACAAAATCCAAATGCTGCATCAGCTTCTACTTTAAGGTTACCTAGCCCACCAGCAACACAGTCTAAGTAACGTACAAGCCATCAATGAAGTCCCTACATCATTTAAACCTGAGTGTCTTCTTCTAAGAGCTTCTGTAATAAGATTAAGCTATCTTCAGCGCAAAAGGAATGTGTAATGGTCTAAAAAGCTCTGTCACTAGACCAAGTATTTAAGACCAACGTACTACATCTGTATCTCCTTCGCCTCTCCTTTTATTTGCCAAATGCCCGTGCTCTAGTTTAAGGCTAGTCGTTAACCCTTTATATAAACCCTAGTTATAGAAATATGTCGCAGTTTTTACATTCGTAGACTTTGGAAAGCGGTACCAACGACTGGTACCTTTCTCCAATTCTTCCAGAAGATTCTATCACAGCGCTGCCTGTACCTTAACCCGCACAATGACTCTACTTTTTTTGTTTTTTATAATTCACTAGCGCTTAAGGAGTTATGACTACCCTTGTGATGTTATTCTCAGGTGGTATTAGGTTTCAGTCTTTTTGCTCCGAGGGTGGTGTCCAGAATTACTGGGGAGAATTATTGGTACTGTTGCCATTGCTAATAATTCACAGTATTTCTTTCGAACATCCCGATGCCATTAGAACTCCTTAGTGAGCAAAATGATGGTCTGATCTTGTGGCAAGTCTTGTTTTCAAAGTGAGTGCCTTCAATGACAATCCCATAATTGGGAATCAGGAGTTTAAACGCGGTGTTGTCGTTGCCTACTTTGGCAATTTGAGCTTTATTTCATGCCACTGATTCCCGCGTCATTTTCAAGAGCCTGTTTTCCAAATGAAGCCAGGTTAGGGTGCTTCTCCTAAAATTTCAGAACTCTATCATCAATTTGAAGTCGCTGTCTTGAAACCCACTTTTTTGCTTCAATCCTGGCTTAGGTTCCTCTTAGATCGAATTTTTGTACAACTTTCCCATTGAAAAAGGACGACCTATGTATATGCATTTTTCTCTTCCTTCTTTCCAGATGATTCAACACTAAGTAAATCGATGACAATGGTGGCAGGAGCCTCACAGGGTCATATAAAAAAATCCAGTCGCGATGGCAATCGAATTAAGGGTCAAAACCGTGTTAACAGCGATCCCAGCCATTGTGGTTCCGAATCGGATACCAGTGTCAGTCCCAGTACTGAATTCTCCAATATGCCTACGTATAGAGTTCCTGTGAAATCATCAAGAGGAGGAGGTGTGTCTAACCTCACTTCAAGTACTTCAAATATAATCCCCGCATTTGATTTGATTTGTTTCTTTGCAGACCTATTCCGACCCGACTCAAGTACAGAGTCGAATAATGATCAATCATCACCAGTCGATCGTCGACTGAATACACCCCGACACCTTGGTGGTGGTGGTGAAAAACGTTCGAATCGATCTCGTAACCATCCGGTCCTTGAACATACAAAGGAAAGTCATTCGATGGATTTGATTTGTCCTGGAAGTAACAACAGGTAGTTCAGGTACCTAAACCCCAAACAAACATTAAACCAAATCAGTCAGTCAGTCAGTACTCCTTCTTTTTTAAAAAAAAAGAAAAAAAAAAAAAGGGTAAACACACATTTAACGAAGGAGTACCGCTATAATATGACACATAAGTGAAATATTTTTTTATTCTTTATTTTTTTGTGAAGCGGAAGTAAGTGAATTTTCGTTGGGATTAACCGAGGGGTTGGGTTTTTTTTTTTGCTAATAAAACTCAAAATTTACGAAACTCATTACAAGAAGGATGAAATTATAAAAGTTTTAATTTTTATTTTTCACTTTTCTCTCTCCTCCAACCTTTCCGGGCAATCCATTGAAACTTGCTCTCTTTTCTTTTGGGGTTGCTCTGTCCCATTCATGTGCAATACTAAATCCTGCAGTTTAGACAGTGAGGTTAATTCGGAGACAGCTGCAGCAACAGTAGCAGCGTCTGCCACAGGTGTTATTGCCGGGGATTTGGGATTTCGTCCACCTTCTGGATTTACAGATTCCAGAGAATTTAGTGAGGCGGAATGTGATAGGGAGCAACGGGCACTGGATCTAGAGGTACAGCGAGTAATGGAGAATAATGATGGACAGTTACAGAAAATGGACAAAGAGGAATTAACCTCACTGTTGGCAAGGTAAGTGTAAATACTTTTCAAGATTTATGTCAATTGGATGAAGTTATTTTTAAATTAAGATTCAGGAAGAGTCAAGTAGCTCAATGAAATGATTAGACGATGTGGTATCTACCCACAAGAAAGGAGTCTAAATCGTGAAGTTTAAACGGTTTATGAGTAGTGGAAGTAGAGTGAAGAAAGTTGATGCATGTCAGTAGTGTTAAAGGCGGAAAGGCTTATCTATGTGTAATTTGTCTGGCAAATTACCAGGGGTAGTGGGGGCTGCTCTTTTCTAAAGGTCAACTCCAAATAAACTTATTGGCTTTTTTGGATTCCATCAACCGTGGTGTATAAAATCCCAGTTAGGTCAAACAACTTCGCGAATGGGCTACTTCAACATTTTTGGGGCTCAGGCCTATAGAAAGGACCCTTCAATCAGTTTAATTTCCCTGGTCAACATATCTTTGTAATTGCTCAGCTGTCAACGAACGCAAGGAACCTTACTTACTTACTTAAGGTGGCGCTATAGTTCGGTGGACCTGAGCCTCTCTAGCCTGCTGCCTCCAGTTTCGCACGCTAAGATATTTGAGGTCCCATTCCACTTGCGTGCGCTACCTAAGACGCGGTCTTCCCCTACTCCGCTGTCTCTCGGGGACGGACTCGAAGATCTTTAGTGATAAGGAGCTAAGGTTGCCAGCACACATCACATCAGCCCCAAAAATCTGTCACCTGATTCGAGCAAATGCAGGACAATCACATAGAAAGTGTTTAACAGTGTCGTCGCCCTTCACTTAGGTCTAACACGTTGAGATGTTCGGCAAAGGAGAAGTGTCCCGTTATAACACCAATAAGTTGTCTGCAGTCTTTTCTGCTCAGAGACGGCAAAAATGCCGCAGACTTTTTATAGACGTCGGCAATGATCTGTTTAGTCTGCCTGCATCCTGGAGAGTTATGCCATTTACAGTCGTGTTTGCTAGAAATCCAACCATCGATAGAAGCCCTAGCTGAAGATACTGGCAAATCTAACGTGGGTTTCAGGCCGTAGAAATTCTCCTCTAAACCTTGCCTGGCAAGCTCATCGGAGAACTCGTTTCCGGTAATCCCGCTGTGTCCAGGGACCTAGACTTCAGTCTTCCAACCGAATGCAAACTGGACCTGCATTCTCAAACGATTTTGGATCTAGTAAGAGGATTGAGCAAGGAATTAAGCGCAGCCTGACTGTCGCTACAGACGTAGATACTCCGTCTCCTCCACTGGTTTTTTGAAATATAGTTCGCAGCCATAATTATTGCAAAAATCTTGGCTTATAGACAGACATACCTAGGAAAAAGTGCAGTCCAACGTTGTCGCTTCCCACAAAGACTCCAGCACCTGGTCTTGGAGCCATCTGTAAAAATTCGACTATATTCCTCATTCAGCTCAGAAAGTAGTGAAAACTAATCCTGTGCACAGGGAAAGTCGACCGTAAATCTACAAAGAAGTAGAAAGCAAGGTTAAACACCATCACTAGTGTGTTTACAGGTCACTGCCCAATAGAACAGTACGCTAGGAGTCCATTATTATTATTATTGTTTCGAGAGAGTTGAACAGCCCTTGGCACTGCAGTTTCTAGCGAATCCTATTGTGCCTTCCCTAGTGTTCCTAAATGGATTGTTTCACTCCAGAAGATATCAGGAAGTTAATGAACTTCTCTGGGTGGATGGTAGCAAGCTGTTCTGTAGAAACGAATTTGTCGCCGAGTATTCTTTTTCTGATTTGAAAGAGAGCTGGGCATTAGGAGTACCTACATACTCTCTTAGGTGATTTTTGGAAAAGTTGTAGAGACGCGGAAGAAGAGAAAACTAATCATCACCTCATTTTCCTATCTCACAGCAGAAAAAGAATTCCAGGTCACTAGCACTTCAGCGATAGGAGTGCCCTAAGTCAAACCCCCATGCGTAGACTCCCATCCTTCATTAACCACTTTAAATTGGGCTACGGGTAGAATTCTACCCTAAAAGTGAGTCCTCCACGGGACATTTAACCTATCATAATCTCATCCTCTCACAAACAACTTAAATTTTGTAATTTGTTTGCAGGTACCATGAAAAGAAGGAACAGGAACGACAAGAATACACTATACATGTTTAAATTAATAAAATAAAAATAAAATTAACCATGCAATGGTATAAAATAAAATAAAATAAAATTAATCACTAGTACTTAATGTAAAATAAATGAAAAATTTAACACAACCTTTGGGTGGACATTTTTGTACAATTCTTCAAGACTTATAACAACAAAACAACACAGTAATCCTATAGATTCAGACTTTTATCTCATTTTTATGGTTTTTTTTTTTTTTAACAAAAATAGTTTTCTTTTCTTTTTTTACTTAAAGTAAATTTTAATTCAACAATTGAGTATTAAGAAAAATAAAAAAATGCAATGTTGTGATATTTTTAAGAATCATTTATAGAGAGATATTTATTACGTTCTTGTTGTTATTTATTATCGAAAAAAAATAAAGATTCGTTTCTGTATTTTAAAATTTATAAGAAAAAAAAACTGTACCAACAACAAACAAATAACAACAACAGTAACTATGTTCCAACATAACTTAAGCTATGTATAATTCCATCCTATTTACATAGCATCAATGTTTTTTATACAGTAAATCTTTTTTTTTTAATTTTTTATTTTTTTTTTTTTATAGTGTATATGGATGTAATTTTTAAGTGAAAAAATAAATCAAAATATTTAATAAGAAATGTGAAAATTACTATTTTAAAAAAAAAAAATAATAAGCAACTAAGGAAAATTTTTGAAAAAAAAAGACACTGCCTACACATTTAACACAGTTTCATCTAGATGTCAACAAATGTACTTCAATCAGATTCTTTTAAATTTTTTTTTTTTTAATAAAACTGAGAAGGATAAGTTTGTATAAGTAAACTTCTTAGTCTTAATATTTATAAATATATTTACATAGAACATTCGATAGTAAATTATAAAAGTAAAAATTAAAAAAAAAATAAAAAATAAACGAAACTCAACTGATAATAGATAAGTTAACTAATTGTATTTAATTTAAATATTTCTATAAGCATTAGTATAAACAATGGTGTACAATATTTGAATGAATATCAAAATAAAAACGAATTAAATTAAATTTTATATTAGTTTTTACTTGTCATCAGATCTTGAAGAAGTATTAGGTAAGTACCAGCCTTTGTTGAACTCAAGTAATTTTCTTTAGCCTTGCCTCGAAGAGGATTGAAGAACTTTTGTACTACTATGCGTAACAGGAAGAAATCAGCATGATGTCAGTGGCGCTTTCGAGAGTATTGAGACAGAAGCGGCGTAGATAGGTCTGACGGTCAATGAGGACAAGACCAAGCCCTAGAAAGGATACCCAACACCGACGTCTCGGACAGAACCTCACCCTTGACAGATATAACTTTGAGGTGGTTAAGGACTTTGTCTACCTAGGCTGCGCTATCGATTCAGACAACGAAACCAGCGTTAAGATCAAACAAAGAACATCTCTTGCCAATCGCTGCTTCTTTGGGCTAAGAAGGCATAATCCCAGTCCTACTCTATGGCGCAGAGGCATGGACTTTATCAAATTGGATGAGGCTTTGAGAGGAAAATTCTTCAGGTGATTCTCGGTGAGAATCCATCTACATAGGTGAGTGGAGGAAGAGATACAATGACGACTTGTACAGATACATCGACTTAGCTAGAAGAATGAAGGTCCAACGACTGAGGTGGCTGGGTTATGTAGAGCGGATGGACACCAATATTCCGGTCAAGTGGCGCACGGCGAAACTGGAGGCAGCTAAAGATCGAGCTGGCTGGAGACGCTTGTTGGTTGAGACCAAGGTCCACCCGGACTGCATCGCCTTAAGTAAGTAAATAAGTACACATAGACTGGGGTAGCAGAAAGGGCAAAGCTAAAGAAGTGGGCTCCGGGATCTTCGGAACCATAGTAACGTGTTTCAAGCGAAAGTCTTAGATATTATCGAGGCGGCCCGAGAATTATCCATGAAACTACCTTCGAGGAAAGTCATTGATATTTTGAGGAAGTCAAACTGTTACCAGAGCTATTTTATCCACAGAAGTAAAGTAAAACTTGTAAAACTTTGCCGCAAAGAGCTCAAAACAACGTAACACTCTGGTGGGTCCTAGGATACAATAGTATTCACAAGAATAGAACAGGACCTGTCATTGGTCGATCACTCCATTTATTAAATCCGATTAGCACTACACTTCGAAAGACAAGCTGACGTGAGATGAAGTGTTTGAAGTTATCCTCCAAAGGATAGGTACAATGTGAGTACTAGGGCTGCGAACCCCAGTCATTTAGATCGGCAGTATTGGCAGTGATTCTTTGAAGAAGCCATTACCTTCGGCGGGATACGTGCAAAGGATGTGTCCAATTGGTTCTTCCCCTTTTTGCTCGTACAGAAATCGTTGCATACAATGCCTTTGAGCATGTCCGCCCAGGATGCAGTGCCCTGTTAGGACTGCATTTAGTTCAGAGTAAGTCGAACTAACGCTGTGGATCTCTTAGCATTGAGGGCAGCCTAGATTAGTCAGCGACAGAGCTAACGACAGTGATAACGGAAATTGAAGGATTGGTGAATGTCAAGGTCGTCCGAAAATACACCGGCACAGACGCCGTGTGTCTTTGTAGCTCACGTTGAAGTCATTTTCAGTGAACAGCATACCAAATGATTTTGGAAGACAGCAGTGAAGAAATTGAATTTTGGTAAGCCCCTCACATTGCTCATACCATTGATGTGAATCTCTCAGCCTCAGGGCTGCGTTAGTGCCTTGCTGTATACCATAAAAGTCTTTTGGAAGTAAATGTAGCGTGGTTTGGAACACAACTGTTTGAGAAGTTCTCTCAGTCACAGGTGCACTGGTGGATCCAACTGGATCTGTGTAAGATATCGTCAAGACGAAATCTATTTCCCTGATAAGATTTAGTCGGAGTTTAGCACGAGCTATCTCCGGTATCCTAATGGGCCATTTTGCTATTGGTACCCATGCAGAGAGTTGATGTTGCTTAAAGAGACTCCCGCAGAAGCTGAAGAGATTTGGCAAAGTCTAAATGCTGCTGAGATTCATATCCCAACCGGGATGACTCTTTCTTCTCGTTCCATAATTCCGCAAGTACCAAATCAAGGGCATAATGGACTCAAGCATTGGTCTCCGTGAGTGCACGATACATGTCACAGCGGAGAACCTACCACATACATATATTCAGCATATTTCCTTGGTGGATTAGGGCTGGAATGCTAAAGTCTATGCGTTCTACACGTCCGAGTCCACTCAAGTGATTAATTCGCACTTTTCTGACACGGTCGATAGCACTGTGTCAAACACTGTCAAACCGCCCTGCTTCTGTGACGTAAAGCAAGACTGAGATGATGAGGATTGTGAGTTCCGCAATTTGTATTTATGTCAGAAAACTTATAAGCCTGTCTATCCCACCTTACCTGAGTTATATTTTGACATCAATTGTCTGGATGACGCTTACGAAGTCAAAACCATGTACGCATCTCTATGTATAGTTTTTCTGTAGAAATACAAGTGCGATCGCAGGTGACTTAAGAAGATATTTAGCTTCTTTCCTTTCAATTCCTTAAGTCAAAGATTTGCCAATCCCTCCGCTTAGTTGCATAGAATGAGCTTTGCCACGCTAAATTGTTGACTTCAATTGTAAGACTTTAATACGCGCTAATCATTTCTAGACGCTCTGGTCTCTTTGGAAAGCTAAAATTGACTCAATGGTCATGCTTAGCTTTCCCCTAACAATTAAATTACATTACACCATCATCGCATCCATACCAATCCCATTTATTCCAGTTTAACTTCTTAAACTCCCACAAGGGCGGCTATTTTCTGTGGTCTGATTCAATATCCAGGTCCTGCCGGTTCCAATTTGATTCGTAAACCCACAGCTGTTACACATTGCTACTGCTTTCATTAGTCGCGCTTCCCTATTTTTTTTTTAATTAACGTCAAACAAAAAAGGGTACGTACGCCACATAGCCCTACACCGACTGGTACACGCCAATCCGCAATGCTCCATTGGTGCATGTTAGCGAGCGCGGTTGACAGTATCAGCGACAGTACACTGTATCATTATTGATTCTGTTCCCTTGCTGCAATGGCAGTGGCAGTGGCAGGGCCACTGGACAAAATTGGTTCTGTATCTATCTGCTTCTGTGTCCTTTGTATACGCTCGTCCGATTTAAAATTGCATCCATATAATGTTGTATATGATCGATACAACGTGGAGACCGCAAACGAAATTAATTCTGTCTGGTTGCTCTGCATGGAGTGAAGAGGAGCTTCCATCATTCTACAGAACCTTTACTCTGGTTACTGTGTCGCTGCAAAATATAACCCCCCACCGGACGGTCCACGTACCTCCATCAAACATCCGCCCGTCAACTTGTCCGTCGTCGTACATGGCAAAACTGGTATCAAATATTGTGGCGGGTCAAATTGCAATTTTAATGAAAAACCCCAGCGATGACAACAACTTTTGAAGTGTTTTCCAATGAACTCCAATCGAGAACTGTGTGCGGTGTATCCGTTGGTCCTTATAGCTCGCTGCAGCTACTACCAATTACTGGAATATCCTGATATGCATGCGCCACTATATTACATTCAATTAATAAAAGGTTTATGGTTACAGGAGAAAAAAAATTTAAGCAAAAAAGTTTCCCTTAGTCTCGATACATTTTTCATCACGGTACCTGGCTAGCTAGGGAATGTGGCTTAAATCATAAATTTAAAAAAAGGACTCAATTGGGGAACGATTGACTTTCTGAGTTGATTGGCAAGTCATGACTTCTTTGTTTGGGCAATTTGACCAAGCGTTCGAGGATTTTGTAACAGATGCTTGGGGAAGCAATTGGGTGGTAACTTTGGATTCTGTTGCCCGGTTTTCCTGGCTTGAGAACTCCAAAGCCAGGTCGTAGAACAATTTGCATTGAGTCCAGCATAGATTCCATCAAGTCCTTCAGGCGATGGCTGCTTCTAGTTCAGTTTTGGTGAAGGCTCGATAGTATTCTGAGGTTGACACCCTTTTAAGACTTTCTGCTGTTTCCTTCAACTTTTCTTTACAAGTATTGTCCAAAGTACGCGTTTGTTCTTGTCACGTCTTTGCCGGGAGTTAAGTTCTCATTTTAAGGGTTCGGAATACAAATTTGAATAAGGAGTAGCTTATCTAGCACCCCTTTGGAGGAATATTAAACCTCGCTCTGGCTTAAGCTGTCAGGTTCGTTGTTCATCAATCCCAGTCGCAAGGTCGAACTTTGTTCTAGTTTAAGATGAGCAGACCGTGTAATCCAAAGAACTGATAAGACTTTGAAAGATGTACATATGTCATATAGTTTCTCATATCTTCACCACTCACCCTGCCTTACCCTGTACTTTACCAAAAGGAAGTCAAAAGGACGCAAAGAACATTGATGCTTCTAGTTCCGGTATCGCCTAAACGAAATACGGGAATTGCTCCGATCCTTCGAAGACCTTTGTGTGAATCTAAAGATGGCCTCCTTCGGTCATTGAGAATGCATAACAAGAACCTTCTGACCAAGAGCTTGAAAGTTATACGCTAGAAAAGGAATCGGCAAATTCAAGACAAAACCATTCAAATTTGAATCAAGACCAATCCCCACATGCTCCCATCAAATACCTTGAAGACCACCACAGAAACTAAATTCCAAGCAGTTCCTTTCGATTTCTGGTATAACTGCCCCCAAATAGTCGGGCTTCAACCTCTTTAGGATGCAAACTTATGTCGGTTGCGAAACAGGACACTTAGCTAAAGAGGGAGGCTGGATCAGCTACTCTCAAACCAATCCCGACTGTGGCCCCAGCAACAGCAAGATCCCAATCCAATCTAGGAAGGAAGGAAAGAGAAGATTCTTTCGCAGAAAAACTTTCTTATGAACTACTAACGATTCAGTTTAACATCAAGAAGAACTTGAAGGCCGACGCCGAAGTTCAGCTCCCAGTGCAAACAAATCAGTTACTTCCATTTTCTGGGACCACCGCTTCAAAGAGTCAGATTTTACCTCTCTAGGATACAAACTTTCCATAAAGGACTACTAGACAAATGTGTTACCACACGTGGCCACCAACCATTTTGAAGGGGAAAGACCAAAAACGAGCTACCTATGATGGCTAACGATTCACTTTCATGTTTCGATACCTTCAGCAGACAAGCCTTCCTTGGAAACTAGTAGAAAGTGGTTGCGAAATCGAATGCAGAATATTTGCCCAAGGTTAAGCCCTGGTTTCGCCTAGAGGTCGGAGTAGGCTTGAAAGCTCCAATCTCATAGAAACAGTTGACATCAGCTACTACCATTGTTGTTTTGATCATCAGCGAGATTAAGTTACTAAATTACTTATCAAGACCAGCGACCCTTTGAGCCTGTACTAATGTCGCTTTCCATCCTTCACAGTCTCGAGATTGAGTTAGGAACGGAAAAAAAGAACGCTCTCCCAGTAAAGCTAACTTATTCAAAAGATTATAGGCCGCTGACGGTTTTTAACTGCTGCTTCATGAGTCTTAGTGCAGAAGATATCCTCTTAAAGTCTTAGAAGCGGCAACAGTTTAGCCCGAATGGTGAAGCCGCCTTATAATCCTTCTTCTCTCATCTCCTCCTCCTCCTAGCCTCATCTGAAAAGCTTTAATAAAGACCAAATTAAAACAAGATTCATAATACATTTGCTTAGTTTATTTCGAAAACGTATAGCGCTTATAAATAGGTTCCCCAAATAGCCTCCCCGTTGTAAAGTAATCTTAATTCTTAGTTTCTTGTGCTTGATATCTTTGAAGTCGTCTTTCGTCTTTTTTGTCTTGTCTCATGAATTAGTTTCAGGACTCCTAAGCGAAAATCTAACTTCTCATCTTCGTTCATATCTCTCACTAGGGATGAAATCGAAGCAAAAAACGATTCATCTTCATCAATTGTCACATCCCTGGATTTGTTCCCTCTGTTTCTTTGGAAACTGCGAGTCTGTGGGTTTTCATGTTCCTGATCTTCGATCCTTTTAACTTTTGATGGGACTGTTTCCTCATTTGTTTTATCAAGATCTTCGTTTCTCCGTTTTAAGTTTGCAAAGCTTACAGGTGACAGTTCTTCATCTTCGATTTCCACTTTAAGAACTGCTGTTACAGGATCATTGTAATCGGTTTGCTCATAATCATCAGGTTCAACTTTAATCTCTGTAACAAGTGGATCTTCTCGATTACCACCATCATAGGATACACTTTGTTCGGTTAAATTTTCAGTTGTTGACTCCGAGATGCTACTCAGCCGTCTTTGTGGACTCTGAGCGGCTTCTAGAATTGGTAGCATGAACGAGAGATTATCATGATACATGTACTTTTTCACTTTTTTATGAAGTGCGCGTTTTCTATATGACCTAAGGAAAGCATCCCTGATGTTCCGCCATTTTGCTGTTATTCTCATGCCTGAAAAGATAGAACAGAGTTCTTATTTACAAAAAAGTGGAATTTCAAAAAGATATCTATCGTCTAAAACAATCTGTAAACTACGTTTGAAAAATGTGTCTGGCTGGATTGTAAAACTTGTACGTTCCACATAGGGCGATGTTTTGATCTACTGCGTTGTCCCTTCGGGTTTGATTCGAAGAGTGTTGATCGTGTATTTCCTCATCCAAAGCCCGCCAATGCAAGCGGACTCGATAGAGTCCATATTGCAGCTCCTCAGGGGAGAACTAGGATGACAATAGTCTTGAAAGATTGTGCCTCTGTTATTGACTTGTGGATTTTGAACAATCTGTTCAAGTGTGATGTTGAAGAAGTCACATGAAAGTGCTATCTTGCCCTAATCCCTCTTTGACATCAATAAGGACGATTCGAAAATCTTCAGACGCATATCATCCCATTTTCTGCAGGAAGTCTTAAACAGGTTCTCCGTCTGAATTCAGCAAATTTTCTTAAAGCTCAGTATCATCAAATGTCACTCTATTACCTACTCCCATGAAACCCGCGGCAACATATTTAGACAGATATGGCCCACCTACAGTAAAAACAGGACGAATGACTTAATTACCAGAACTCGCGCCGAGACATCAAAAATCACTTTCACTTTGCTTTACCTTGGACCAATATTCACAACTTACCCGTATGTGGATTGTCTTAAACTGATAACAGCCCTTGTAACAGCCTTAACCTTGAACTTAAAATTCACTCCGGAGAGAGCTGGACTGACTGAGATATCAATAACCCCAACCATTTTCCACTTTAAAAAAATGGTCAAAAATTGATGAGGCCCACCCTCATCTCTCTGGGATCTATGCATCAGAACCAAGCATCGCACGGTCGACAAGACTTCCGAACCATAGCAGCGTGTTCCAGGCGGAAGTTCAAACAATCAGCGAGGCCTCGCGAGAACTATCACAATAGACACTCCCAAGAAGTCACATTGACATCTACGTAGATAGTCAAGCAGCTATGAAAGCCCTCACATCCATAACAATCAGATCCAGAACTGTGAAACGCTGCCACGACAAGCTCAAGGCATAAGAGCATCCATAGGAAAGAAAAGGCAGATGAGCTCGGAAGAATAAGTTTTGAGTTGAATCCGACAATAGCCGATGACTCAATCCTACCTCCGTTAGAACTTTTAAGGTCCAGCATCACCGCGTTCCTCACCAACGCTCTGGACAGAACCAAACAGGAAAAAAACAAAGGAAATCATCGCACTCAACAGAAGTCACCTATCACTTCTCGTTGGCAATATGATAGATCACAACCTGCTAGTGGCCCACCTAAAGAGAATGCGCTTGAGTACAACAGACCTATGCAGCGGATGTGGCGACGTTAATGCCGAGGAGGTTACATTCCAACTCCTATGTGAATGCCTAAGTCTTAGCAAAATCAGAAAGACAGCCCTCGGAGAATACTTCTTTAATAATCTGAGGCAGTTGTCAAACAAGCCACCGAGAACCATTCTACAAATTCCTTCGGAGCCCAGGTTGGTTTAGGGCGGCCAATTGATAGTAATAATCCGTGTTCTATTTATTTTAGGTATCTCACACCCTCACACAGGGAACACAATGGATCCTTTGAAATCCAAATGAGGCTGTGTATAAGTGCAGCCATCCCTATAACCTTGCCTACAGTCCTTGGGAACACTTCGTAAAATACTTTTTGTTCATCAACTTTTAACTATTTACTCTAATAGTCCTGCGCTATTGAAAATGTTTTCTCTCAACACGAATCGTTGGAACCTGAAATCCGTTATTCTTTTAAGTCTTCACCCTTACCGTATTAAATATGTTAAGGATGCTACGCAAGGCAATATCCATTTTTGATTTTAATAGCAGCAAAAGTTCACTCTCTAATGCGCTCCCCAACATCACTTTTGACGACCATACCGCTGCCTACCCTTAACTCACTACTAGAAACGACATAAACTACCAACTTTTCTCTCCACTAGTTGCCTGTCTCCAACTTTTTGTATTCACTGTTGCTTGTAATGAAGGTAAATATTTCTTAACAATTACAATTTAAATGAAATCTTGTTTCTAATCTCCTCTTACACAACTTTTCCTTCAACCCATCACATCGCACTTAATTAACTATTTCAATTATTTAAATAACAAACAAATCAAACAACTCACAACCTCAATGACAACTCTGTCTACAAAAGTATTTTCGAACGTGCTCATAAAAATTCACTCGCCACATGAAATAAATTCATTCGTTCATCTAAAAAAAACCAAAATGCCATTATCGTTGCCACTTATTTTAGACGATAAAATCCGTCACTTTGTTACTTGCAATTTCCGTCAACTATGCGCTCATGAACAGTACATATTTACTGTGTTTATGTATGAAATTTTATATTAAAAATATTATTTACCAACATCTGCTTGTGTTCGTTTATCCGACGAACGATATTTATCGTCAAGAGCTTGATATATCTCTTTCCACACCCTTTCTTTGTTACTGTACGATCTGAATTCTGCACGCGAACTATCCCATATAATTGGACGAGTTTTAACCAATTCTATGAGTCGTACAACCGAATACTTAAACTCACGAGTACTCCGAGGGAAATATTCCATTTGAATTGTAAAATTTACTTAAACAACAACGGCACTGAAGTACAAAATTTACAACTTCTCCGATGAAAACTGTCACAACAACTGTCAAAAATCAGAGGTTGTGTTTGACATTCATGGCGAACATATCGTAGGTAGTTATCGGCGTCGGTATCGGTATTGCTTTTGCGTACTTTCAACTGAATACAGAAAACAGAAACAAAAAAAAGCGAAAGTGATAATGAGAGAACAGAGATAGATGTTCCCGCGAAAAGGTATGGAATGTAGATATCGTTCGTTCCCGTGTGTGTAGCAGAGAATGAGGGAAACAGGTAATATTTTGCTCGTGGCACAACGACGACGACGGTACGATTTTTCATAAAGGGGTGTGTTCGTGGTTCAATTACTGAGTAAATTGGTATAAATGTTGAGTAAATTGAATTATGATTTTGTTTTATGCGTCGTAGAAGTGTATTTATTCATTTTTGTTTGCAGTTGTCTCTTTTTTTTTCATTGATAAATTAATTATAAATGAATAATTAAGTTAAAATTCATTTATAATCATTTTACCGACTGTTTATTGTTGCTTGGTTAAAAATGACACGTCTAGTACTAGGTACTAAAGGTTTTCTCCTTCTTGTGGACGATTTTCGGCATTTGACTGCAGAGTGGCAGACAATTTGTCGGTATAAAAGTAAAAGACAAGGTAAGGTTGGGTTAAAGTGGCAGTGAAACCGGGATCCCTGCGGAAATTCCCCAATCAACTTGGAAAATCACCTGCGAATGAAATATAGGAGACAGTTGACATTTTTGTGTGTAGGTAAATATGTTAGCTGTCAACTTCTTAAGCAAAGCCAATCCGCGCACTCTGCAACCAGCTCAATGCTTCAAATTGGATGTGACGAATTTAAATTGATCGCCACCATCAAAACCCTGGTTTAACGAAGAATGTTAGCAGTAAAACAAGAGCCTAAAGCAGAACTGGGACGAGGGCCCGTCGTGAGTTCTACAAGCCAACAAATGGAAAGCACATCGACTTCTCCAAAAGAAGAAGAAAGGACCGAGAAGCCAGCAATCAGAGATGTTGAGAGATTCTACTTTAGGATCAATGTACGAAAGTCTTACCAAAAAGGTTAAAAGGAAGAACTCACATAGAAACCCGTAGAAATGAAGCAGACAACCTTATAGTGGAGCCACAGTCGAGAATATACAATCGAAAAACAATTCTATAATGACGTAGAAGAGCAACATTAAGCTGGCAATCAGAACACTTCTGTCCAGCTATATCGAAGTTAATATCTAGAAAAGCTACTGCCACTCGTTTTCTATATTTGGTCAGATTGATGTTATTGGTCCAAGTAGGTACATATTTACTGTCAACGAAAAGGAAAAATTCAATATCGACGAATCGGACAGAAGTGGTTAAGGACTTAGTTCATATTGGTCCTGGTGTCACCTTTGACAATGACATCTCTTTGGACGTAGGAGGTAACTGAACATTAAGGCCCTCTTCCGAATAACTTAGGTCGACTGTATATAAGACCCTATTCATCCCAGTCCTACTCCACGACATCGAAGCATGAACTCTGATGGTTACAAATAAAGATATACTTGGTCCTGTCAACAGTAAAATTAATCGTAAGAAATTTGAAACCATTTGCATTAACGGGCTTCGACGGAAGAGATTTAGCTATGAGCTTTAAAAACCGTGCAGCGACATCGACTTTAAGGGCAGCGCACAAATATACAGTTATACCCGGATATGTACTCCCGCGCTTAGCTGCGTTGCTAACCATAAATTTGAGGCTTCAAAACTTGTCAGGAATGTAAGCGGGCACGGATAGGTAACTTCCCCTCTTAAGTGCCTAAATAAATCAGAAAAACTCGCAGGGCAACTATCTGGGGAGCACTGTAAGTTGATCTCTACCAAATTTGAGTGCACCATTGGAGGCCGTTATAGAACCTCCATGCATCCTTTGTCTGACGTCAAATAGTCAAAAATGTACAAAAGTTTAAAGGTTTTAAGTTGATTTTTAGGTACCTACTGCTCGGAAGCACCTCAGGCATCGATACAATACTCCACTGACTAAACGCTTCTAAATATGATGTATGGAAATGCGGCTACTCATGAATCTTTTACTGTCGTACGGGTTTGGGTCAAGCTGTATCAATGTACTTAAGAGAAGACAATACAACTTCTCCGCATGCTATACAAAGCTTGACTGCAAATAAACCCACACAGGGTTACAAGGGTTATTACGAACGGTTAGAGGCATAGAAAACGTCGTCCACATTCGAACTTACATGTTTAAAAATGACCCATTGAGTGCTTTAGACCTGAATTGCTAGGGCGCACAGGGAGGTAATCTATGTTCTTTCTACTCTCTTGCCCCCGTAGATGAAGAATGTGTTTTATTATCGGCTGAAGGATTTAACTTTCAACCAACCAACTGCGAAAACTGGAGGCAGCTAGCTAAAGATCGAGCTGCCGGGACACGCTTGTTGGTTGAGGCCCAGGTCTACTCCGGATTGTAGGGCCACCTTAAGGAAGAAGGACTTTACTTTCCTTCTTTATTCTTCCGATCGACACGGCATTTTCAATTTGTTAGACCAAACTATCTGACATTCGCTCTCATCGCTTAGAATTCCTCATTATGTCCAACTTTGGAGTTGGGACTCAAAAGATGGATTGGTTGCATCAGTATAAGTGTTAATCTTTAACTTCACACACCTTTATTTACAGCTTATACAGTTCGCGATCGTATCAAGATCATTGATCTATAGAACATTGCCATTCAAGTTAGGGACAGCTTGTGAATCTTCTTGTTTTCATCGTAGTAGCTGTCCACAGTAGAAAAGTCAGCTTACGCAATGCTGCCTTACTTGCTAAAAAAAAAGAAGAATCTCAACTTTCTCGAGCAGTGCCGATCTTATCCTGGTTTAGTTTCTTCATTTTCGGAACTAAAGACTGTGTAAAACAGTCCTATGACCTTTAAATGAGCGTACATATATGTACATGTGTCGAAAGGAAGACCAGAGACACAAGAATATTTGTTTTATGTCATAGAATGTGAAGAAGAGTCAGAACGCTGTCTCAGATCTTTCTTTGATTGCGAACAATTTCTGAAGCAGATGGCGCCACTTGGAAATGGGAGTGTGACTTCAAAATGTATGCACGAAGGTTCTAGTACCTTAAGACAGCCATCTTTCACAGGGATATGCTACTTTGTTAATAATTCGTCATAACGAGCCGATATAACTCAAAACGACTTTCAAAAAAGTACAAGTACAGAAAATAGTTTGATAGAATCTCACTCGATTTTATGCTTTGGGATGGTCCATGTTTCTACGCAGATAGACACAGCCATAGACAATTACCTGAATGTCTGTTTGTGCTGTCCTTAGGAGTAGACCGAGGTGTTAAAAGAAATTCATCGGAAGTCCATGTCAGGCTTGTGTTCAGATGCTTTTTACTCACCACTTTTTTTTGTGTGACAGTTGACATGTTCGACCCTCTGTGCATGTTCATTATAAGTTAGCCGCAAGGCATTTATCAAAATGACATGATTTATGCTGTCATCACAACCTTCAAAAATTCGAATACAACAGATAGCCACTCTATGAATAACAACCACATCCTTTGCTTGCATATGTATCATGCGTCCACATATGTATGTTAGGCTTACCGATGTCAATAGTTCGTTTCACAGTTTCACAGAGGAAATATCTGCGGCTGTAACTTTTTCGTTGTCCATTCCCATTGAGGCTACTTTTATCAGAAAGAGAACGAGTACTTCTCGCATGCCAACTACCCGACTGTTACCATTTAGTCCTCATGAATTTTCCATTGCCCAGCACTGTGCCTATTCCATTCTCGCCTCTTTGTTTTTTTTTTTTTTTGTTTTTTTACAGATGAAAGGTCCATTTTTCTCACTTTTTATGGCACTTTTACTGCTAATGAAAGCTTCTGTTGAATATTTACGAGCTATTTTTCTATTCTCTCTCATACTCTGGGCCAGATTCTGAAGCCCAAACCGTGTGTGGGGAGGGTTGTCCTTATGCTTTTATTTTTTATTTTTGTCTTTTGTGTCTGTGCCTACATTCGTAGTGCGCTCGTAGATCCGGTTTGTAAATACAATTTAGCATCCCTTTTGTTTTTTTGTTGAAGGCTTTTATTTCCGCTTTTATTAGTGGGCAGATGGACATTTAGTCCTGGAAAGGGTTACCCGGGAATGTGCTTTGTATTAATGCTTTTTTTTTTTTTTTTCAGCGTTTTGTCCACTTTTGCATACCGATTATTGGCACATGTGTGGTAAGAGGTGCGGAACAATGGCACTAGAAACTTTTTAGCGGTGTGGTAATCCTTGCAAGTGTTTTATTTTTATTTTTGTAAGGATATTAGGTCTTTCTTTTTCGCTGTGAGAATTTCAAAACATATTGTTTGATTTATTTTGTTGACACAATCAGTGGCTGCCTTATGCTGTTTGTTCAAGTTGAAGTGACTTTATTCGGTTCAGCGGGTATGAATTTGTTGGACAATTTGTGTATTGACTTAAAACCGCTGTTCCAATACTTCCTTAATTGCCTACCGCAGGATATGTGCTTTTTGAATCTATTAGAGGTGTTCTTGAGCATTGTGAACCATTTGAAGACGCAGATTATAATTATAATTATAATTTATTTTAACACTAGCAGTCCACCCGCGGCTTCACACGCGTTGAAAATCTTTAAATGACGATAAACTTTTTTCTGACATCCGATTTTGATAAAAATAAAGTCTGTATGCTGCTCCAAATTATGCTCTATCCACCTGTGAAAACTACATGAAAATCCGTTAAGTAGTTTCGGAGATGTGCGCGAACAAACAAACAGAGAGAAAGAAAAAAATTTCTAAAAATCGCTAATTTGTGTTCTATTACTCTTCTTAAGTCACCCCCTTTCTTTTTTATTACTTTTTCTTCAATGTACAGACACACCCGGTTCTACTGTTTTATTATATGTATTGATGAGGATTTGGACTTCCTGGAATGTCCTTTGTCATGCATTTACTCTTATTTTAGCTTAAATCGCAACAAAACTGAATGATCTACCTTACTCAACCGACAGCTGCTCTATCACAAACATTCATTAAGGACATTTGCCGGACAATTGCTTTACAAACAAATCAGAGCGTACCTTTTGTAAATAGAAAACATAATTTCCGTCTGTTTGAGCAGAATTCCAAAATTACAAATGGTTGACTCGCATTCGGTTGGACAAACAGCAACGGTCATGTATCGGCAAACTCATCAGGATAATCAATGTCAGTATTTGCCTAACTAAATAGCCTGACATGGACGCATCTACTCGGAATTCATTGCAAGCTCGATAAACCACCTCACCATCATCTTCAACATCATCACCATCATCATCAGGAGTAGCAGCATCAACGATGCACCATGCAGCAGGACAATTCAAAGAATGCAGACACAAAAGTCAAATAGGGACACACCCTGTGCAATTCGCATCAGTGTTTACATTTCCACAATACATTATGGCGATCCGATTGAATTCGCCAGGATCAGGTGAATATTCACGCGAATATATTGCCTTCGTGTGTGTCTGGGCTATTGCCATCTGCAAGGATACTTTGAATGTGTAACCAGGACTTGTTTGCGTAACATAGAGAACCGCTATTGCGTGCGTATGCCAGCTCTTCCCTTTTGCTTTTACATACACATATTAAAGTTACAATTTGATTGAGTTTACCGTTCGGCTATGTCCTTTACCAGGCTCCAGCCCAGCTGCCTTTATGGATTGCCACAAACAAGAACGTATCGGTACAGTGATGCTGTTGGCCACTGCCACTGGCTGTAGGTTTATTTTAAAATGGAAAATTCCATTTGCAACAGAGGACTACGGTGATGTAATACTGCTGCTCCTACTGCTGTTGCTGGTCGATAGCATCGACGAGAGATCCTGTAAATAAGAATTTTTCGGCCCACACCAGAGAGTTTCAAACGTTGCAACGGCCCATAATTGGATTTTAGAAACTAGGATACATTTTCAATTAAACTTCGACATTGTTGCAGCACGAAAATAAACATAATGCAAAGAGTCAGCCGTATAATAAACGAAAATTTCCATATCCTTCCTTCCACAGGACCTTAATTAAATTTTTATTTGAAGGGTTTTCCTCTTGTTAGTTAACTTTTGTCATAATTGACCTATTCCTTGTCTATTCTATGGACTTGGCTTGCGGGAAACCAATTAAAAATGTATGTCAGATGCACCTCTTCTGAGGAGTAATGGCAGGTGAACTCTCTCGCTATGCCACATACAATTTGTCCCCAAAAAGGATTTAATCTGAGTATGGGATGTTGTGGGAAAGATAAGCTTTGATAGGCTAACATGACTGATGGTAGCTTCAACAGTATATCTTAAATCGGGAATGGAGAGGGTACCAAACCGAAGAACTTTGCTCACATCTTAGAAAAAACTCTATCCAAGGGCGTCTCAGCTTGCTCAGGCCTATTTACGAAGTCGTGGGGTAAAGCGCCAACTAGGATATTCGTATCGTACTTGACTCGCTTTCGGATGATGAAGGGATATCTCAAAGACCTGCAAAGAACTTCTAAATAACACCGCAGCAGGCACGCGAAGAAAGAAAGTCACTGCTAGAGCATCACAGGGCTCGATCCTGGGACCCGACCTCTAGAAAATTTCCTATTATGGCATCCTTCGCATGGAGATGCCTGAAGACACTTTGCTGGTAGGATATGCAGATTATATCGCCGCGATAATTACGGCACCATTAGTGCGCAAAGAAATCTCAACCAGTTCATGAGACGAATACTTTTCTGGATGGAAGATCATGGTCTACGTTTGGGCACAGAAAAGACAGAGATAGCCCTTCTGATTAGGAAGAGGATCCCGACTTTCGTTGACTTTCAAGTTGGGTCTGCGGTGATAACCACCATGGAAGCAGTAAAGTGCCTGGGGCTAGCTATTAATACGCAGCTCACTTTCTGGTTACAGATAAGTTCCACATATGAACAAGCTACGAAGGTCATAATGTCGCTGAGCAGATTAATCGCAAATGTAGGTAGACCCACGGCCAGCAAAACAAAGGCCCCTTATGACAATTTGTCACGCCATTCTCCTGTATGGATGTGAGATATCGGCCGATACAATGCGATGAAAGAAATACAGGAAGCAAATGGCGACAGTACAGAGACGCGGGGCACTACGAGTCGCAAGTTCATAGCGAACGGTCTTGGTACCAGCCATCGTCGTAGTAGCGGGAATGACCCCTATCGAGGTGTTCGGCAGCAGAGATAAAGTACGTCTACGACAAAACGACGGAACCAGCTATCCTCGTAGATCCCTATCGACCTCCTGGCGGCAGGGAGAAAGTACGTCTACGTCAAAAAGGCGGAATTTGGAATAGAGGCAGCAACAGAAGAGGCAAAAGAGCTTACAAAACAGCATTGGCAAGAGAGATGGAGCTCAGAAAACAGAGGGCGATGGACCGCTAGGCTGATCCCAAACGTTGGTGAATGGAAGGGACGGTGAGGTTAACTTTAACGTCACCCAGTTTCTAACTGGATATTGGTACTTCAAAGCGTAACTCTACGAGGTGGGCAAAATAAGTATTCCCGCTTGCCAGTACGGCGAATCTCATTCGGACGACACACGTTCTTCACCTCCAGTAGATGGGAATCTGTGAGAAGAGCATTGGAATCGAGTATGCGCCTACATAGACCAAACATACTACATAACCTCATGAAACTGTACGAACCTAATGATAAGCATCACTGAGTAAAAATATGTAAAGGCCGGTCCCCAGTGGGGGGAAAAATTGACACCACTCTGAAGTTATGCGAAAAATGGTCCTGGAGTGGATGGTGTCAAAGTGAAAAGGGGTTTAAGGTGTTTTTTTTTAGTGAATAGCAACAAGTCTCACACTACTTGAAACAGAGCGTAACTGTTTCTTGTGCGTTTCTCCACCAGCCCCTGGGCAAACGAAGTTCTTACAAAGTCAACTTAAACCAAAAGGCTTCAACAGTTACTTACTTCTGTGAACCGATTTTCTTTGATTATGGACTTTTGAGCCTTTTCACACAATAATGCCAATTATCGTCGTTGATCAGTGCATCAAATCCTACAGTTCTCCCAGAATCATTTTGAAGATTCCTCTTGATCAAATGAAGTCAGTCGCGGGACTTCACCAGAGTATCCTACTCCCGTGATCCTTATGAAAGCTAACCGGGACATTGAAAATGAAAATATGTACGACGCATTTCATCAATCATATCGTCCGTCCGTCGTCTAATCCTTTGCATGGGTGGGAAAAATAAAGACTTCTTTAAAACGCTCCAGGACTATCCAGAAAATTCGAATTGAACTCCATTCGATCCTGCAGCTTTGCCATTTGTGTATAAAAATCCGATGTTTTGACTTTAACGCGTCCCAAACGCTTTTTCCCGACTAAGATACTTTGCCTTCAACAAGATAATGGTCTTCTCATTGCTCCCCTAAAAGCAGCCAAAAAACATGCCACTTTTCAAACTATTACGCCTTTTTTTAACGTCCTTCTTTATTGTTGTCATACTTAATGTAACAATTGCCATAAAACAAAAGACAATTATCGTTCTGTTTACACAAACTGCCTAGTCAGCTGTCGTCAGTCACAGGCGTGAATGCTAATCTCCCATCACCGGTCCTTTAATAGACCTCCCTCTCCAGCCACTTACTTTATTCACTTAAATGATTCCCTTCGTCGTGTCGTGTCGTAAATAAAAAATAAAAACAAAAAACTTTTTTTTTTATAGCAAACTATATTCTCATATTTCTTGTCCTTAAATCCCGTTTATCGTCGAGGGACAGAAGGTGCCCGAAACGGTTACACGCTCAATCTCCACCTCTTACCGAAGGCATTTTACAATCTTTTGACTGTAAGTGAAAAGGAGATGAGATGACCCTTTATTACCAGGATATGGACAACATGCCGCCATTTTATCAATTTGTCGCTCCATTAATACTTGATTAGCCCATAAAACAGTGAAATTCTAAAAAGCATCAGGGAAATCTCCATCTTAGGCGTCACTAAAAGCCTTTCTCACAGCCAAAAACCCAAAACACAGCGTATCCTTTCACTGGAAATTACCATTTAATACTCCCGTGCCTATTCATACCCCTCTCTGTCAACCATACGCTAAAGGATATAACTTTAAAGAATAACGGTCAATTTTTACATCCACCAGCTAACTTTAAAATCCTTTTGGTCTCGCACACACGAAACTCAAAGCAAAAAAAAAATCCCATAAATACACTCCTTCAATGGAGAGAGGAAGGAGGGAGGGTAAAGGAAAAAAACCGGAAAAACAGAAAATAAAAGAGGATAAATGGACGACCGAAAAATGGATCGTGTGTGATTTCCGGGCTATAACATCGTCCAAACATGAAAAACTGTAATAAATTGTTGTTTCCTGGAAATGGCTTAAAACTGAACTCCATCTCCTATATGCTTTCAGCGTATGCAGCATCCGCACATCCTACTCATATACGCACATAAAACATGAGCTAATTTTAAATTTATGCTTCTTGGAGAAGCGCAGGACTCTCCCTCAAAGATGACTTTCGTGGATATAATGTACATGCACACACGACACTAAGAGGCGTGTGTCCTTATTCACAGGCGTATAAATAACAGAATTAATAAGAAAAAAGGCTTCTTTTGGGAATGGTTATGGCTGGAGAACGTCTGGCACGATGATACATACATTCATACATACATCTGTCATGTCAGAGTGGAAATAATGTCCAAAAAAATTTAACTGGAACAAGCAACTTGTTTCATTCCCGGATTCATTAATTTTTTAAACTCATTTCCTGGCGTAGTACATCGGTTTCAATTTTGTTGGTACATATACGAGTACAATACAGGGGAATGGTTCATTATTTTCGGTGCAAAGGACCCACTGAAATTCGTTGAAAAGAAAACAAATACACGTACGCATACTTATTTAACTTTTTAAAAACTGTACGTGTAGCACAATGGAAGGTTAATATTCATAATTAAGAACAATGCACAGGAACTTAAAAAGTCCAGGAAATCTGATTAAATAAACAAAACATCTCTGCTGGAGGAGTGATGAAAAGGAACTAAGAATGAAGAATTCATGCACGAGTCCTGCAGAACTACAAAAAAATCCAGTATTCACTATGGTCGTCATCATTATTTACGGCCAATTGAGGACACCACCATTGTAGTTTGATTAAATAAAGTTGGGGTGCCTTTAGCAGGTTTGTAGGTTTGTTCCCTTATAATCTGACCACGAATAGACAAGTTCTTATCCAAACTTCTTTAAATGTTTAATATGTGTTTGAATAACGTTCTAAGATACTATAGGGGGCGCTGTAATATGAACACAAACCTTTTTTATTTATTTTTTTTATAATTCACTAGCGCTAAAGGGGTTATGAATATCCTTATGATGCTATTCACACAGCAGTAGTGTTGGTGTAGTGATTTTGAAAATCAGATGGTATTAGATTTCAGTAAGGGTGGTGTCCAGAATGACTGGGAAGAATTATTGATACTGTTGCCATTGCTTATAATTCACAGTATTTATTTCGAACATCCCGATGTCATTTGTACGATCAAAACCTTCAAGCCATATGACCACCCTACTGCCAGTGTTATGCCTTACACCTGGTATCCGGTCACCAGGATCTATTTATGTTGAGGCCATGCTTCAGCGTTTGGTTTGGTACTGAAATCACTGTGATTCCCATCCTTGGAGTCTTTTACAGATTTTGCTTAACCATTGCAGGAACTTTTTTCGAGTACAAAACTTATCACAACACAAGTTGTGCCTCCAGCTATGGGCACTGAACGCTTGCTGATCAGAAGTCTCTTTTAAAGTTTTTTTTTTTTTTCGATGTTCAAGGGACTTCAAGTTCCTGCAGTACATGGTGTACTATTATCTAACAGAAGAAGTTGAAACAACAAGAAGCTCAGATGAACACTGGGGGTCTACGAAAGGTATTTTTACAACAGAAATACAAGATTTGAACGGTACAAGGCACTGTAGACAAATCGTATGGCATTGAGAACGTAAGGCTCAAAACGAAGTTGTCGCAGCAATTATAAAAATCTTGGACTGGAGTACAACATAGGGTGGGACAAGACAAAGAAAACCGTATTGGAGAGCTTCCTTTTCCCTTTCAAAGGAAGCAGCCACGATAGAGCTGAATACCTAAAAACAGCTCCGGCTGTCGAAACAGCAAACTTAGGCTCGGCATCATCAGGAATCGCTCACATCAATATTCTAACGCACACTCAATAAGAATAATAATGGTGTCTATCTTCTCGGCCTTCCTATCTATCCTAAGAGCTAAAGATGTCTACTCGACACATTGGTCAATGATGATCCTTTAGGTGTTTATATTGTCCACGCAGGAAAATTCCGAGCAGAAACATCGAGATATTTGACAACTGCTGAGGGAACTCAAATACAGGTCCAGTTCCGGAACTCCATTGCACATCTTTGTCAAAAAAGTGTCGAAATACAGTGCAGTTAACCTCCAACGCTCTACAGAAATCTAGCCAAACAAACTTACGAGTCGCATGGCTATCTTTTCCCAAGCTTGAAACGATATGTACGGTATCCGACTTTATGCCCAACATACTCGATTTTGGCAGAAAGTTTGAGATTAAAATCCCAACCCGCAATTCTTGGGAAACTGGCGATCCGTTGCTAAACATAAAAGGATTTGTGTGGTAAACTGATGGATCAAAAATGGACTCCGGTGTTGTTGCCGGTATCTATGACCCTAATCACAAAGTCTTTCAGGCAGAAGTACATGCCATTGATACCTGCGCCATCATCATTCTCGACTCCGACATAAAGGGTGTAACCATCAATATATTCATCGATAGTCCAGCAGCACTCGAAACGCTAAGTTCCCATTACTGTAACAAGAAAACCATTTCAGGCTGCTTCAATACTTTCCAAGAATAAAGTCAAGCTCTGGTGGCTACCAGGACACATAGGCATTGTAGGAAATGAATTTGTAGACCAACTTGTCAGAAAAGGTGCTGAACCCTTCTTCCATATTCCGAACGAGTCTGGACAGCTGAGCAAAAAGGAAATTCCTATCCTACTGGAACAACATCCAGGGACTCAAACAGGCTTCAAGGGCCATCCGATCCCTGAATAAAATAGACGATATCAAAAGGCTTGCCGGCTTCCTCACCGGTCACTGCAGCCTCAGATATCATCTACATACATAAACTAAATATAGTTCAGGAATCAGAATGCCGACTCTGCTTAGAGGAAGACGAATCAGCAGTACACGTACTGTGTGAGTGCGTGACTGTCTGTAGAGTCAGAAAACGCTTTCTCCATAAGGAATTCCTAACACCGGTGGACAATCGTGATGACACCACTGGATATATCCTCAACTTTATAAGGAAAATAGAGGATCTACTTGTCTAACTGGCTCCGGATAGATCCACAATAGATCTTTCAGATCGTAGTGCCATATGCGTCAGTCGCAGAGCCCAACCAGTAATAATATTCCCTTCGGTCAAGCTTTCACTTTCATTAGCACAGTTTATGAGTGTGAGAAGAAGGTCTGATTTATTTGTCTTGACTAGACTGATTGCGGTTGAGATCCCTGTGCGGCTGGAAGGTCCGACACAAACTTTTCAAGAATTCAAGTTGACTTATTCAAGTTTGAGGCCATGACACTCGGTCTAAGTGTTCCTCGTCTAAAATCTACAGGAAATCGTCTCAATTCTCTTCATCATCTTCCCGTTCCAACTAGTTGCTTCCTCCGCTTGTTTCCTTACAAAAAGTTGCATTACTTCAGTTCAGCTTAAGCTGCATCTCGAGCTTTGAATGCCCTGGCTCTTGGATACGTTTCCAGGCATGAAGCTGCGAGTGCCCTGTAGTTTTTCTGTCATGAACGAATCTGACGCTGTATTTCACTTCCGAAAGAGAAATGCCAATGCAGTACCGCTTAACTTGTTTTGAAGTTTGATACCTCTGGACTTCATTTCCAGAGCCAAGGAGGAATCAGTCCCTTAACGGTTACATTTTTGGCAGCATTGTGAGGCGAAAATCTGTTACTTTCTACTAAAATAGATTCAGCTAAAGCTTTTATAAATCAGAGGACACTTTTGAGTAAATATTCAGTCACCGAGGTCATCAAACAAAATAATCCCTTAGGTGGAGGAATCTTCTTTTGGACAGGATCGGACAGTGACAAATAAAATGTAGTACAGTCCCTTTCTCTTCGTCGTCAGAGCAGCTTCTACAAAGTTTGTTTTTTCGACGTGCACGTCAATCGGACAGTGTTCTGTAAAGACACCGATAACGGTACTGATTCTTGATCGCTTTAGTAGAGCCAACCCATTATATCGTTTCTGATCTAGCCTACTCCGAATCTGTCTGAAGATCTGACAAGTCGAACCTACTTCTCCCCGCGATTGGTCTTCCTTATTACTTCTAGCTTGAGTATATGTTTGCACATAAAGAGAGACATACCCAGGTCCGGTCTTTCCGACAAAAAACCTCAAAAAGTGCCGTATCTGGTGGGCTTTAGAGCCTAAGACTTACCACTGCTCAAAATTCACAAGGGAGAACAGAAAGAAAAGTTACCTAAACGGATTTTCAATCCACTCAACATCTCTGAATAAATTAAAAGCACCATCCTCCTAAGGACACACACACCTAATTCTTCAAAGGAAGTGGCAAATCATATACATAAGCAGTCTCGCATCCTTACACACTTTGTTCTATTCCAACAAAATGATGTAAATTTACACGCCAAATACTTAAAAGACTCACTAGCCATGATCGCACGCCAGACTTAATCTCTAAGGAAAACTTTACAAAACGACTTACTCAACAAATTATCCAGCAAACGGAGAAGAAAACGAAACGAAAAAGCAGTTCAAAACAAAACCCAAGTTCAGCAAGTTAAACAGATAATGTCGGAAACTTATTCCGGCAATTTCGCCTATACAAATAGATCATCATTGTCTGGGAGGACACCCTGCACAACCCGCCGCCATTCATCTCATATTTGAATATAATTCAACTTCGTACCGATTTGGGGAGACACCCCAGACCCCGCCGGCTAACCATTGGTAACATTCGCATTTATGAGAAAGGACGAATTGCCAGACCTCGAAAACTCAAACTTTTCCCTTCCAGTATAAATCAAATCGTTCATCCGGCCCTCAGTCACTCTCTCTCTCTCTCTCTTTCGCTCACGATCTGTGTCATTGTGTGTGAGGAGGGACCGTGTTAAAGCGAAAGGAAAACTCAATTCTCAAAGTTTGCTCTTCCCTGTTTCCGTTCGAGTTGGAGAGCGAAGGAGTCGAGCGGAAAGAGCATGAACTTCCGCTTTACATTAATAACTGTATTCAGTTGTTGCGTTATCCTAAAATTATACAACCATTTATTTTAAACTTATCATGTTATACAGTTGGCTGGCTCCCTCTGACTGGTGGCAGTGAAACTTTGCCATATCCCTCAACAAGTGGTTTTGTCATCGATGCTGCTGCTGCATATACAGCTTGTGAAAGGATGGGAACGCTTGGGTACACAAGAAGGATTCGTGGCCGTTCGTAGTCCTGCACAGTGTTGCAAAAGTTTTCTATTCCTAGTCGATGTACTGGGAGCGCAAATACAAGCTTGCACAGAGTGTGTGTATGTTTCTGGGTGTCGACTCTATGCAAATTGGGTTGCCCCCCACCCTTAGACCGAAGTTAGGAGTGCAAATGGAAAAAGTTTTGTGTTTCCTTCTATTTTTTGTTTAATGATTTTTGATTGAATAAAGTTTGGAGCATAAACAAGTGGGCAGGACGTGTGTGAGGAGACCATGTTGTGCAGTTTGTTTCAATTCAGAATCAGATGTGTGTGCGTTAAATTGGAATTAATTGCAGTGGTACTTGTTAAGTGGCTTGTTACTGGTTGTCTAATTGACGTAAGTGGCCATTTTCAGGTTTTTTTTTTGTAGAGCAACAGTTGGAAGGTACGTATTTCTACTGTAAGGACATGTCATTCTGCATGACAGATCTATAGATGACTCCTGTCATGTTTGCAGTTCGGAAATACACTTCTGCACTCCCCGGCTCATTATTAAATGTCGTTCTTCTTTTTTAACATTTTCTATTCAGTCCACCATAACTATATACGAGGATACACATCCCAAGCTTTCAAAAATTCACAGAATTTCTACCGCCTTCGTCATTTCGAACTTCAGAGGTCACTAGGAGATCAACAAAAGCCTCTTGAAGCAGTTTCCTATCGACGCTATAGAACGATAAAAAGTCTCTACACGAAGGAGACTTAATCTATAAGGAAGCCCTAATTAGGATTCTTTGGTTTAATACTGAACTAATAACGCTCAGAAAAATGTCGAACTAGCTTCGGAATAAAGTCTTAAAAACTTGAAAAGATGACGATCTACTCATTAAGTTGGCGTTACAGTTCGGGAACAAGCTTGACCTCAATCAACAAGCCTTCCAGTTAGTTCAGTCCTTTGTTATTGCTTCCACTTGTGCACTCCAATTTGGTTGGGGTCTCCTTCTACCTGTGCGCGCTACCTAAGGCGAGGTCTTCCTCTATTACTTAGTATCTCCGTGTTAGACTCAAAGGCTCTACAGACTGGAGAGTTGGTTTTGATTCGCTCTTCTCTGCATCTCCTCCCCCAAAGCCTGTCAACACAAACACAACTGAATGTCTTACAAAACAAATTTTCGCTTGAAACTGCCAAGAATATCTATACATCAGCCTTCAGTAGAGTCCATGCTTTGACCCTATCGAACAGGACTGGGATAAAGTCCTATATAGGAGCCAATCAAGGTATGGAGGAATATTTTTAGCCATTTACGCAATATTGCATATAAAATCTTGTAAATCTCCGTGGTATAGTGCGTTGAACTGCTAAACGACCTGACACATGTTCGAGCTTCAGCAAAACAACCAAAATGTCCGCAGCCACCTCTAGGTAGCAAAGGCAAACCTCCGAGAGTATAATCTGTCGTGAAAAAGCTTCCCAATCCGCCGTTCGAAGTAGGCAATGAAAGTGTACAACCGTGGCTCCAAACTTTTTTTTTTTAAATTTGGTCTTGCAGGCCTTTGGCTTTGACATAAGCCGGTACATACATATATGCTGTATACCAAATCCCTTCGATAGTCCATTCTCAACCTGTTTTCCCAGCAAGGACGAATGGCAGGATAATCAGGTATTAAGTAATGGCACCGCAACTTCCGTCTATATGGACGTGGGTACTAGATTATTTTCCAAGACTCTCGGACTGTCCGGATCGATCAGACTCCCAGACTACAGTAGTGTCTTCCAAGCGAAGGTCCTGGTATTGACAACAGCTGCTCAAAAAGTTGCAATAAAGGCATTACCACACGATGATATTACCTTTTTCACTGACAGTCAAGTGGCAATAGGAGCGATTTCTGCCATCGTAGTACAATCAAAGCTTGTAAGTCGCTGTTGTGAAAAGCTACGGGTTCTTGGCAGGCAACACAATGTAAGACTCTGCTGGGTCCCTGGCCACAAAGGGGAAATTGGAAACGATCTAAAATTCCACCTTGTGACCTCAAACAGGAAATTGGGAGCAAAATTAAAAGGACTGCTAACGATAGATGGAATGCACTCAGCTCCTATGACCTTTCTAGAAAAAATTTACAGAATCCTGCAAATGGATAAAAAAAATGCCCATCTTCCCTAATAAATAGGTATCATCACAGGAAATAACATGCTGAACTACCATGCAAGAAGACTAGGATTGATTACGGATGCCCTATGCAGGGGATGTGGTGATGAAAAAGTAGACGAGGACACTCCATACTTTCTCTGCCACTGTTCAGGAAGACACCTTTTTCAGGATCTGGAAGAAATGTCCGACAAGTCTGTGTTTGACTTCCCGGCCATAGTAACGTAGAGGGGAATGAGAGAGCCGACGCGTGGTTCTACCCTTGATGTCTCCCTGGCGGTGTCAGTCTGCTCCCCTATGGGACTCATCAAGGGTAACATTTTTCCAACACTTTCTCGCCATTGCCAACTCTAGGTGGAAAAGACTAGCAACCTGTGTCATATCCAGACAGACATGGCCCACCTATAATAAAAGCAGGACGAACGACCTTATTAATATGAACCGCATCGAGATAGCAAGAATCACAGCAATTATCACGGGCCACTGACCAATTGGTACACACGCTGCCAAGTTAGGCATCCCGTTCAATCTCCATTGCCGTAGTTGCGACAACTCACAGGAAAAGGAAACGTTATTCCACTTTCTCTGTGACTGCCCAGCACTAGCCAGAGCTAGGCAGCGCACACTCGGAAAACCCTTCTTCAAAGATCTATCTGAGATCTCTAACATCAAATTCTGCAATATTATTAATTTTCTTAACTCCACAAGATGGATTTAAAAACCACAATCCTAGTTACGCCCACCAACATCCAGGTCACGTGAGTTGTGGTATCAAAATGGCGCATCCGCGCTATTTGTGTCTCTGGCAGGTTCACCAGATTCAACCACTTCTACCTACCTACCTACCTACTTGTGTTTGACATGCGCAGATTCATCAGCTAGCTGGCTTGATAGAAAGCAGGCTTATGGTTTCTAGTAAGGGGGCTGCAAACCCTAGGGCATCACAATGTGTCTACAGTGGCTAAAGTGTAACGGAGAAAGGACCTCTTTTCCCTGTCAACCCTCTTACTTAACCTAATCCTCGACTTTCTTTGGTTCTTGTGTTGACTGAGGGTGGGGAAACCCACCACATCAGTGGTGAAATTTCTGATCTTGGTCGTTTGGTTTGCTCTTAAAGCTGGCAGCCTAAAAATCGTTGAGACATTTCGGGATAGCTACACAGAAAACATTAGCTGTTTCCTCTAAAGCAAAAAACCCAAAACTTAACGAAAAACACTTAGCAATTATCGTTCCATCCATTAGAAATGAAGGTCCTTTCAAAGTGTTCACATTTACTTTTTTCCACTAGTTGACGGAACCAATAATTGATACGCCATTCCTCTAAATCCCGGATACAAAGAGAGGAAATGTATTTTTAAAACGTACATATTACGAGGGGCGCTCTCTTCGGGGAACGAACATTTACATAAATTTCCTTTGCGATTTATTCCCTGCATGTGAAAATTTATTCATCCCTACTCGCCGATATGCTGCCGCCATTTCTTCCTCTGTGTGTGTCGTGGTGTGAGGGAGGATGGGTGTCAGAGAAAGTCACTGCTATGCTCTATATTTGCGGTACCCGGGGTATAATTTACTTGCTCATTTGAATGACGTGCTTTGAAGTTAATTTATTACATCCAATGCCTCGTAAATTGGGCGGACAAATCGTTAACATTTCGAAAATTGCAAATTTCCTATCAAAAGAAAAAAAAAAAAAAAAAACCGGGAAGAGGCAAATGGTTATAGAGAGCTATACACTTGCATTAGTTTCAGGCTACGTGAGGGTTATATACGTATTTTATTACATACAGATGTATGCTTTTGGGAAAAAAGGTTTTCGTAAATAAATTTTAGTCTTCGCTTATGGAAAAGAACACGAACCGTTAAGTGATTTTGTTAAGTTTATAGGACAAGTGAATATAAGTGTTTACAAGCACGAGGATGTCCCCAAGGAGGAGTTCTGTCATCCCATGTCTTTTAACTTTTTTCCTTTTTTTTTTGTTCCTTTAGTTGGAAAGGAAGAAGCAGTCAGACTGATATTGATTAATTGTTTTGTTGGCTAAGTCCTATTTCACATTAATTTTCTTGTCTTTTATAGAAAGACCAATTTAAGGTTTGAAGGCCAAAGCGGAGGTGTAGCATTTAAAAATGTCTTCAGGGCCAACAGCATCTGGTTGATTTGATAGTCGAGCTGCTTAAAGTCAATAAAAATCTAAAGAATGTGCTTAAAAGCCCTATCCGTCGCCACAGCTGATGTCACATGTGGACTTTGTGGTAAGGTAAGGTCTAGTAGCAATCGAATAACCTAAAAAATTAATTTTCAGAACAAGGCCCTGCCTTGCATTTCAGTAAAGGGTATGTCAGCAAAGAATTCCTCTTGTCAATTGCTACTTCTTTTTGGGCTAAGAAGGCATTTAAGAAGTAAAACCTTCAAACGACTAAGGAGAGTCAGAAGCATGGACCCTGACAAAAGGGGATGAAAATTTCCTCGGTTACTTTGAAAGGAACATTGCTCGCGTGATATTCGGTTCGATTTTGTGTCAGTGGAGTGTGGAAGGGAAGATTCAACGACGAACTTTACTGGTTAAACAGCAACGTCGACCTAGCTAGAACCCGTAGAGCGCATGAACATCCACACATCGGTCCATCAGGTCTTTGAATCCACCTCAGAGGGACAATGCAGAAAAGAATCACCCTATCTTAGACAATGCGCACTATTGGAGAGTAACCACAACCACATCGGTTTGTGAAACTGGGTGCAGCTAGCTATGGACCGAGAACATGGTCCACTCTGGACTGTGAGCTTCATCTGAAGTAAAGAAAGGTAAGAGAGCTAGTTAGTTTGATCTTTTTGAGGAATTCAAAAAACTCGGAGTCCTCATTTGACTCCATGGTCTATTGGGTTTTGTTTGGGGGTCGATTGCTGATCTACAGCCAACTGATACTCATGCTGTTTCTTGCAATTTTTCAAAGAAATTCCTAGACAGTGACGCCTGTGTACCTTGGAGCAGGGCTATAGGATTGAGTTGAATTTGTATTTCGGCGATAAAAGACAGTTTATATCAAGCCCTCAGACACTCCTTGCAAAAGCAGGACACCGACATAATGCTATTTCGCAGTGAAGACAGGAAACGTTTCTTCGGTGTTCAAGCTGTTCTGACTTTCCCAATTGACTGTCTCGCACCGCTTGACTTTTTCTTTGGGTGTTCGTTCTTTAACAGTGTGGCCTGTGGCCTGCCCCGCCTATAAGCAGTAACAAGTCCAGTGTGTTGGCGGTTGTTAGACCATTCCTCTTTACGGAGGAAGACCATGTGAAGACAAGTAACAATTACCTCTAAAGTGATAGATCACCATCACCCACTTTACCAGTATGGCTGAGTAATTTTAAAGATCCATAACGTGGTTAGCGCGTTGGGCGTCGAGACTACTATAGTTCGATTTTGAAATTTTACATTGGAAGGGAAATTTACATGTGCTGTCTAGGAATGTGCTTTCCGATCCTAGAGTGTCAAAAATGTTCGCAAATGTAGAGTCCAACCCATTAGCTTCCTGCACCTAGAGTTTCGAAAGAGAATCTTGTGTTTTTAAAAGGTAGTCATTGACAATCCACCCTTCGGTGGGTTGGTGGATTCAACTCTTTCAATGGCACGGAAATGCACATACGAGGTAAAGTTTCTGAACGTGCTCAACTGGGTGAGATGCCAGGTATGATCTCTGTCACTGTGCAGTTCAAGTTGACATACAGCCTCCACGTAGCGCAGCTGGATAGCTATATCAGCATCCACTGAATAATGAACTAATGTACACAGCCATGTTCTAGGCAAGAGGACACGTTCTTTTCTACCCCGACCAGTTTTGGCGGTTGTGCGTGGGGTAAAAGGCCCAACCACGTAAAAAACAGATTGTGACGAGAGAACTAACTGACCCGATTCGCCCGGGATCGTAAAGGATCGAAAGCGGCATTAGTTCAGGCTCAGACCCTCCAAGGGTCGCTAGCCTGATAAGTAAGTAAGTAAGTCATTGACAATCTTTAAGCAGGACATTTGGTAATTTGGAAAACTTTTTCTAGAGGAAGGGCATGATTCTTCTCGCTTAAGACTCAGTCAGGTATTGCCAAGTACGTTAGGAATCGTGAGGTTTATCTAAGTCTGAATCCCATGTATCAAGAGATGGTCTCTTTCTGAAAAAGGCTTTTCTTATTCCCGCAGATTCTATGGTTTCTGTGACTTCATAGCAGAAGTTCGTCAAAGTTCATTCTTTTGGTTGGATTTTAACAGTTGTCTTACTTGTTTCAGTCATTCATGTAACTTTTCTCGACACTCTTTCGAGGATATTCTTTGTAAGTCCTAGTTTTGGGTCAAAAATAGTGCCACCGGGAATAGTCTGCACCAAAAGTGTCTACATCGGGAATAGTCTAACTCTTAAACCTATGAGAAGAATCAAAGTATATGATGGCGTCAACATGATCCAAATTGGTCCATCGGTTCTCAGGTTATACGCGTACAAACAAACAAAAAACTAATTGGTAAACTCTCATTGGTCCTTTGACATTGATGACTAAAATCATTTAAGGATTCATTGTTTATTTCAGCACATGCCACCACCGGTTCTATGCACAAAAACTAATTTGTTATGCACGCAATCTGGTTAAAATGCGCGACATTGATGCGGCAGAATATTGATAGAGGCAAATCGCATTTATTTTAAGCCATTCAAACGGTATTAGTTCGTCCATTAGCGTAATCCGATTCCACCTACGTACGCCACCATCAATTTGTCGTAATTATATTGGAATAATGTGCGCATCTTGATCCTTAAACAGTTTTTTTTTTTCTAACAAAACCGTACTAGACAATTTAATAATTTTAATACACACTTGCGTTTACTTGTATCTATGGCTGTGTGTGTGTGTGCTTATCCAGTTCCAATACTCGTATCTGGTTTTGTTTTAATCGAATTCCGATGAAATCCAATATTTTTGTTCGCTACATCCATCTCGGAGCGTTCATCGTTATCGTCAACTTTGTGCCTTTCTCAGTACGACGAATAGAAGATTAAATTCGATTTTTCGTCACTTTTCACAAAGCCAGAGAGAGAGAAAGAGGCAGAGTACAAGGACGTCCCGTCATCAGCAGGATATTCTTGCGAACATAAAACACCCAATGTATCCTTCTATTATACGGGTTAGACAGGCAGCTATACACAAGAAGGACTCATGATTAGATTTGTTGTGTTTCAAAGGGTTACAAACGAGACTTAATGGATGTTCATGTCCAGTCACTGAAGTGTGTCGTTCGTAGATTCTCCGCGTTTGAACTGGTCTTGTGTCGTTCTAGTTAGCTTGGGTGGTACTACATATATAGTTTTTAAGAATTCCCTGATTCTGTACATCTATATGAGTACCTACATTGGATTTTAGCTCTGAGGTCGTTCAATTATGTTTCCTTGATTCACAAAGTGGAAAAAGGGGGTAGAAGTCCATTAAATGAGATGTTGTTTGGGATCGAAAGCATCCAAACTTTGGAGTTAAGAAACTCAGAGATTGAAGGATAATAATTTGTGTCCAGGAGGAGATTATGTGAAGTTGAAGGATTTGAATTTTCGGATGGATTGACTTTTCATTTTCAGGTTAGATAAAGCACGATAGCTGCATACGGAACATCATATCTACTTAGTTTGGAGTGGTGCTTTAGAATAGAGGTGCACTTAGACTGAAAATAGGCCCATTAGGAGAAAAAGTCGTAGAGAATACCTTCTTTGATGAAAGGACTTTACTGAATGTCAGAAATTTTAGATATTTATAAGGATCTTCCAACGAATTCGATTTGTTTTTTGTAAGCCAGCCTCATTCGTCCAAGATGACGTCTATTGTCTTATGGGACCGCTGACTCTAAATGAAAAGCCTCTAATGACGAGTTATGATCGTCGTCACTTCCCGAAAGTTTGCATCGCAAAAAAAAAGTATGGTTATGCTTGGGATTCAAGCCTCACTTGCAGTAGTTAATGAGACGGGAAGGTCAGCGAAGCTCTAATTTGTCACATTTTGTCTGCTAAAGCTAGAAAGCATCAATACTGCGTCAACGTTACGGATTATAGAGAATTCCTTAATTAAGACCATGTCGAGGCCTCGTTTGAAGCCCTTCACCAGGTTGGAAGAGCAGCGGATGATCATTTAGAGTGATCAATTAAGCGAGATCCTGTCGATTATATTGGATGTGGCAGAGCTTTTCACAGCTCTAACTTTTTCCTCTGGTATTCTATCGATTCCTTGATGAGTCTAGAGTGTTTTCATGACTCCAGGGGCTATCAGACAGTCAAGTATCCTCTATATATGGATGGTAGCATCAGAGATGAAAGAAGCAAGTTCTAGGTTAACAAAGAAATTGGATTTTTTCTGCGACAACGTAGAGAATATCAGCTTTCAGCATGCTTATCCTGGTAAGTTCTGTCAGGCTTCACTGAATTTTGATAATCAAAGGCTATCTACATGGCTTTTGAATTGAGTTTTACTGACATTACAGAAAGTTTAAGAGCCGATGAAACGTGTGACTTCACCATCTATTGCCAGTGAGTCAGCTGTTTTCTTTTCCAGCAAATCAACTTTGGACTACAAACCAGTCAAGGAAGCCTAGATTGATTCTTCTTCGCGAAATAGAGGTTTTGAGAACTAACTCGGATTTGGTAACAGACGAGTCCTCACCGAACATTGCTCACTAAAATATCACCTCGACAAGCTGGACGTAAGTCCCTCGAATATAAGCCGACTCTGCGAATTCTTCACCATAGCTCGATAGGAGACTTATCTTTTCAGAAATAGTCAACCATTCTTCCGCAAGCACGGTCATTAGGTTCCTCGATAACCTCGATCTTGATTTGGATTACAATATTTGCCATGGTCGCAGTGTTTTTCTGGTCTCAGCTAGGTAAGTAAAACAACCCTTCATAGCCTAGTTGTGATGTGCTAAAATAGGTGCCTTCCGACTCAGTCCGAGGAGATAGAAACTCTTCTGACAGTTTGAGATCACAAATCTCTTTAAATTCTACTAGCCTTTATAGATTCGTCGCTTTCATATCAATGTTTCCCGACATTTGGTCCACCCCTTCCCTTAGATCCTAGATCATTTAGAAGCTCTTAAACTGACTTAATGGCCTTTCTTCAGCCTATTTACACAGAGTCACCTTGGTGTCTTTCCGCATTGAGGTTGTTCTATGAGCTCTTCGTTCTTGATTCACATTAGAGGCTACAAATTCGATTTACAGAAACTTGATTAAACCCTCCTTCGCCACAAACGGTGTGACCAACGTCAAAGAAGATAAAATGCACATCCTTCGAATGGGAACGCTTAAATGTTTCATTTGTTCTCCCTGTAACTTTAAAACGAAGAAATAAGTCTAAGAACACAAATATTATTTGCTTACACCCAAAGAGCTTCTCCTAACAAAAGATGATGTCCCTTTGGCTGTTGCATAACAGTTTCCTTTCATCTGTCGCCAAAACGACCTTCGATAATTCTCATCAGATCAAACTACAAAGGGACTCGTTACACCATACCATCTACAAACCTCTTCTTCTTCTGTGTCAACTATCGACTGCTTGCAGACTTTCTTTTAACAGTCGACATTGGCTCGTATAAGATCTCATCGAGAAAAAAAAAACACAACGTCGATAATATTACTATGTCCTTTGATTAAAGGTCCAGAACACAAAGGAAATTGCCAAAAAGGGGGGGGGGGGCAAGGGGTAGAAAAAATGCACAACCAGCACAAACACAAAAACGAATCGATATTTTACCATCATACATCAATAGAGTACAAAGAGGACTTCTGGCCATTAGATGATAACAAACTGGTCACATCCTTCGGTCAACTCAACTCCAATCCTTTCAGGGCGCGCAATCAAAAACGAGAAATATCGTCATCAAATACACACACACACACACGGAGACTTACAGTGATAAAGATGCGTTGTGTCGGTTCCTTCAAAGTTTTATGAAGTTTTTTTCGGGACGTTTTCTGCTTCGTTAGATATTTTTACAACTCTTCCGCAAGTTCTTAGTGCGCCCGTCTCAATTCCTTTTGACTCTTTAAAGTTACTTTTCGTAATCCCCTGTCTGGATGTATACCGTGTGTACAAATATATTTATTTTCATCCAATTCGACGGAAATGGACAAAGCAGGAACAACACACACACACACACATGCATAGGGACACTGGAACAGGAAGAAATGCTCTGCTCTGCTGTGAAAGCCGGAGATCCGTTCATACTCTTGTTCCATTATCGTCATTAATTTGCGGGGATAAAGTTTGCTACTTTTAGAATGAAGCCTTAGTAGCTCTCATGGTACCCCATCTATACTTTCGTCCTGGATGCGATATAACCGTTTTGACTTATTCGTAATGTCTTGCTGATTCCTTTTGCTGTTTTCATTCTCAATGGCGCGCATGGTACTTGTCAGTCGTGCGCTGCAACGTATCCGCGTAGATAAACTTAGGAAATGGATGGGAAAAGGACCTTTGAGCGGAAGGAGAGTTCGGTTTTTAATCAACTTGCCGGGTAAGCTGCTGGTGGAGGGTTTTTTTTTCGCTTTTACTCTTGATTTTGATTTATTAACTTTGTCTTTGGACGTATCCCGATGGTGGAGAGAGAGAGAGAGAGATTTAAATGTAAACTCAAAAAGTTGCGGGATTCGGAATCAGCATTTAGGGTGGAGATTTGTGGAAGTCTTACTTCGGTTGATGTATGAATCAATTTTGTTGTTTAAATTCACTCGTAGTAGAAGTAGTAACTGGAGAGGATATGAAGAGGTTACGAAGCTCATTTCAGGGAGTATCCACTCCCTTAATCGAATGTTTAGCTTCCTGTTCACATGAAGTCTTACACAAAAAAAAGTTAGCCAGCCTTTGGGTTTTTTATTTTACTTCAGATTCAATGATTTGTCCACCATATATCGCAAGAGGTTGGGGCTGAGAAAGACTAATAAATCTGTTCCAACATCTTACATCTGAACATCGTACTCAAAGTTCCAGCTACTCCTCCCATTTTCTCTGCAAATGTCCGGAGCTAGCAAGAGCCAGACTGTGTGCACTAAACCAACCATTCTTCGACGACCTAAATGACATCTCGGATAAAGGCATAACAGGTTGGATGTAGACACCGACTTTCCACATCCTCAACAACACACACCACCAACCAGGTTCACACGATTCGTGATAACAAAAAGGTACATCTGGTGCTACTTGGGTTCATGCTGAACCGCGACCTCTTCCAACCTACCTACCTACCAGCCACTCCTTGTCGTTTAGTAATGGTTCCGGTGGCTTTTTCATCATAATGACGGTACCGAGATTGTGCACGGATGGATTCTGAGTCTGCTCTTCCATTTTCCGGATGTTCCAACCAGGGATCCCAACTTTAGCTCAGCCCCCATATCAGCCATCATCTCAGCCCCTTGGACCGGTTTAAGTGGCCATCGCAATGTCGTAAGAGAGTTTGTCTTTTAGACAAGAGGCTGCGGGAAAACATTATCTAACTGCATCAAGGGTCAGTAGAGCCAGTATTTTTCGTTAAGAACGGCTCTGACCAGAGTCCTCTCAATAAAGTCCCCATGTTCGGGGGAATATTGGTTGCTTAACTTTTTGAGGTCCACAGTAATGGACTACGGATAACGCTGCAATACTTTTAGTCTGTGCACTTTTAGCTCTTTTTTTGGAAGGTCTTCAGGAGACCTAAACCTTGAGGTGAATTCTACCTACCAAGTCCCCATCCAATAAAATTGTGTCAAACTGTTAAGGGTATGCAGCAAAACCAGTGCCGTTTGCTCGTTTGTAGGCGCACATTGATCATAAGGAAAGATAGAGGAACTAGAAGACGTAAATTCTGAAAAGGGTTTCCGAAAAGTTTAAAACCTGCTTAAGTCAAAGTAGGCTCCGCCACTACAGAGAATGTTTCAATGAGCTAGGTCTAGAAGAGATGGCTGAGCAATTCAAAATTCACCTTAAATGGGTGCCGGGGCACAGAGGCATCCAGGCAACTGCATGGCGGACGAACTCGCTAAAGAGGGCACAACTCTACCAATTCTTCCGGATAAGGGGAATCTAAGTATGCCTCTCGCCACCTGCAAATTGCCAATCATAGGTGGACAGTAGGTAGCACCTGTCTCATCACCAGGCAGATTTGGCCAAAGGTGGATCTCAATCGTTCACATTGTCTCATCAGACGGAATAGACTGCTAATAAGCACTTTAGTGGGTGTCATTACGGGACACTACATCATCGGCAAGCATGCCAATAGGTTGGGCTTCCTTTATAACGACTTCTACAGAAGCTGCATGGATGAGGAAGAGAAGGAGACGATCCCCCACCTTCTCTGTACATGCCCGACTCTTTCAGCTCGGAGAAGAGCATACTTAGGAGCCAGCTTTTTTTTTTTTTTTTTTTTTTATAATAAGCGCGCGCTAAAGGGGATATGGCTACCCTTAAACTAGAGCACGGGCATTAGGGAAATTCTTCAACAACCTAAGTGAACTGCCTGACATCAGCATAGGCAGTCTCCAGCGCTTCATAGTAAGCTCCGGCTGGTTCTGCGGGTAGTTTTCCTGGTGAAATACAGATCCTGGTGGTAACACAAAATACCTTATCTGGTCTAAGTGGGGTTGCAATTGCAGCCTGCCACTCTTACCTTACCTAACCTTACCTAGGTCTAGGAAGTGATGGTACATGTAGATTCTGACAGACTTTTTGAAAACCTTTCAGAAAGATGACAGAGACATATCCTCTTAAGATCCACTTCAAGTTGTTCTTAGCTCAACTGGGTACTCTCCTCCCAGAATAACTTACAAATTCAAATTATTCAACAGAAAAAGACCATGAAAGGACATTTTCGCATCAAAGCATTCACATAAATCAAACCACAACAACTTAGTCCTTGTGCTAATCTAAAAGAAAAATTTTCAACAAATCTCCTTGTATGTCCCATATTTCCTCATCAAATTCCTTATAACTGTAATAAGGTAATTTATTTCATTTTGAAAAATAAGATGTTAATTGAAATGAAATTGACTTTCCCGCCCGTCATTGTGGGCCCCCTTAGGCGGGCATTCTCCGCAATCGCGCGATAAAAGTTGAATTAACATAAATTTTCATTTTTCACTCGTCCCGCTATTTGAATTTTTTTTTTCTTTTCGATGTCATATTACGACATTCTCTACATCAAGTCGTTTCTTTCGTCCTTCAGAGTCCATTAGAATTTGTGCGACATTGTGTGGACGCCTGAACTAAATAAGGAAGACGGGCACACAACCAAATGAATATAAACCCAAAGTAAAGGAGACGATGAAGATGATGATGATGATGACGAGCGTAATGATGATGATGGTGATGGTAAGAAGCGCACAGAGAAAGAGAAGAACCACTAGTGTTTCACTTATCATTTATTCATGAGAAGTACCGTCTGCACTTAAGATATTCAAATTTGGTTCACAGGATAATAGATAAACTGAATGAAGGGAAGGCTTGATGAAGATTGGGGGTCGGCGGGACTTAAGCACCCCGAAGTATGGAATCAAACACTAAGCACAAAACCGCCACCCAACAGTCAGTCCCTTAGTTCGGGTTTCATTCGTTTTTTTTTTTTATGAAGTATGTTCCTGAACTGAAGTGAAAGGTACCATATAGGGGAAGATAGGACCTAAAGGGAAATATCTATTTAAACTAAAAAGATAAAGTGCTCCTCTCGATTTCCATCATCGTGTTTATACTTGAATTGAGGGGAAAGGATAGGTTGGATGAGAAGGCGAACCTGTGAGAAGGTACTTTGCCTTAGTGCGCTCTTTGGGATGATTACAGTCAGAATCGGTGCGGATGATGATGACGACGATGATGATGATGATGACTATGAGAAGGATAATGATGAAAAGTAGGAATGCATTAAGGACTCATAGTCTCATCGACATCCTCGACGTTGTCGTGTACTTGAACTCGAGCAGTGCTTTGAGTGGCACACCAGAAACCCTAGGAGCCTACTTCAATTGTCAGATCATAATGTAGCCCTGACAGGAATGATTATACTAACAAAGTGGATTTAATTACGTGAAGCAGCTTTTTGTCGTTGGCAATTCAGGAATAATGCAAGGACGCAATGCCGCTCCATATGCCTGTGTGCTGTCATTGTCATACGGCACATGTGTGCGTACTTCGTAGAGTGTTGTATAATCTTATCAAGGCTATGGTGATGCTGTGTGCTATGGTGATTTGCTTTTTGCTGTTTCAACCTATTCGACGTACAAATGTGCCTTTGGGGTGAGCCTTTGTTTTGTTCATTGTTGTTGTAATTGGATTAAACGAGACGAAGGTGTGTCGTTTGTGAAACCAACGACTTATTTATGCAATTCGCTGCAGCGACATCTTGCGGTATTCCAAGTGAAATTGATCTGCAAATTTGTGCTAGCTTTGAGGGACGACACTGGAAGTTCCGCAAATGAAAATGAAATACCCGCTATACCTTCAAGAACGCACACTGGACTCCAGATGCTTCAAAAGCGTATTATGTCGCGACTGTCGCGGTCTCTATTCCTTCTTTCCGGTCATTTTAATTGTTTCTTCAGCAGCTCTCCAACGTGTAAAGGTGGTAGGTCAAGGAATACCATGTAGATATGCTATATCTACCACTTTTCTTCGTAGTACGCCCTTATATCATTTGCACAGTTTTTCTCTTGAAGGTGGAGGTCTCTTTTTCCACTAGCGTTTCAAGTTGATGATACCCGGGTGGAGAACTTCTGATTCAGACGAAAAAAACACACGTTTCCCTAACTCGTTTCAGCTTTGTGTCAGTTCGGCATGGACCTGGGCCTAAACCAACAAGCGTCTCCAGCCAACTTTATCTTTAGCTAGCTGCCTCCAGTTTGGCACGCTAATTTGGTTGAGGTCCCCTTCTACTAGCGCGCGCCACCTGAGTTGTGGTCTTCCTCTACAGCTTAGGCTGCTAAGGGTCTCGATTTTGAGATTTATTTTCAGCCAGGGTCGCAGTTTCGTTTTATTGGAGAATCGAGGTATGAAAAGTACTTACTTACACAGATGGCGCTGAAGTTTGAGGTGAACCTTGGCCTCGACCAGCAAGCCTCCTCAGTTAGGCCGGCCCTTCGCTAACTGACTCTAGTTAGAGATTCTAAGTTAGCTGTGGTCCCTTCTACTTATCCGCAGATTTTTTCTACTACGTTAAGGGCAAGATTCCAAGACTCTTAAAACCGAAGATTTGGTGTCCATTAGCTCTACATACCCTAGCCATCTAAAACTTCCAATGTGCAGTTTTTCGATTAAGTAGATGTCACTCCAAAACTCAAATACTTTGCCGTTGAACCTCTTCCTCCAAAGCGAGTCAAAGCAAATGAAACTGAATGTCTTACGAAGAACCTTTCACTCGAAACGACCAAGAATGTATTCATACGCCATAGAATAGGACTCGAAAGATTAGGGTCTTATAGAGAGTTACCTTAGCTCTTTAGGACCTTACTATACTGATGAGACGTCATTGTCAAAAGTGACAGCAGAACCAAGGTTGATAAATTCGAAGTGATGCCTGTCCATTGTGATATTATGTCCAATTTTTCGACGTTGGGTGCCCCTTCTGCTGATAGCAAAATCCCTTTTTGCCCTCGTTTATCACTAAACTCATTATGGCCACTTCTGTTTTAATACTCGCGAAAGCACCAGTGATAGTACGCTGAGTTCTGCCAATGATGCCAATATCGTCGGCGTGCGCAGTCGCACTGAGTTGTTGTGGGTTCCGCACAATCCACATAATTTGTATATTAGAGAAGTCACATCACAGCCGATCGCATTGTTTAAAGCCTTTTATTTGGCATCAAAGGTCGCGGTGAAGTCTTATCGACCTTGAAGAAAGCTTTCTCCATCGATATCCTGCACATGACTCTGTAAGCTCAGACAGCCTTAAAATCAATTAAGAGATGGTGGGTGTCATTTTGACTCCTTGGGTTTTATTCAAGATTTTCAGAGGTGTGTGGTCGGTTGTGGACTTTGTCGGCCTAAATCGCTCTGATAAAGCCTAATCAGAACTTTAAAAAGAGGATTTAAGGCGTTCACTCACACCAGAGGGCAAATAAGATTTTGTAGACGATGCTGAGGAGACTGATGCCCTTGTAGTCGGCGCAGTTGAATGGATTTCCTGTCTTTTAGATCGCGGAAACAATGGCCAGATCAGTTTAGTTTCTGATCAAGTAGACGAAAGTTTTGGTCATCATCATCCATGTCCGTTCTGTCTGACAGCAAAATGTTGGTCCTCATCCACGTTATACGATCTTCAAAAGTAGTTTTCCCATATTGTCAGCAACGACTGTGACACGTTTTGCTTTGAAAAGTACTCAATCTGCTTGCACAAACGATAAACAAAATCACAAATAAAGGGTGGTTAAGTTTTAAGGGCCGATGCTGATTTTGAATAAAACACAAATTATTTAGGAAATTATTGTCATTTCTTTTTATTATGATAATATTGGTATATGGCCGCCGCGACCTCGGCGGCACACCTCCATCCGATGGTCCAAATTTTCGATGACGCTGAGGCATAATTGAGGTTCTATGCCGTTAATGTGCCGAATTATCTCATCCTTTAGCTCTTGAATTGTTGCTGGCTTATCGACGTACACCTTTTCTTTCAAATAACCCCAAAGAAAGAAGTCCAACGGTGTCAAATCGCATGATCGTGGCGGCCAATTAACATCGCCACGACGTGAGATAACACGGCCATTGAATTTCTACCGCAAAAGAGCCATTGTTTCGTTAGCTGTGTGGCAAGTGGCACCGTCCTGTTGAAACTACATATCGTCCACATCCATATCTTCCAATTCGGGCCATAAAAAGTTCGTTATCATCTCACGATAGCGAACACCATTCACAGTAACTGCCTGACGGCACTTCAGCCACACTATCGCGAACAGCAGCAATATTTTCTGCAGTACGAGCTGTACGAGCATGCACTGGTGTTTTCACATCTCCTACAGACCCGGTTAGCTCAAATTTTTGCACGATTTTTCAGATTGTACGCACATTTGGACGATTTAATTGACCGAAAAAATCACGAAGTGCACGAAATGCATTTTGATTTGAACGCCCATTTTCATAATAAGCCTGAATAACTTTAACGCGTTGTTCGGTTGTGTATCTTTCTGAAATTGAGAAATGTCAAATGAAATGCAGAAAAAGACTTGACGTTTAGGTGTGGTTCACATTCAACATCGGCCCTTAAAATTTAACCACCCTTTATAAACATTCCACGCCTTTGTAAACGAATTTTTTTGTTTTAATTTCACAAAATCCACTTCCCAAACTCCAAAAAAAACCTTCAAGGATAGCTTGACTTCTTTTTAACAAAAATTACATTAAATTTCCATTTCTTTTGACATTAAAAAATTCATTTTAACTTCTTACGTCCAATTTGCAAGAGACGTTACAATAACCAAACATTTACATTTACAATGTGATCAACGAAACGACTTCTGGTGACACAATTTTGTGAATTTATTGCTGAGCTTTATGCAAAGCGGAATTTGACACTTTTCTCTGTTCTAGCTTAAGGTGGATTAAATTTTGTTAAGCAGATTAATTCTATGGATAGAGGACACATTTAAACGTACATTTCTTCGCAAAGAAAATGGAAAATTACGATCCATTAGCAACAGTTTCATAATGCAACGGACATATGTAGGAGTTCATATATTTTTTGATTACAAAAACCATATTCAACGGATGTGACCAAATGGGTTTTGTATGAATAATCAACCATATCCCGACCAGGAATATCCTGATTAGTGTCACAGTGGCAATGGAATAAACCAACAGATGAAAACTGTTCAGTGGAAAACCACAAAGAAGCTCAGTAAAATCGTCCCGATAACAGACGTAGTTCCTTAAAATCGATTTAGTTTGTGCTTCCATTATCAGTTGTAGCTGCACGCAAGCACCAATTGCAATAACAAAATCGATAACTCATCATATTTGCATTGGTGAACCTCGCATTGCTAATGAATACATGAGGGTCCAGTCTATGTAGAGTTGATCATACCTATAAGGATGCATAGGATGATAGATTTATTCACATGCACCAATGCATGCATATGCATGAGCATTTATTCTGCACGCACACAAGAACTAGATAAGTGCATTCCAGTTCAGAGTAGGGGAGTTTATGTGAGGCCAATGATGAGCTTCTCCTTATAGGCTGTGGACGAAAATTGAAATGTGTCCGTTCTGCTTGTAGCAAGGATATTAGCAATGACGGGGTGGATATGGCTATGTATCCATGTGAAATATTATTATTTTCCAGCAAATGTATGCAAATTTAGAGGCACATACAACAGTCGTTGCTTAGAGACGTGCCTGCATGCGGAAGATAGGAGAAATATTTATTCAAATCGATTGAGAGATGTTTCAAATTGAATTTATTTGAACGTGAAGTTTTGGACTTCCTCTATGTATCTATTCATGGTTGTTCCTGAAGATGGAAATTAAGGAAACGAAGCCTTCGATTCAAATTCAAAAGAGTTGTCGAATGAAGTAGACTTAACTGGGATTGGGTTAGTCGGTGATTGACTGGTGATATACATACGTATACGAGTAGGCTTAGGCTGAATTTTATTCATGTGAAGTAGGGAAAGCTAAAACAGTAAATTGTTGAAGCAGTACATAAGTTGAATGAATAAACATGATTTCGTTACTGCAATGAACAGCATTTTAGACTTTACATTGAATAAGCTAGTCAATTTTTAGACTTATTTACATTTTCCCATATTTAAAGTCCTTAAAAGTAAACAAATGTAGAAGGGTTGACTATTTCTAGGTATATTTCATGGCCTAGATACATAAAACAGAACTAAAGAAGGAAATTTACAAACACATCCGACGAAGCTTTCCAAGAACTACTACAATATCTCGAGCGATTCCAAGAAAATATATCAACAAGTTACGGTTAAGGCCGATTCATCCACAAAAATATAGATGTCAAAAGTCACCCATAAAAGAGAAGAAGCTTGCTCTTGGGAAGCGGAAAGCACTTCCATCACACCGCATATCAAGAAAACTTGCATTAGGTTAGGCTCTACAAGAGAACCATAGGATACCCCAGCCGTAACTTTAAACTTGTCTACACTGATTGCAAAGTAATAAGCTATTACCCGCAAGTCAGCTGTGCGAAGTTAACATTCCTAAGGTCCAGGTGTTTTCGTCTTTCATGACTTTCTCTACTGATGAGTTTTCCTTGTACCTTATCTATCAACCTGGACAATGTAGACCAATAATTCCGTCCACCCGACCTGGATGAAGTGAAGATAGCCATATCTATGCTGAAGTCTAACATAGCTGCTGGAGCAGATGGCCTGACTGCCGAGCTCTTCAAAGCGGCAGGCGATGACTTGGTAAAGAGCATGCACCAACTCATCTGTAAAATATGGTCGGAAGAAAGTATGTCCGATGAATGGAACCTCAGCATTGTTTGTCCGATCCTCAAGAAAGGAGACCCTCTTAACTGCGCCAACTACAGAGGTATTAGTCTTCTTAACATCGCCTACCAGATCCTATCTGTCGTATTGTTTGAACATCTGAAGCCGTTCGTTAACATCCTGATTGTTCCATATCAGTGTGGCTTTAGGCCAGGAAAGTCCACGATCGATCAAATATTCACACTACGGCAGATCTTGGAAAAAACCCAGGAGCTCCAAATCGATACACCATCTATTCATCGATTTTAAGGCCGCGTATGATAGCATCTATAGAGACGAGCTATACAGAGCTATGTCTTGTTTTGGCATCCCTAAGAGAATCCCTAGGAGAATGCACGCTGCTCCATCAAGGTCGATAAAGAACTCACCAAGACCTTTGATATCAAAAAAGGATTTAAACAAGGCGATCAGCTGTCATGCGAGTTTTTTAACATAATTCTTGAAAGAATAGTGCAAAACTCACGCGCCAACACAAGAGGCACAATCTTTCAAAATTCCGTCCAATTACTCGCATACGCCGAGGACATCGACATAATCGGAAGAAAGCAGCGTGATGTCAGTGGTGCTCTCGCGAGTATTCAGACGGAAGCGGCGAAGATGGGTTTATCGGTAAATGAGGGCAAGACCAAGTATATGCTGCCAACCAGAAAGGACACTCAACACCGACGTCTCGGTTAAAACGCCTTTCTCGACAGATATAACTTTGAGGTAGTTAAGGACTTTGTCTACCTAGGCTCCGCTATCAATTCAAACAACGACACCAACGCTTAGATCAAACGAAGAACAACTCTTGCCAATCGCTGATTCTTTGGGCTAAGAAGGCAATTGACTAGAAAAGCCCTCTCTTGAACAACAAAAGTGACCCTTTATAAGATCTTGATAATCCCAGTCCTGCTCTATGACGCAGAGGCATGGACTTTATCAAAAATGGATGAGGGTGCTCTTGGCTGCTTCGAGAGGAAAATTCTTCGGGTGATTTTCGGTCCCGTCTGCATAGACGGTGAGAGGAGGAGGAGATACAACGACGAACTGTAAGGACTATACAGCGACATCGACTTGGCTAGAAGAGTGAAGGTCCAACGACTGTATCATGTAGAGCGGTCCGAAAAATCTCCGAATCCGCCCCGAGGGACAGCGCAGTAGAGGAAGACCGCAACTCAGGTGGCGCACGCAAGTTGAAGGGGACCTCAACCAACTTCGCGTGGGAAACTGGAGGCAGCTAGCTTAAGATCGAGCTGGCTGTAGACGCTTGTTGGTTGACACCCAGGTCCACCCCGGACTGTAGCGCCACAGTAAGTAAGTGAGTAATCTTTCATGTGTTAAGACACTAAGTATCTACCAATCATCTTATTCCATCAATAAGGAGTCATACGTTACCATCCATCAACAGATAAAGTCAGCACTATCACAATTAATAACCTACTAGTTTGAAAAGCTGTGACACCATGGACCACTGGTCAAACTTATCTCATTCCAAGGCAACAAGTCATTGCACTCCTTCACAAAAAAAGGAGAAAAATATGAAACAAAATCATTAGCAATGCATTGTGGCAACTCAATAATGAATGTGCTTCTGAGGTTTTTTTCTCCCTTAAATTTCCAACAACTACACCTTGTCACCCATCACGTCCAATTACAATACAAGTCAAGTCCAAGCCTCGTTGCGTTCCACTTTTTTCAGGACAAATGGCCGTATATTGTATTTCGCAATTAAATTGCATAGCAATACCGTGTGTGGTAAGAGACTATCGAACGAAATGTCCAAAACGGTTGGTGGTCAATAGAGGTGGCAGTGGTCAGAAGGGCTTGCCGTTGGGCGTCATTTATGCATCATAAGTAGAATGAGTCCGACGAACTGTATCCAATATGCAATTTCCATTCTGATAAATGCATTTTGCGTAAATCTCTCACATTAATTTCATTTGCATGACAATGCGCGATAAGCAGTGGCCACCCGCAAAATTATCATCACATGACGCCCACTTTAGTGGGGTTTTTCAGGAAGTGCCATTGCTTACTGTTGCTACTCCCGTAATTACTGAAACCTATTTTATCCGCATTGGTGCAACAAATTTCATAGATATACTCGTAGAGTTGAATTTATTCTGCTTACAGGGTGTATTGAGTTGATCTTATGGAAATTTATGGCGTGTGTCTTATAGAATCTTTTTGGGCACTTGCTGTGATACTACCTCAGATAAATATTAAGTTGCACCACTGCAAAGCAGCACATGCCATAGAGCTTATTCGTTTAGATAGTAGTGCAAGTAGTCCAAGAATCTTGAGTTAAGTATTTGTGGCTTCAAATCTCTGATAAAGACTGCTATCCTTCGAGTCTGCTGGCCTTGGGAAATGTTGACATCACCACATCATCCAATATCTCGACAACTTTATTGATGAAATAGCTGGCAAAGCTCTTTGGTTCTTTAAATCTCTTTTCGATTGAAGCTAGCCCTAAAGAACTTAGTTCAACGCGTTTAAGGCATTTATCTCTGCAGTAGTCGTTGCTATAGCTGCCTTAGAACGAAACGATCTCCAATTGTCGGTACCTCTTCCCTCTCGGGTCTACAATTAAGATAGGTAAGTCAGAATTATGATGGTTAAATGAAATCTGGCCAAGGAAGCTCCATTTTGACAACCACGAGGGTATTACAGATTGTTAAATCCAATTCAAAAAAGGATTAAGTCAACAATTATATTATTTGAGGTTACTTATAGGTTTTCGAAGAAGAGTGCGCCTTGTGTGAGAAGTCTGACTCAGTCTAGTGCCGGCCATTCGCATAAAAAGTCGTTTATTGACTTCATTTCCAACATGACAACTTCTGCAATGTACATTGATGCTTGCATGCATGGGTTTCTACTGGCCAGGCAACATCGACACAGTCCTGGTGATATCGGCGCGAGCTCTGTTTTAAAGTTCTTCTCTGTTCGCCTGGTTGAAAGATGGTTACAGGATGTCACAGTTGCCGTGGTTAAGTGATTATTGCATTGAACTACCAAGCAAGCTGCTACAAGTTCAAGTCGGCAAAGCAACCCAGCGTTTTGTCGGCACTACCTCTCGGCAGGCGAAAAATTTAACGCATACAACATGCACTGAAGATAGCTACATATGTTGGACACTATGCTTCCATGATGTGTAGCAGAAGGCCCACATTTAGAGGCTTTTGAACTCCGTAATGCTTTTTGAATACTAAAGCACGAAAGTCTAAGCAAGGCTTTTGCTATTTTTTATGACACACAAGTCACTGTTAAAAGGCTACTAAGTCTCCCAAACAGGCCCAGAATAAACGAGCTGGCTTACAGATAAATCAACTTAAGGTCACTTCAAGACATCGTCATGACTGTTTCTTTTGGTTCAGACCCAAGACATGTGTCCCTATAAAACTCATTTCTAGAGAAAGGTTGAAATTGTTTATTTCTTTCTTAGAAGTTCGGCACTAGCTAGACACAGATATCGAACACTAGGCAAACCATTCCTTAACAACATTTAAAAAGACCGATGCGCACCTCACTAATCTGTACGTGACAGAAGAGACCTCAGCACACAATTCGAATCAAATCAGTGAGTTTCATTGTTCTCTAAGCCTTCGAAGAAGCATTTTTCTATCGTCTAAGAGTCCTTTGGGCTTATGAATTCCCAAATATGACACAGCTTGACCGATGTGCATGAGGGAATTTTGACAGGATCCCCCTGATAATTAAATTCTGAAGCTGAAATTCAAATCTTTTGATCCTTGTTGTAAATTTAAGAATATACGAGCTTATAATAAATTTATTTTAATGAACACCCTATAAATGCACAACGTTGCAAATATTTCATGCGTGCATTGGTACGTGAAATTGTTGTTTTGGATAGATGAACGAACGCATAAATAATTGCGATTTCAATATTATTTGGCCTGACTTACGTAATTTTAATTAAAATAATTTCATCCATTAAATTTCCGTTGATGTTTTATTAACGAGGATAAACTGGCTACCGTCCGCACCCAATATTGTGGCGATAAATGTACGCTTGTGTGGCAACACACTACAATTACAGTAGACAGTTAAGGGGATAAATTTAATTAAACAAATATATACAGAGATGCCAATCAACTGTATTTGTGTTTTTCGTGTAACAAATATTTAGTGCGTCAGCTTATAGAGAACTAGACCCAGCTTCTCTCAACTATTCGTGCGTGTTTTTGGAACGGATCTAGAGTTTTATTGCCGACTCCGAACGGTGGATTGAGGACATTTTGCATGACAGATTATACACTTGAAATTAGTCATTGCCTGCCGAGAGGTGGTGCCGCGAAAAACTTATTGTTTGTTTTGCTGAGGCTCGAACCTCTGTCCTCTCGCTAAGCACTCCAGTGCATTAACCGTCGCTTGGATTTTTGAAGGCAGTCCACCAGACAACTGCCCCATACATGAGTATAAGTTCTTAAAGAAGTCTTATCCTGGCTTAAGAAAAACGTGACATCTTTTGTAATAGTCAAACAGCAATCACGTCCTTGGATCTATTTTCTCTAAACTCAATTGTAGCTCTAGATTGCCGTTCATCTATCACAGAGCTAGCGGAGCAGCACCTGACTTGGATGCCGGAGCATAGACACATTCCAGAGAACTGTGAGGCTGACGAAATCGCCAGATATGATACAACTATAACCATTCTACCAGAGAGAAGGTAAGTACCTTGGGTAAACCGATCGCTACATGTCATGCTATCGAAAGAACAAAACTTAGGTGGATAAATCGTTTTGTCTAGCGTGAACTTGTCTAGCGACAAAAAAGATTTGCCCATAGCTGGATCTGAAACGTTCTAAGAACTCAATTTCTCTCAACAGATTGCATGTCAGCACTATAATAGGTGTCATCACTGGTCACTGTCTAATAATCAAGCATGTATCAAGGCTTGGCATAAACTCAAACGACTTTTTTAGAAGCTATGTGGATGACAAAGAGGAAGCAACTATTCTCCATCTTCTTTGTACCTGCCCAACTCTCTCCCGTAAAAGAAAATTTTTGCAAGGAGCCTTCTAAAACCTTGTTCCCCCTTTGCATTTCATATAGTAAGTACCTAACCTAACCTAACTCTTGACATATTCTTAAAAATGATTAAAGTTGCATTTTGAAGTCATTTTCTCATTTATACTTCAAAGGATAAGTCCGCAACCGTTAATCCGCCTTCGAGCACTTATACATACATAAGTCAGCAATGACAAGCTTGTCAGTACCCTATCAAACCCATTCGTTCGAAATGTGGGCAATTGAAGTTGACAAAGCCACCGAATGCACGACTGCCTTCGAACAAAACGAATGAAATTTTTTTTTTTAAATAATTAAAACACCTCCTAAGGCATAGCGCAGTCAACCCGTTATGGGCGTGAAGGCAAGGCAAGTGCCCAGATCACACCGTTATTGTTTTACTGCTTTAATCATTTTTTACAATTTTTCCTTTTGTGCCATCAGCCATGAGCAGGGGATGAAACCAAAAAAACCGCCAGCAGCCGCACAGTAACCTGAAAACAATTACTGACAAACGTCCTGTCGCCTGCCTGACATAACCACAAACGTATACGCGCGACAAGGCGTCATGAAACTTCCCCTCTACCTGCTTTCCGATTCAACTCATTTTGTTGACTCGCGCCTCGGCGGCGCAAGGGGGCGCCACTGCAAACAAAATGGCATAACTAATTATTATTTCAGGCTAAAGTGAGTTCAAACAATTGTTGGAACGGGGCGGTGGTGGTTGGATATTCTCTGAATCGTTTGTTTATAGCTTCAAGGCGGAATACTAAGTACACACATACAAAAACACCAACTGAGCCAGAGTGAGAAAACCAACCCAGTGGGGACCGACCAGTTGTGAGGATTGTTCTAATGGATCGTTAATAGTACATCGTTTGCTCGTTAAAACGTCGAACAAAAAAAACAAAAAAAAAAAAAAAAATTAAATAATAAAGAAAAATATGGCGGGGGAAGTTGTGACTGTAAGCAGATAGATAGGAATACGGTGGCCCCCTCAGTCCAAGGACGACTTTCCATCATTCAACGTGTACGTGACTTATTCCGCTTCGAAAATTGTACGCAATTAACGGAATCACTTAGCTACCGTTTCGGTTGTGGAGTTTGAGGACAACATAGGCGTTCTTCGGTGAATTGTGAGTTTATTTGCCCTCTGTCACCCTAATTGCGACGATTTTTTTCTCATTTTTTTCGCTTTTTTTAATACAATTTTAAGTAATTAAGGATTTTCAATTGCTATTTCGAAGGATCATTCAGGGATTTTCACTTGAGGGATTTGAAAAAAATAAAAATAAAAAATTTAACAGCATAATGGTGGTCTTTGATTTTGGGTCCTGATTTGAATAATTCATGACTCATGAGGAGAGGAATTAGTGAGATTGATTTTTGTCATGAGAGATTTAGTCCTGCTGGAGTTTGTAAGCTGGAGAGACCACCCGTTGGTTGATTCGTTAATAGAATTGAAGGACGCAACGTGAAAGCTGTCACATAGGGATTACTGTCATTAGAATGAAACAATGGAGTAGACCTGGTGGGTAATAGCACTTACAGCAGGTACGAGTAGATCACTGTTTCCGAACCACATAGACGCGTATCCTTGTGTACCAAAAAGGAACTGTAGAAAATCGTTAAGTTCTTCATTCCAACTGCTGTTTCATCTTCTTTTCACATAAGTCCTTATTCTTAAGTCAAAAAACTAGTCAGTCTTTGATAAGGAGAAAGCCCTTACTTTGTTTGGACCAAGTCCTAGAGATGCTGAAGTCGATTCTGGCACCCTTACTTCGTATTCATGAGGAGAAGCTCAGAGCACAAGAACTTTTGTAAGAGCTGCAGGGAAGAAGAAAAGATAGAATCTGTTTGGCAGCTACATTCTTTGAAAGAGCTTATAGAAGAATGCCACTTCTTCGACGAGCCTTCCAAGATTTTGATAAGTAAAAGAGAGACAACACAAAAGCAGAAGTAAACTTCAAACAACCTGGAATTTGTAACTGGAGGCAGTTGGACATGGACCGGCCTTATTGAAGAGGCTTGAGGTCTTGGTTCACCAGCTAAGTACGTAAGTTTGATTGCTTGCTTAATTCCCTTCTGTCGATCATATCAGCGCCTTGAGGTACGAAAAGAGGCTCCCAAAAAGGAACTCAACTACCAGACTACGTAAAGCGAGGAAGTTCGTAGGCGATAGGCAATCAAAAAAGTTAAGAAAGTCTTCGGTGGACGTCGTGTGACGCTAAACCTCTCACAGACTACCTTAGCACAGCTGTGTGCCGCCATAGGTCGTTCGAAGATGTGATGATTTTGACTAAAAAAATCAAGAGCCTGCTGAGCATAAGTATTTTGTGCGAGCGTCTTGTCACAGCTCGAAGCAGACACAAATGCTTTGACAGAAGGTTCATTCCCCTTGTAAGGGGTCTTTCATTAGGCGCTTCCTATCTTTAAATTTAAATAAAGCAAAGTGTGTGTGAGATATCATCGACGTTTTTTATTCTTTTGAAAGGCCTATCGATGCCATTGTATATGGAATATAACATCGTTCAAATGTCCACCTCGGCTTCTCTGGGTGGTGCGCATCCGAAATGTCTAATTATCCATGACTCTGGCGCATAAATCAGACTGAATTTGACTGATGGCATGGGTTATTTTGGCTTTAAGGGCCGCTTTGGTTTGTAGCTTATTCGCATAGACCTGCGACTTCAGAAAACCCCACAAGAAAAAGTCTAACGGGGTCAAATCGCATGATCTCGGTGGCCAGTTCACATCACCTCCACGTGAGAAAACCATGCCCTCGAATCGCTCGTGCAGAATTTCCAATGTGGCGTGAGCTGTGTGGCACGTAGCGCCGTTCTATTGAAACCACATGTCGTTGGTGTCTATATCATCTTATTCAGGCCAAAAGAAGTTGGTAATCATCGACCTATACCTGCCAACGTCGTTATCAAAGAAATATGGACCGATGACGCCGCCAGCCCAAAATCCACACCAAACAGTGACTTTTTCGGGATGCATTGGACGCTCTTGGATCTCATGTGGATTGGTATCGTCCCAAATTCGACAATTTTGTTTGTTGATGTACCCATTCATCCAGAAATGGGCTTCATCGCTGAAGATGATTTTTGGATGGAAATTAGGGTCAGTTTCCGACTGCTCCAGAGCCCATTCAGCGAACACACGTCGTTCTCTATGGTCGTTTACCTTCAGCTCCTGGGTCAGTTGAATTTTGTACGGGTGCAGGCCCAAGTCACGACGCAAAATTCGCCGAGTTGTGGACTGCGAAAGGCCGAGTACTTGTGAGCGACGCGAAATCGACTGCCTCGGATTCTCCTGCACACTCTCACGGACAACGGCGATGTTTTCGGCAGATCTTCCGTTTCGTCGGCGTACGGGTGTTGGTTGACCGTTTACTGAACCAGTGGACTCAAATTTATCCACACTGCGAATAGTCCTCTCTGAAGGACGATTATGGCGACCGTAAAATGAGCGAAGCGCGGAACGTTGCCCGAACAGAACACCCATTTTAATAAAACAATTTTATTATTTGCACGTGTAGTTGAACGCTATATCCATTCATGTTGATTTGGCAAAACAGACTGAATAAATGACAGCCAATTTGACGGATGTAGCTTCAACAATATGGCCGCTATCAACTGTCAAAGTTCGGAAGTCCCTATTGGAAGACCCTTTAGTAGACAAGAATGATCACCCACCTAAGGCTTCTCTATAAACTAAAGAATATTCACAATCAATCTGTCGTTTTCAAACTTCTATACCACCTACTATGCTATGAGTACTCAAACACAGTACTACCTAAAACTGTTTAACCGTTCCCAACCCACACAATTCACGCCAACGTATACCTTCTGTTTAAATTGTAGAAAATCTTAATTTTTCCCTTTCAAGTTGTGCACGATAGGTAATCTAAAATGCCTAGAAGCACACGTTCACCTACCTCTACCGCAAGTAACGAATATTTCCTGGAACAGATACGAGTTAATCCATTTTCCTTCTTCGGATACAAAATGAAAACTATTTCCACAAGCGATAAGTCGAGCAAAAATTCACAAATCTCCATACGTGTACGAGTACATTCGAGTACAAGTCTGTAGGTATAGCGGTACGTTCACATCTACTCGTACATCAATTCGAATTCGGAGAAGGATGTCAAAAAGCAATGAGCTTAAATTTGTATGTGTGTGTACATGTACATATCCAGCAAAAGGATGTGCACACAAAACATATCCCGTACGAATGATTATATAAATTTTCCTGAATGCAAAGGTAGGATTCTATATCCTCCAGAGATGTATTTTTTTTTTTATGTCTTTTGACTACTGACGCTAAGGACGATTTATCCTTTTGGTTTGAGGTTTTCCTCAGTAAGTGGATATAAATCTACGTCACCGAAGATGTCGTACTAAATTAGGAAACTAGAGAGACACCAGTTTGTACACCACAAATCAAAAGACGTCAATAAAACGAGAAACAAGGAACATCGTTTGGAAGGAAGTTTACTCTTAAATTATTGAATGGGAGGGAATAAGTAATAAGAAGGCTTAAATCCAGGATGTCGTTTTGATATTTGTTGCCTCAATCTCACCTTGTTTATGTAGTGTGCTTGATTGACTGCAATACTGTCAGAGCGACATTTTTTTTCCGGGATTCTAGTCGACCCAGTGTACTATCACTGGATGTTCAACCTTCAAAGACTGCCTGACTTGGAGCATTCTTCCCACAGGTTCTTAGATTTTTGGTCAAAAGTACGTTTTAGAATAGTTTGTAGAGCACTCCGCTACACATATGCATCATCTCCTCGATTTAAAAATCTTTGCGAGCACCAAACTTGTTCCGACAAAACGACCACTTAAAATGTCGATCGATGAGCTCGTCAGCCTTAGACTGTCCTGGAATGTCTCTATGCCTCGGCACCCAACAAAGCTAACTCCGCTATCTCTGTGAGAGACGATCTGCAATCACTGATTATTTCAGCTGGAAACCCAACATTCGAGGAAGACTTAGGCTTCTTTCTCTTGCAAAAAGGACCGATTTGGAGAAACGCGTAAGAGCAAGAACTCTCAGTCCAGTTCTCCGTAAGAGGAGATTCTTTTTTATGGTAAAACTGAGTCGAAAAGACGGACAAATAGTCTTTGGGATTCTTGCTGGTCATTGTTCCATTTAAATTCTTACGGAACGTCTCAGACTAGTTCATAATGACCACAATAGGACCTTCATGCACAAAAAGCAATTTGAATCTGTTCCCTTGCGAATGTACTCCCGAAGCCAACAGAAGAATGAGGACACTTGACAGTCACTTCTTCGATGAGCTAGAAGATTTACGTAAATGCTCTCTATTCAGATGATTCTAAGCCAGTGGTCTTCTGTTTAGTTTCTCAACTGTTGGTCTACATAAACAGAGAAGATTTTCATAGCTATAGGGCACCCTTCTACCTAACCTAATCAGGCCATGGAAAGATCGAGTGGCGATATAGTGGGGTTTTTATCTTTATAGGAAACCAGCCAAGTAGACCATGGCGTCACTTGCCGATTCGGTTTGACTTCCGCGGGCTAAAAATAATCAGCACTGTACCAGACTCCATGCCCAAATCGTTCCTTTCTGGGAAAAGACTTCAAATCGAGATCCTGAATCGCTTGGAAAATTGACGATCCGTTGCTGAATATCAAAGCGTACTTGAACTGATGGTTCAAGCCACTAAAAGTTACCCAGGCTCTGAGCGCTTCTGCGGCATCCCAAAGTCCGCTTTGGAACACTACTAGACACAAATGGGCCATCTTAGGGTGGGTTGACGGATTCGACTCCTCTAATGGCATGGAACTGCACATAGAGGTTAAAGTCCTGATGACCCTCATTCACTGTCACATGTCACTGTCTATTGTACATTTCAAATTGGCATACGGGCTTCACATGACTCCCCTAGGCATCCGCTGAGTTGATCTTATGTCATTGGCTCTGTTTAAGGCAAGAGGACACGTTTTTTCCTCCGTCCGGATTGGCGGTTGTGCGTGGCGTCAACGGCCCAATCTCGTAAACAAATTAATGTCACGGATCCGTTGTAGAACGACGACCCGGCACGAAAAAAGGACAGCAATTCGACCAAACATCAAGCAATAGTGGACGCTTGATTGGTCTTGTAAACTGGAAGCAGGATGGAAGGCGGTTAGGGACTGATAAGTTAGCAAGACGAAAGGGAACAACTAAATTACTTATCCTTCTGGAATAATATTCAAAGGACCAGACAAGCAAAAAGACTCATCCGACCCTATAAATGAAAACTTAAGAAATGCCGTACACTACAAACCGGACGATATCACAAGACTCGTTAGCCTCCTTTTTGGACATTAAATGGGTACTGCTCCGGAAACCAAATGTCAACTCCGCCTCGAGGAAGACAAAACAGCAGAACACAGACCTTGTGGCGCTGATACCTAAAGACACCAAAACTACCTCGACAGGTGACATCCTCAACAACAATAGAAAGATCGAAGACCTCCTGGTCTAACTGGCTCACGGCACAAGAGTTCTTATAGGTTGCAGTACCTTTTGTAATATGTTAAGTCCAGCTACCTGTCTGCCAGAAAGGATACCAAGCTGACAAAATATTACCTCCTTCGTATCCGCTTCAGTTCACCTTTTTTTCGGCCTAATGAGTTCCATTAGTCTTGATGGCTTTATCCTTTTTCGCAATTAATCAGCCGTGAACATAATAATCAAAATCCATTCAAGCCGAACCAATGTGAAAGTTTCCTTCGGTTTTATTACCACCCTAAGGTCCATCTAGCGAATAAAAGGGGAAAAGTTTACAACTCGAAGAAGCCGCTCTTTCTTTGACTCCTTCCTATGACTCAAAACTTATCTATGCCGGTTTAGCAAATCAATATGTTCCACAGACTTAGATTATGGCGTGGTCATTAAAATGACTCCTACTTGGAGTAACTTTTCCACTAACTCAACTTTGCTTTATATTCCTTCGGTTCGTCTTCGTGTATTCTCCTCCTTTTTTTTTGTATTCATCCTTGTTCGAGTTCTTTGCAAGGATTCACGAAATAAGACAATTTATAAAATCTCACGTTCTCGGTTCTTCGATTTTGTTAACATTTCCAACAAATACGGTTCGGTTACGGTTGAGATGTTGCTCTCACTGTACATATAGATACTTATCAAATGTAGGACAGTGAAAAGACGTATTGTACTTGAGTTTTGTATCTAAATCCGATAAAATCATGATTTTTCTCTCGTTTGCCGTATTAGGATTTATGACTGTACATTGGAAGTTTGAGTTATAATGCCATGACATGGGGATTATGCCATAGCGAGTAAGGAAAAAGTTTCGTTGAAGTGATGTACGAGATTTTTTGTCTAAGGAAAGAGATATACATTTTGTATGAGGATTGTTCGAGATGTCTTTGCTTTGCCATATGCATAATTAAAGCGACTTAGGAACTTAAGTTTTGCCATTAACCCTTTTAGAATGAGATTCCACTAAAAGTGAAAGAGAAACTGGAGTATAGAGAGCCAGGCAGGCAGAAGACATCAGACAGTCTCTAGAGGCGCTGTTTTCGAAATTGTACTCATTTGATACAGGGTGAGAAAGATGAAAGGTATGTTCTCCTTTACTGGTGGAAGATTGTGCCAGAATGCTTTAGGACGGGTAAGACAAATTGAGGAGACAAAAATCGTCAAACACTTGCTCTCAAGTAAGCTACAATGGAAACTCTTTTTAATCGTGTACCAGGGGTGGTTATCTAAATAGCATTATGGAGCTAGATGGACTAAATTGTCAAGCAAAAAGCCTCTCTCTGGTCAGCTGTATTTATTTTTGCAATAAAAGTTGCTTGAGATCACGTTTGCGAACTTTGTTAGAGGCGAAGGTTTTGTTGCCCATCAACTTTTCCCAGTTTTAATCCTTCAATACCGCAGCATAGAGGCAGTACAAGGAACTGTAAGGCTGACGATCTAGCTAGTATTGGCTAGCACAAACAGAGTTCACCTTATTTGGGTACCGAGCCATAGCGGACATGAAGGTAATGAAATGGCAGATGAACTAGCAAGAAAAGGTTCTGCATCAACCTTTATGATGCCAAGACCATTCTGCAGCCTCCCAACAAGTACAGCTAAAGGCTGTATAAACAGTTGGTTAAAAGACAAAGCACAACATTCAGAAACGGAAGGTAACAGACAAGCACAAGCTTTTATACCAACCTCTTTCCAAAAAGAACGAAACAACTTCTACAACTAACAAGACGTCAGATTCAAACCGTCATAGGCTTATCAACCGGACACTGCCGGGTTAAAAAAACATCTCATGGCTATGGGAATAGCACAGAACAACACGTGTAGGATGTCCTCGTTGCACGAAGAAACAGCAGAACACATACTATGTCACTGTAACTGTCTCATAAAAACACCTCGTGGCGGAAGATATAACCACCAGCTTACCCAAAGACATCGCCGGTTTCATCGCGCACTCTGGCATCATGGAGGAGCTCTAAAGAAGAAGATATCACAATAAGCCCACTTGCGGCCGCAGTAATAAGGGACTAAGGACCACCTCATATCCTAATCTAATCTAAAGGCTGACGATCTCCCCAGATATGGTACAACTTTACCCATTCTACAAGAATATACATTGGTACCTTGAGAGTATACCGATTGATACAAGTAAATGGTACAACGTATCTAGCGAAGAAACTGATTTAGCCGAAGCTGGATCTGAAACGCTCTAAGAATTTTTCTCAACATATTCCATATCAGCACGATACAATAGGTGTCATCACTGGACACTGTTTAATAGGAGAGAATGAAACAAGGCTTGGCGTACCTACTTACTTACTTATCAGGCCAACAACCCTTGGAAGGTCAGAGCCCGAAGTAATGCCGCTTTCCATCCTTCACGGTCCCGGCCATGCTGCTTCCAGTTTATTGGTCCGCAAATGTTTGATCTTTAAACCAGAGGTTCGGTCTTCCCTTCTTTCGTGAACCAGGTGGCTGGGATTCAAAGATACTTATAGCTGGAGCATTCTCGTCCATTTGCTCGATGTGGCCGAGCCAGTGCATACGACGGATTTTTGCGGTCCGGACTACATCCACATATTTATACAGCTCGTAGAGTTCGCAGTTATATCTTCTCCTCCATTCGCCCTCCTCGCAGACAGGACCAAATATTCGACGCAGAATTTTTCTTTCAAAGGATCCCAAGATCTGCTTCGCTTTTAACTTTTATTTCCCCTAGACAACATGGTTTCCTGAAAGGTAGCTCAACTACTACAAATCTAATCGAATTTATATCCTTTGCCCTCTCAGCCTTGAAAGTGGTAATGAAGTCGATGTTATAGGTACCGATTTAAGCAAGGCTTTTGATAAAATCTCACATCAATTAATGCTGTCTGCCATCGGCTTCGAACTCATACTGTTGAAATGGATATCTTCTTACCTGGAAAACCGTTTTTACAGTGTTTGCTTCAGGTCCACCCACTCTGCTCCTTTTTAAGCAACCTCTGGTGTTCCACAAGGCAGCCATCTTGGTTCCCTTCTTTTTATACTTACTATTAACGATCTCGATAGGATCATCAAACATTCGTTTGTCTCCCTTTACGCCAACGATACAAATTGTTTCAAAACCATTTCCTCATCCCAAGACTCTATCCTCCTTCAACAAGTCCTTCGATCTGGTGTCTCAAAAATTGCCTGGAAGCAAGCGGCATCGATCTCTTCCGTGACTCTACCTTCTGCCCAATTAACCTGTCTCTTCCGTTCAATCTCTTCGCGACCTCGGCATTTTGTGTGATAGGGAGCTCAATTTCCGTTTACATATGGATGAGATAATCCTTAAGGCCAATTCTGAATTAGGCTAAGACCAAAGAATTCATCAACCCATATGTAACCAGATCTCTCTATTTTACCTTTGTTCGCCCCCTCCTAGAGTATGCCAGTCAGCAGTGATCCCCGTACCATCGTGTGCATATCTCGAGAATCCAAAGTATCCAGTGCCGTTTTCTTCGATTTGCTCTCCGAGGTCTGCCCTGGAACGACCCTTTTATTCTCCCTCCCTATCAGCTTATATCAAGCCGAATAAATGGGGGCCATCGTTCTCACCAAAAATTAAAAATTAAATGAAATTAAAAAAAGTCGGGCTTTGCATACGCAATTGTATAAAATGGTGGAAAAAAATTGGAAAAAGATTAAATTAAATTTCAATGCTAATACAAAACGGAAAACTAAATAAATATCGCATCTATGATTGGATACACCGGAAGTGATATGGCAACTAATTAATCACTAACGAATTGCATCAAGTTGATTTGTTATAGTCTATCGTAACGTGTTTGCGGAGTAGGAAATCCGATTCAGTGAACCGGAATGGAACTTTCAAGTGGAGTTAAATTCAATTCTCGAGTGATGATTCCATAGATGCACATGTATTTTTATTTCAACCAGATAACTGGTTGAGATTACCTGCATCCACTTTTGGGTTTAGATTATCAATGGAATCGAGTTCATTCCAATCTGGTTGCAGTTTCAACGGGGCGTTGCTTTGGGATAGATGGATAGATAGAAACCATGCTTAGCTATGAGTGCGACTGTTCAGTATCATACTTTATAAGCGAGCTCTTCAACGTTGCAGATGCATTCCAGCGATCACTTGATAGCAGACATAATTGGTCGGGATTTTTGGTCATCAACGCGGTTTAACAGTCTTCTCACATCATCGACAACAGCTTCTGTTCAGACCTTGAGGCCATGGCAATGGGCATGCTCCTTTTATCTTTTGGTACAAATGTTGGTACCTTTTTATCTCATCTGCACAGTTCTCAATTTTTTTTTTCTTCTTTTGAATAAGTCGTTGCTCCTCCCTTCTTTTTAGCTCGTGAATCTCCCAAGCAGCTTTCGTCTTCCTCTGCAGCACTACTTTGTTAGCCTCTTGCTTTGCAGAATTAAGCCTACCTAAACTCTTTATCAAATGTGAAGCTTCGTTGTGATCGTTTCGTGAAACCTAGCGCATGGAAGGCATCATTTCTGATAACTTGGTGGCAGTGTCAACACTGGTGATGTCGAAGGTCTCTTGCGTTTGCAGCTGCTCGTCGTTGAATCTTCTCTCAGAATTTTGTTGATGTTAGATTAGATTAGATTAAGATTTGAGGTGATCCTTAGCCCCTTATCACTGCGACCGCAAGTGGGCCTATTGCGATATCCTCTTCTTTAGAGCTCCTCGATGATGCCGAAGTGGGTGAGCTGGTGGTTAAATCTTCCACCACGAGGTGTTCTTATGAGGCAGTTACAGTGACATAGTATGTGTTCTCCTGCTTCTTCGTCCTCCTTGCACATCCTACATGTGTTGTTCTGTGCTATTCCCATAGTCATGAGATGTTTTTTTAACCCGGCAGTGTCCGTTTAGAAAGCCTGTGACGATTCGAATCTGACTTCTTGTTAGTTGTAGAAGTTGTTTCGTTCTTTTTTGGAAAGAGGTTGGTATAAAAGCTTAAGCTTGTCTATTACCTTCCTCCGTCCAGTTGTTGATGTTGCAGAGTGGAGTGACAACCAAGCAGTGATCCGAGTCGATATTAGCTACTCGAGAAGCTCAAACATCCAGTATACAACCGTTTGAAGATCGCCAAGCCCCCTTGTGAATATTAATGTGTGCGAATCAGGTGCTGGATGTGATGATGTTTCGTCCCAGCACAGCATCGATTGACTTGAATCCATTTCCGAATGTGATTACTGACTGTACTACCAAAAATGCTCTTCGGACTTCAGAATTCCACATAAGTCCTGTTTAGAAGTTCGGTCACATGCTTAAAGCTAAAGACTTCTTAGCTTAGTCTCCCTTCGTAACACAATGGACCTTTCTGATCTAAGTGAGGTTGCAATTGCAGCCTGCCACTCCTACCTTAGTCTTCCTTTGACTATAAAACCGTTTCAAATGCTCTGTAGAAGATAATGCAGCTTTCCATCTCCCTTATCACCGGTCCATCCCATTGCACTTCGTGAATGACAGTTGTATTTTTTTGGTCATTATTCCAGGATCTCCGCGAGTTTTCGGTTTAATGTCCTTACATTCGACGTTCAGATCCACTGCTCTTACCCATATTCTATTTTGAATGGACTTCCAAGAGCGATGTATTTTTGGACTTACGGCACAGCCTCCTTTTCAGTGTCGTTCGTCAGTTTATCGCGACATTTGAAGTAAAGTTTTGGACAGGGCTGAAGAGGTACAAGAAAACTGGGGAGATTATTTGTTAACTCCTTTTCACTCCTGCAGCTTCTGAAAAAGTCGATAGAGAAGAGGATAACACTTATCAACAGGTTCTGTAAAACTGAGACGATTATGGAAAAGACGCATTAACGACTGGGCTAGGGCAGAAGCTCTCTCTCTCCTCTTAGTTTACAAGGAACCTAGTTGGTAGAAGAAGTACAACAAACTCGTTCCCTGTTACGATGAATTCTTTCGACTTTATCCGGTCCACCAAACGCAGTCTAGATCAAATTTGGCCAAATGGCAAGCTCGGAAAACTTTGATAATAAGACTCCACGAAAGACCGATGCATATTTGGTATAAAGGTGATAAGGTCCCCAGTAGAACGCCATTAGCCATGAAATGACAAATCATCTTCAGAATCATGCTTTTAGAGGACAATCTTCTACCAAAAGACTTCACCAGTAAATCGATTCCGATTAGTAACAAATAGCTTTTCACTTGTAATTAATGGGTGTGCACAACAAGTGCCCATAACCTCTGCCAATAATCAACAGGGCAGTAGTCTACCCCCTCTTCTACTCTACCGTGCCAATTCCCTCAAAGGAGCTAAGAAATTAGCTTTTTCTTTCAATTAAAAATGCATAAAAATAATTAGACGAGCTATTCTCACAAAAAAAAAAACACTTCAAAAGCTTAGTGGAAACTATGTTGCTCATAGAACATCCTTTACAGTGGAGGCACAGGAGACAGAACATGCAGCAAGAAACCATTCAACTAAATCAGTTCAATGTTTCACCAATTCATACAGTAGAACGGGTAAAAAAAAAATCGTTTTTATCCTTTCTTTTGCAACGAAAGTGCTGATAATAGACAAAGAAACGGACAGGATATGCTCTCCATCAACACTGCTACACAACGACCGACCTGAGTGGAGAGAGAAACTCTAAGTGCAGACTAAAAGGACTTGAATAAACATTTGCCTTCTCTCTCCCTATATTTTTTTTTTTTTTTTTTATCCCTTCGTGCCATATACTCAACCTACTCATGTACATACAGTTAGAGATACATAGCTAGATAGACAGGAATCACATCTAAAACCTTTTAACGAAATTATATCTGATGGAGCCGCGCACATGAAGGCAAAGACTATGCGGAGAGCATCTCCCGGTAATGAAGTGCAAATGCAACCCCAACAACCCCGTCAAAAAGCACACAGCAAATATACACTGCAGTCCTTGTTGGCACAGTGTGGACTGGGTTGGGCTGGGCTGGGCTGGGCTGGGCCATGGCGGGAATGGATATCTGCGGAACATTCATTCACTTTATTTTCAAATTAATGCGAGAAGTAGTACCTCCCTCCCGCCCTTGCCCGTGACTAACCATAGAACTAACTTTGAGCATTGAATTGAAGTGTTCATCTTGCGAAAGGAATAAGAGCACTGTATCCAGTTCCAGTTGTGAGTAGCAACTTAATTGGGATTTTGCGAGTCTACTACTACTACAGGACTCGAGTCCTTTAAGAGTCCTGATTTCTTCCTTTTATTTCTTCTCATTTTCGGTTTTCCGTTCGTACTTCACTAGAAACACTTATGCCGCGCAGCCCTGCTTCTCTAGCCCATCGTTCCTGGTCGGCAAAGGAAATAAAAATTAATGTGCATGTTGCATGCGCTCGTTCTCTGAAATTCACTACCACCGTCGTCAGTTGGCGAACCGAAATCCACAACCAAACTCCCCCCTTCGGTTCGGAATGGCAAGTGCCAAAAGATAGGCAGCATCCAACTTGGCCTGACTGCAAACACTAAAAGCGACGACGACGACCAAGTCGAGCCAAGTCAGAAGGAAAGGCAAGAACCAGACTCGATTCACAACCCACGATGACGTAATCAGGGTAAAAAAAAAAACCGAATGCTTGTAGATGTGTTGAAACTTCCCGTGTGTATTTAAGCCGCATGCTTCCTCAAACGCAAATATTGTGTGTGGCAGTAATTCAATGTGGGGTGAGGCGAGTGGGCGGCTCAAGGGGTGCAAATGAAAGAAATTAAAAAAAGGGATATTATAGGAAGTGAGCACATATGGTGAAAAACCACTTTATGAGATAAAAATGAAGTGTGTCAAGGGACGACGACGGGGTGGATTGAGCATCGGCGCGGCGGTAGTGCCGACAAATTGCTTGACATGCTGTACGGGTGGGGTATACGGCCTCGTAAGTTCAACTGAATTGAGATTAAAATGTCCCAGATGTATGGGTCATTGGGGATGAGGATTTGCATGTGAAATATTATTGATCCCATGCGAGCTTTTATGGCAGAAGCAAGTATTGATGGTGACTGAACCTCGAAAGGTATGTGAAGACCATTGAGACAAATGTTTGTAATTTGAACTGCCAAGTGGTGGACATGTGAACATCTATGGCTTTGTTTATTAACTACACATGCAAGCACATTTCCGGTGACCAGACTCTTCAAACTACAAGACGGTTAATGGGCGGACTCTGAATCAAACTGATCAGCACTCCCATCGAAAAGATAGCCCAAAACACAAGCTCTGACATATCAAATGATCAAATTGCGGGTAAGAAAAGTTAGACCGGGCTATGGGCCCATTTGGATGAAAAGCTCAAAAGAATATGTCGTTCCGTGGCGTATATCCTTTTCTTATGTAGATACATACCATACAAATGGATGTCGTCTTTAATTTCAGAACTACTAAGCCAGGTTACAGTATACAGAAATATTTTAGACTAATAAGCGTTGCTTCATTTCTGTTGAAACCTTTGGTAGATTAAAGGACATCCACCACCCTTCGTAAAGAACAAATCGGCAGAGACAAAGCCTTTACTAAATCATTTAGGTTAAGTTTGTAGGTACTTAGGTTAGGTTAGGTTGAAGTGGCTACCAGCTATTGCCAGCACACTTAGACCAGTGATAGGCCCATTGTGATACCACATGGATCTGAGATATCTCCATACCTACTCGTTAAACGAATTGGAGCTTTTTATGAAGCGATATCTGTATCGAATCGCCTATGTCGTTAAGGTAGATTTCCCCTAAATGGAGTCTTCCTTTTTGGGGTTTTTTTTTATAATTTATTAGCGCTAAAGGGGTTATGAATACCCTTATGATGCTATTCACACCGCGCTAGTGTTGGTGTAGTGATTTGGAAACTCAGGTGGTATTAGGTTTCAGTCTTTTTGCTCCGAGGGTGGTATCCAGAATGACTGGGGAGATTTATTGGTTCTGTTGCCATTGCCTATAATTCACAGTATTTCTTTCGAACATCCCGATGGCATTAGTACGATCAACACTTTTTAAGCCATTGCCTACGCTACTGCCAGTGTTATGCCTATACAGTGACGTCAGCTTTTTTCGCAATTGACCGACTTTTTTTTTTTGTGACATCGGGATTCGAACCTGGAACCTTCAACGTGACACCATGGCCACCCCTTTCCTCCTCCTCTTCGTCCATGCAGCTCCCACATAAATCGTTTGAATGGACGCCAAGCCTTGTTGCATGCTTACCTATTAGACAGTGTCCCCCGATGACACCTTTTACGGATCTGATATGCGATCTGTTGAGAGAAATTAAATGTTTAGAGCGTTTCAGATCCTGCCGTTGCCAAATCCGCCACGGATTTCCGGATGTTTTCTCGATAGCATCCAGCTTGAGCTTAAGTTTCCATTTAGCGATCGGTGTCTCTTTCTGTAAGCACGGGTACGGTTGTTCAATATCTGGCGAGTTCATCAGCCTTGCAGTTCCCTGGAATATCTCTATGCCCCGGCACCCAACAAAGGTGAATGTTGAATTGCTCCGCCATCTCTATAAGAGATGATCGGCAATCTAGAGCTACTAATGAATTTGAAGAGACTGATTCCAGGGACCTGATCGCTGCTTGACTGTCTGAAAAGGTACGCATATCTGTGGAAGATCCTACGTTCTTCAGCCAAAATAAGACTTCTTTGATCGCCAATATTTCCGCCTGGAACATGCTACAATAATTTGGAAGACGGAAAGAGAGGCTGAGATTAAGCCTATGGTGTGTTTCCCTACCACGTTGTTTTAGTTTTTCGTTGCCAACTATCCGGATACTTTTACAAATTTAGGAAGAGGCCTCTTAAGTGAGTGGCGTTGTTTTGAAATAGATTCCATTCGCAAAGATAGACTCATGGAGTAACTTCTGTGAATCTTTAGAACCAATTGCTATTCTTAAAGATAAATTTTGCCACACTACTTCGACACTAATGCGGCTTTCAACCACGCCAATGATAACGCTTTCCCGGATTGAGTTCATGCTGAGCTTTTATTCTGGGAGATGTAAGGATAACAAAGAGAAGGAACATATAGACAACACTAGGGGAACATCTCGCCACATATCGATGTAAATTGAACAAATTTTACACTTTAAGGTGACGACTTGGCATACGATATTGTTATGAAGGGTGTTAGTAGGGTTAGAAGAGCAAACAGTTCACAAATACAGTTCATAACAAATGCCTTTTAGAGTATAACTTGCCTCAACTAGATAAGTGTCTGACAAAAGTCTGGCGAACAGGGATAATCTTAGAGAAACCAGTTACGGTACGGTGCCTTAGACAGCCCAGTACTGGGTTATGTATGGTCTCTTACAAGTGACCACGGACACCTTTAACTAACTGCACACCCAAGTTCGAGACAACAACTGAAATACTTTGAGGACTAAACGATAACAAATTCAAAGCAACCTGATAGGATGGGTGCAATACTGCTTTGCAACCCTTTTCGAACCAAGAGCCCATTCAATTAATGGAAGCAAACACTCTTTCAGTCTCTAGCTAGCCCCGTTATCCTCCTAAGAGTTCATCTTCTCTAAGCAAAGACCTTCTTATTTGACTGGCAAGGTCCATGATTGACTGGCTGTCAATGTGTCAAGGTTTTTCCCTGTTTACGAACGCAATAATAAAACACAATGGATGTTCGAAACGTGTGTGCATATTTAATATTTAATCTTACTAACTGTAGTTTTGGAATCAATTATCTTAGACTTGCTGACCTACAAGATAGATAGATAGATACAATTTATTAGGCAATCCATTTCGGTAGTGTAGATCTAACATCTTCTCAGTATCCCTTTGGAATAATTTTCTTCATTGCCATGAAAAACATCAGGTATCCTACCCCCACTCACACACCCCTTCCAGTTCCATTATAGTTTACTAACCTCGAGGCAAAGCAAACCTTATCTTCCATATCGCATTGGTAAATTCAATTCCATCAATATGATGAAACAAATTTACATTGCATCAGCAAATAGGTCACCGAATCCAAATACTGTATCCGAATCCATTCTCCTGTGGCTGACCTGAGAATTAAGCAAATACACGATACGGGAGGATTCCAATTTCATTCGAATAACAACTTCACCGGGCCATCCTGTATGTCTATGTATGTATGCCTGGGTCATGAATATTATTATCCAAATCTATCTTACGTATTCGGGTCTGAATAGTTGATTAGACTACGTGTGTGCTTGTATATCTGGGACATCAAGAGCCATATCCAATCGAAGTTCTATGACCTCACTACCATCCCGTCCATCACCTTTTCTGTGTAAACCGAACTCAATTCGAGTGGCAAAAAGTATACGGATAGCCTTGTGTGTTTGCTCTTTCTCGTGCTCATTCTGAATCCATTCGCCCGGTCCAATTATATTAACTATCCCGAACAGCAGCAGAGCACACTGCTGTTTGTAGTAGTAGTTCAGCAGGCCATCATCGGTGGCGGCGGCTGAGGAGGCACAAAATTTCCAGAAGTACGTGCCACACAATCAGTTTTCCTGGTCATAGCTAGCAGTTGGCTGTCACTGTAGAATTTGGGCAAAGGCCATATCGGTTGACATGGTAAGTCGGTCATTCGCACAGTCATCATATCATAACTTAAATTAAGTTGATGACTACTCTCGTAGCAGAGAGGTGGCAGAAAGGTGTCCCGGGAGGTATTGTTGATTGAAGCCTGAAGTCCTGACGCTGCTCTATGGTTTTTGGGTTGATTTTGCTGATGCTGCTGCATTGGTTTTGCCTGATGATGTAAACAAAAATTGCTGTCCGTGATGATTGCTGACTAATTCATTACGTACGAGTAGTATACCTAACCTAGGAGGCAGTCAGCCTGAAATTTTTGCAACCCTGATTACGTTCAGTAATTAGTAAAATTATTTCAGAATCATAACACAGAGTGACACATTACAGGCATGTTATTTCCACTTGAGGTAAAACAGGGATGTAGAAACTTCTTTGCTTAAGTATTGTTGGTTAGACAGGACAGGCGTAAACCGTTTTCGTTCCCCGTGCAGCCTTGAATGGATGAGTGAATGAATTGCCAAAAGCTTCGCCTCGAAGAAACTGGAAGTTTTCAGAAGCTTACAGGATTTGGACAAACCAAGGTTTTCTGAGAGAACTCCCGCATCCACTTCGCAGTCCATTTATGAGCCATCAATCTAGAGGCTTCGTTCTTCTATTATGCTCTGGGGGGTAAAGCTACAGCAACACTATTTTTTAAGGTCCAGTTTGGGGGTAATGTAGTCTTTAAGGGATGAAGCCAACATCCAACAGATTAAGGATCTCACAGTAGTTATAAAGTCTGACAGTCTAGCAACCATATTCTTTGAGTCTGACTACGCTCCACAGTACAATGTGGAACTGCTGTGATCCCAATTTCTTGCCAAAAGTTGGAATAGTGGATGCCAAGACTTTTTGCTTGTGAAAAATCAAAGATCTGCGGTCCGAATTCCAATGATTCCTAAAAAAGGTTATCTTCTGCGATACGTTTGCCTTAACCATTGCCATTCTGTACGTGCAATGAGGGAAGGTAAGGTTAGGTTAGGTATGTGGGCCGGCGAAGAGGAGTTCCTTAGCGCCACACTCAGGTCTCTAAAACCCATTGTGCTATTCATAGGGGGAAATCTTACCCTTAAACGCTATCCGCATTAAAGTGTACTAGTAACTACTTACTGCGTTAGTGGTACAAACCATCCTGTAGATTTGATAAAGCCGTTCAGATCGTTCACCGGTTTACCAGATAGTTCCTCGAAATCCCGGAAAAAATCTCACCCGAGAAATTTATGTCTTAGATGGTACAGGCTGGGGCAGTGGCAGAGGAAGTGGGTTGTGTCCTCATAGACTTCCTCGTCTCCGCAGCCTCTATACAGGTCTTCTTTCGTAACACGGAGTTTCTTCATGTGGTACCGCAGAGTTTTATCAAATACAGGCCATCATTTCCGAGCAGAGCGTAACCTTGTGCTGTGTTCCAAGAACCCTGAGCTCTTCTCGACAGCATCTCACAAGCTTCCATTTCATATCCATAGTAGAAATAGCTTTTATTGCTGCCTGGCTGTAAATGAAAAAGGTAATATCATTGCGCGGTATTGCCTTCATCGCAGTCTCACGGGCGGCTATTGGAAAACACTGCTGTGGTTCAGAAGACGGACAGATTTTCTAATTTCCAGGGCCTCGAGTCCCGCTGTGGGTGTTGTTCTAATTGCACTGGTAGTGCCAATACACGGTAGTCTTTGTACCTTCGTGATGGCCATTAAGTTGGTGGATTTACAGGCTGCCTGCCACCAAACGAGGCTTCCATAGGTCAGAATGGGTCTTACTATAGCCGTGTAGTGAGGGTTAAAAAATTATCATTCTACGGGTACTGTGGCATCATCAACTTTGCCAACTGTCAAAGCCACGTACAAAATGTCATGTGATGTTGTAGATAGGATTAAATTGAAACCAAACTGAACTGATTTGTTTCATAGAAAGTCAATTAATCCCCTGAGATTATCGCATGTAGCTACATACATGTGTGTACCTCCGTTCGACACACGTGACTTAGCTTTATGTCCATTATGGATTAATGCTAACAAAAAAGGAAAACATTTTCCATCAACACTTAAGCACAAAAATGTCCACTATCCCCATAAAACTCGGAATGGAATCAACGGGCACAAATAATCGGCAACACATGCATACACACACACACCTTGGATGAGTGAGGGACAGGGCCGGTCTTTACTGAATCCACGGCCTGTGGAGTTTATGCTTTGAATATGTCATCAAGGCTGTGTTTTCCAAGATCCTCTTCCTTGGCAAGGTTGTGACTGAGCTCAAATACCAATTCCGTAATTGAAGAGGAACTTATGAATGATGCAACCAAAGGTTTGCCACCCGCCCCATTCCGGGACGGCCTCAAGCAAATTCACCTTCTCCCCATATCCCCAATCTGGACCTGACCGGGAGTTTCATTCGATTATTTTTTTTCTCATTTTTCTTGTCGGTCCATCCTAAATCAAATAATTCACGGACATTTAACGCATCCTTGTGTCCTTTGCAAGGACGCAACTACGTGCTACGTGCGATTTAGAGGTACACAAGCCAGTGAGTTCGACCGGTCGTGTTCGGTAGAGTGTTGAAAAGATCCAACAACGATGATGATGACTATTGCGGTTCCGCTATACACAGTATATTGGAAAACCTAGAACAAAAAAAAAAAGCGAGGGATGCGAGAAGCCATGAGAAAGAAAAGAAATTGCTTTTTTCTATTAGACAGAGACTTGTCGCACGAAATGTCAGCCTTTATTGCAATTTACTGACGAGGAACGTGACACATTAGGCAGACATTGTACACGACAGTTGAATTTCGTGTACCTCTACTATTTCTCGTTCAATTTAATCTCTTGGCTCCACTGAATTTCTGACGTCCTGGAGTTGGCAGCTTCTCCTTTTTTTTTTTTTGTCTCTCTCTACGTATGCAATGTGGTAGTATTGGATCAGGAGGGGGTCGTCGGCAGCACGTTTACAAAATCAAATTGAATCCGGGAATGCGTAATAAAATATTCGACGAACAAGAGTTAATATATTTCCACAGATTTCCCATAATAAGAATCCATTAGTCAACTGATATAGGCGACAGAACTTGAGGGCCTTGCTAGAGTGGGTGTGTGTGTGTGTGTGCGTTGATGGGCTTCGAACGTGTGATGATTTGTGTTTTGGGTATTATTTAAATTTTTCATAGTCCTTGGGTCCCGCATGGGAGCTGTAATGTAAATTTTAAACAGAAAACAAAAGGAATTTTTTTTTTTTGAAGAGCGGACAAGTTTGTTGGAGATGGTGCTCCCAGCTAATTGATGATTGATGGAGCGGTTGGCGCTGGAAAACTGAAGGGACTTGAATGATTACATGATTCGTCATAGAAAAGTGGCTGAAACCAGGCTGTTATCCGCATTAAGGTGACGTTTTACAACAATAGTAAGAAATGTTGCCACACCCAGTCCCAAAAGACTGAAGATGCTCTTTCTTATCTCCTGAATGGAGATAATCGTACTCGATTAACATATACATAGCAACCTTTCCCTCTCCAGTTGACCATACGCTGCTCTCAATACGGAAATAAGTATGTAAATCCAACCAAACGCAACGACAACATGGCAATGAGAAACCAGAAAGTGACTCAAAGAATTGCTCAACAAAAGTGGACACAAAAGAGCAACCACCTCTCATTGTACCAAGAACGTCTATCCTTCACGTCAAAATAAAGCCAAACCAACTAAAGCACTCGGGCCCGACGAGATCTGGACATCAATCGGGACAGTGTGCTGATAAAAAACTAGAGTCCTTACTGTCCTTACTCCAACAAACGCTAGTTGGTTTACTATTTATGCGGTCCACAAACATACGTAGGGTTCTGGAATGCCAGGTTACAAATTAAAATCCAGAATGGTTAAGCAGGGAGTCCGCAAGGTGGCGTCCACTTAACAATACTCTTTAACTAACTCTACCACCAGAAGAGGAAGAAATCGTATTTTATGCAGATGACTGCGCAGTTCAAGCTTCCAGCCCCAACTAATCCGAATTATACACTGTCATCAATGTATACCCAAGTATCCGAGAGCGAGGAGATGTTCTACAAGTCAATAAATAAAGAAACATCTGTCCACCGCCTTGTACTAAACGTCACTGCTAAGAACATTAACTTTGAAGTAGTTAAGGAGCTTACCTACCTCGGGGTGAACATCAACTCCACGAATGATACCCTAGTGGAGATTCGTCGAAGACTTAACCTAGGAAACCGTTGCTTATTCGCTTTGGCGAAACAAATACGTTCAAAACTCCTAACTCAGATCGTGCCAGTTCTGCTATATGGAACCGAGTGCTGGACAATAAGCAGGAAAGCAGAACAGAGATATTGATCACTTTCGAGGGAAAGACTCTTCATCGATTTTTTGGTGGGGATACATCCGCGAACCCTATAAGCTGCATCAAGATGTGGATGTAGTACAAAAAGCCGAAACACGTCGACTTAACTGGCTTGGGCACATCGAGCGAATGGACAATAATGCTCCGGGCAAGAGCGTCTTCGAATCACAGCAGAACAGAAGATTGAACCTCCGTTTTAAGGACCCAGTTATCGCGGATGTCAGAGTGAATGATCTGGAGAACTAGAAACAGTGAACCTGGAATCGAAGAAGATGGAAGGCTGCAGTATCTTATGCAGAGCCTGTTAGGAAGTAAGTATAAGTTGGTATTATAATGTTATCGGGAGGTGCCCTTGACACTGCGGTTTCTAGCGAATCCCATTGTGTCTTCCCTAGTGTTCTTAGATGAATTGTTTCACCCCAGAAGATATCAGGAAGTAAAGGAACTTCTCTGGGTGGATGGCAGCACGAGTTGTTCCGTAGGGATGCCTTTGTTGTCGAGAATTCCCTTTCTAAGTTGGAACAGAGCTGAGCATTCCGTTAAGATGTGTAAAAAGGTCGCTTCACTCTCAAGACAGAGTCTACAGCTTGAATAAGTTAGTAAGTATGCACTCAGACTCATTCTTATTGACCACAAGATCCCAGTGCAAGGTAGCCTTCTACGTATAAGACGACATAATTCTTTGTCTTTGTTATTCGTCTATCTCTCTCTTTCTGTTGGTTTAATGCAAGGGTATCCAACCTTTTTGTTTCCCCGGGCCACATTGGAAGAAGACATGGTGTTTTGGGCCACAAGTGAATTACCATATTACCATAGCTGACGAGCGAAAAAAAAACGTACAGAACATTCCTTAGAAAAATGGACATGCTTCAGTAACTTTAAATATTTTCGGGCCGCATTCATACTTTCCTTGGGCCGCATGCGGTCCAATGCAGTTTAATGCATCAAAGGTAGGTCAGTACATACTTGATTCTAAAATGTTAAAACAATTTTTATAACTTAAAATATATATTTCATGAATTTCGTGAATGAAAAATTGATAAAAATATGAAATTTTGTTTTGCTATTACAGTTGAGATTACGCCTATCGGAATCGAGATAAGGCGTATAGTGCTTATGGAAAAAAATAACATGAAATGAACTAAAAACAAGTGAAGACTGATAAGGTTTAGCTCTGTTTCAAGTAAATTATCTAAAAAAATGTTCAAAACATTTCTCAATCGACCGTCAAACGTGCAGCAGTTATTTTATAAACAATTACCCTAACAGTGTTCCAATAATGAGTTCTGTTTTAAAGATTGGATTCCTGGGTGGTGGTAAAATTGCCCAGGCAATGGCTAAGGGATTCATTGCCGCTGGTGAGTTTTCCAATTTTTGTTTACCAAGTGATAAGTGCGTACGAATAGTGTCAATATTGAACGTGAATAAATAGAAATTTAGTTTAATTTGCATTTGAAAAATTTATTGTGGATGAGAGAGCATTGTAATTAAACTTTGCATCTCATATAATTGACACAATATTGATTGCTTATGTGTATGTATTTTGTGCAAAATCAACTCGCATCGATAACTAGATGCGAGTATGCAAACATTTGTGATTACGAAAATCAAATATGTACCCTTTACTCGGTTATAAAATGGAAATTAATGAAATACCTTACGTCGAAACCAGTGGTAAAGGACCCTACAGCTAGATATTTAACTATTTTTATAGTCAGTGGAAACCATCATTATTTCATGCGTATCAATCTCTCTTATCGTTTTCATTCACCTCCTAAATAGAGTGACCGGGAATGACAGGCAATCAGTTTAGCTTAGCTACGCTCCGTCTAACTTTTGTCAAAAAGGTATGATTATGTCCCAAGCATCATCTTCGACTGTCCTTACTTATTTAGTTAAGTCCTTCATGCAATAAATACTAAACTACTTAACACTTTCCTGAGTCTTAGGTGTAGTTGCGAAGATAACATTCATGATAGCTTTGTGCCTAAAAAGGAGACTCGGTTGTCGTAAGAACGAATGACCTAATCAGTAGGAACCGCATCGAGACAGCAAGAATCACAGCAATTAGCACGGGCCACACGCTGCCAAGTTAGGCATCCCGTTCAACCCCCACTTCCGTACTTGCAACTATTCACACGAAAAGCAAACGTTATTCCACTTTCTCTGTGACTGGCTGGCACTTGCCAGAGCCAGACAGCACGCTCCCGGAAAACCCTTTTTCAAAGAACAATCTGAGATTTCTAACATAGATTCTGCAACATTATCAATTTTCTCAACTCCACAGGATGGATCTGAAAACTACACTCTTAGCTACGCCCATCAAGATCCACGTCACGTGAGTTGTGGTATCAAAACGGCGCATCCGCGCTACTTGTGTCTCTGGCAGTTTTAACCACTTCTACCTACCTACCTCGAGTCGTCTTAAACCGTGAATCTGTGATTCGAAGATGTGATGTGATGTGATTCGAAGGACGGAGCATTATTATCCACTCACTCACTCGATGTGGTCGCCGTGGCTTAGTGGTTAGTGCGTTGGACTGCTAAGCGAGATACACAGGTTCGATTTTCAAAAACCACCAAAAGTTTTTTCTGCACCACCTCTTCGAAGGCATGACAAACCTGCAAGAGTACAAATTGTCTTGAAAAGCTTCTCAATTCGACGTTCGGAGTCGGCATTAAACTGTAGGTCCCTTCCATTCGTGCGAAGAATATATCACGCACAATATGCATGAATGGTTGTGAGAAGCTAGGCCTTGAGCTCCATGAGCTGCCGTGCCAAATATACATACATACATACACTCGATGTGTCCGGGCCAATGTAGTTGTCATATCTTGGCTTTTTAAACTACATCTTGGTGCAGTTCATAGAGTTTGAAGTTTGTATATTCTCCTTCGTTCGCCTTCCTTGCATGAGGGACCAAAATGTTGGACGAAGAATTTTTCTCTCGGTCGTGCTCAATTCAGCACTCAACAGCATACAGGAGAACTGACGGGATCCAGTTTGAGAGTTGTAAACCCATTTGTAGTAAGTCATTTGGGTAAGTCTTCGACGAATCTCCACTAGGGTGTCATTCGTGGAGTTGATATTTACTCCCAGATAGGTAAAACCCCTTAACTACTTCGAATTTCCTGTTCTCAATAGAGACATTAAGTAGGAACTAGACGGTGGACAGATCCTTCTTTGATTGTTGACAACATGTAGTATATAGGCTTACTCTTTTCACCTATTCTTCTGTTGCTGTAAAAGCCTTCATGACAGCACAATAGGGGCGATGATGTCGTTGTCGTTTGCATATCGCAGCGGCTAGATAAAGAGCATAGTGCTTTCCCAATGGAAACGGTAGAGAAATGCAGTCTACATTTTCTCAGCTGATCTGGGATTCAAGTGCACTTCTATATAGTTGCCACCACAGTAATCTCAGCTCTTTTTTGCTCTTCAATCCGTCTTTTAGTATTTGCGGCAAACCCTGTGGTTTAAGTAAGCTGGATGGAGACGCTTGTTGGTTGGATGCCCATGTCCACCCCGTGGTATAGTGTCTTTAAAATCTCTCCCAATAATCCTTTTGACTCCCGATACGAGAACCGCATTCCAATGCTCTTCGGGGCTTGGTGCTGCCAAACCACTTTTATATCTGGATTCTTGAAAAGTAGTCTTTGCATCGGGCGGCTGCGATACAAAAGCGAATATAAGCCACCATAAGTCGGTGATCTCGCTCTACCCCTATCACAGCTCTTTGTTTGTATCAGATATCTAAAGACGATTCCTGAACTGTCGACTGATCGCTTCTGGTCAGTGGAAACACGGTCGTAGACACATGGGATCACACTTATTAGTTGTGCTCTTTAAAAATCAAACATTCTACCTCTAAGAAGCTTTCAAGAGTTGAGACAAACATTAATTGCATCTTCATCAATCCATACCACGAATAATTTCTAATTTAATTTGTAAAATTACAGGCCTCACTAAACCTGAGTTGATAACAGCAAGTGTCCACCCTGAAGACAAAATCTCTTTCGACGCAATTAAGGTAATATGACCAATTATTCAAAGTCCTACATCCAAACTAATTTGATTTTCCCTAAGGAACTTGGAGCAACAGCTATCACAGAGAACAAACCAGTTGTCGAGAAGTCCGATGTAGTAATCGTGTCCTTAAAGCCTAATACGGTACTCAAAGTTTTAAAAGATCTACAACCAGACAGCGCTGGAAAACTTTTTGTTTCAGTGGCAATGGGTATCACAATTGAAAAACTTGAAAAGGTATGAACAGCTTTTTCTGCTTTCAGATGGATAACTTTTGTTTTCTTCTAGAATCTGTCTTCCAAATCCCGTGTCATCAGAGCAATGCCAAACACATGCGCGTTTGTACAATCCGCCTGTTCGGTGTTTGTTCGAGGATCGAATGCAACAGACGCAGATGCCAAGACGACTTCAAGTTTGCTGAAGGCAATTGGTACATGTGAAGAAGTTCATGAAAGTCTATTAAATCCCATAACTGCTCTCAGTGGTAGTGGACCGGCTTATGTTTTCCTGATGATTGAATCCCTTGCTGATGGAGCAGTACATATGGGTATGCCACGTGACATGGCTTATCGCTTGGCTTCGCAAACTGTTTTAGGCTCTGGACTTCTTGTGAGAGATTCGAAAGTGCATCCCGGTCAGCTGAAGGATAATGTAACAAGTCCGTCTGGATCTACTGCTGCTGGATTGCGACATTTAGAAAAATCAGGTTTGTCTACAAGGATAACAAACTCGATTATATTAGAGAATATGTGTCTTTTTCTTTTTAGGTTTCAGAGCAGCAGTGGCTGGAGCTGTTGAAGCCGCTACCATAAAATGTAAAGAAACTCAAGATATTCAAAATGACGAGAAATGAAGGAGATATGTTAGATAACGAGTGTTATTCATAAATCTGTGGTTACAGGTGTTTCTATCGTAAAAAGTTAATAAAGGAACAGCGCTGGTGCTGGTCAGAGGTCTTTAATAATTTGTTGTATTTCTTTTAGAAGATTCTGAACCCAAAATTGCGTTTCAGTTGTATTATATATTGAGATTGTCCCAAGTGACATGCGCAACTTCGATCTTTTCCCGCGTCCATTTTGTGTTCTGCAAATCGTTTCAGATTTCTCCAGCTCGTTCTCAGTGACCTAAATTTCTCTTTGACTATTCTGCGCCTGTGGATTGCATTGCATGGCATACTTTACTACGATTCACTTCCGATTCAATGCCATTTGTGATATGATTGGTTCCTGACCTATTCTCATACGATTCGAAGGTTTGTAGCCTACAAGTGTCGTTCGGCCCCACGGTCGACCGAGACCAAATTTCTAGACGAAGAAGACCAGGTAGTGGTAAAAGTATGTAGTAGCAGTGGTCAAAGTAAAGTATGCGGCTCTTTCGTAGGTAGGTAGGTAGTAGTGGCTGAAACTGGTAAACCTGCCAGAGGCACTAGTAACGCGGATGCGCCGTTATGATACCACAACTCACGTGATCTGGGTGTTGATGGCCGTAGCTAAGAGTGTAGTTTTCAGATCCATCCTGTGGAGTTAAGAAAATTGATAATGTTGCAAAATTTGATGTTAGAAATCTTAGATAGTTCCTTAAAAAAGGGTTTTCCCAGAGTGCGCCACCTGGTTCTGGCAAGTGCCGGGCAGTCACAGAGAAAGTGGAATAGCGTTTCCTTTTCTTGTGAATTGTCGCAACTACGGCAGTGGGGGTTGAACAGGATGCCTAACTTGGCAGCGTCTGGACCGATTGGCTAGTGGCCCGTGCTAATTGCCGAGATTCTAGCTGTCTCGGTGCGGTTTCTATTGATTAGGTCATTCGTTCTGTTTTTATCGTAGGTGGGCCAAATCTGTCAAGATATGGCACAAGTTGCAAGACTTTTCCAGCTAGAGTTGGCAAAAGAGAGAAAGTGTTGGAAAACTTTGCCCTTGATGAGTCCCATTGGGGAGCAGACTGGCTCCGCGTGGGAGACATCCAGGGTGGAACCGCATCTGGCTAACGCATCGGCTCTCTCATTTCCCTCTATGTTACTATGGCCGGGAACTCAGAGGAGAGTGATGTTAAACCGAGCGTTTGCCTGCCTTATAGTTTCCTTACACTGTTCAACTAATTTAGAGGACGAAGAAAGTGAGTGAAGCGCTTTGATGGCAGCCTGACTGTCAATAAAGATTCCTATGTTGTTAGAGGTAGTAGGACTGAGGCTAAGTATCTCGCAGGCTTCTCTAATCGCTAGTACCTCCGCTTGAAAGACACTCGAAGAGTCTGGGAGGCGATACGATTTGAATACTTTCAGTTCCACTGAGAAAACACCTACTTCAACGCCACACTCCATCTTGGAGACGTCGGTGAAGATCGGTACTTGGTAGTTTGATAGGGGTAGGTTATTGTTCCATTCCGCCCTGTCTGGAAGGCGAACCTGAATATTATTATTGAATTTGAGTGTGGGGGTCGTGTAGTCAGTTATGGTCGACGCCAAATCCCTAGGCAGCAGGTCAAGAGCCTTACTATGGCCATAGGGTTTTGGGAACCAAAGCCCAGATTCTCTGAGTCTGATAGCACTACACGTAACGATGTATTTGATGTGCAAGTCCAACGGCAGTATATGGAGGAGCACGTTAAGAGCTTCTGACGGGCTCGATCGAATTGCTCCTGTGGTCCCAATACCAGCTGTTCGTTGCTGTTCTACTAAGTTTTATGATGTTGTAAGCTTTGCTTAAGGCGGGCCACTACACAAGCGAACCATAAGTAAGAATTGGACGAACTACGGCAGTGTACATCCAGACGACCATCTTAGGTTTGAGTCCCCACCTTTTACCAAAGGTCTTACTACAGGCGTAGAAAGCGACACATGCTTTCTTAACTCTGTGTTCTGTGTTAGGTTTCCAGTTGAGCTTGGGATCAAGAATGACGCCGAGATACCTTGCACCTTGTTGAAACGTGGAAGCTTGAAAGTCGGTTTTTTTGTACTTGGTGGTAAATGGCATCAGTTCAGTTTTACTCGGATTTACGCCCAGTCCACAGCTTGTGGCCCAAGCGCTTAACTTAATCAGAGCCCTCTCTGTGATTTCACTAATCACTGAGAGGAACATTCCTGATACTAAAATAACCACGTCGTCCGCATACGCGACTGCCTTGATCCCAATTCTGTCGAAATCCGTCAGGATATTGTTGATGACGAGGAGCTATAGAAGAGGCGAGATGACTCCGCGCGGCTCTTTCGTACTCCGCCGTGGACTTCAAAGTCCTTGTGTCGAACGTGACCCTGAGCATTAAGTAAAAGTCTTGCGCGACTATGTCGTTGATGATCTAACAATAAACTCAGCTTATATTTTCCACAATAGTTTTATTCAATTTACTATTAACTAATCAATACATGCGCATATGTTTTCATTTGCAGAACGCATCCGACTGAAGTAGAAAGATAACGTATCATACAAGAGTTAGAACCTATGCCCATCTCCTACGAAGGATTAAACAACAAAACTGTGTAAATGTCATATTCATGATGTTTATTCGCATGTAATTCATTATACATTAGATAATTTTTTTTAAAAAATTGTGAACTTAAATTGCGGGAAAAAAAAAACTATTCTTGGAATAACAGTGACGTCTCACACCACTCTCACAAGGATTAAGGTTTTATATCAAGGATATAGTACGTAGTCTGGTTATTTAGTTAGGTGGTGGTGGAGGGGGAGGCTGCACTAGACCGGGCACCCCTGGTGGGAGTGCTGGAGGTGGCGCACATGGAGGAGGCGGAGGTGCACCAGGAGGTGGAGGCGGTAAATATCCGCCTGATCCGTTTTGACCCCATCCAAATGGCGGCCGCATTCCGGGTGGCGGTGGTGCCGACCAAGGTGGAAGCGGTGTGTTTGATGTGCCTGGTGGAGGAGGCAAAAGTGATGGCATAGGACCAGTGCCGGGAGGTGGCGGAGGTAGTGGTGAACTTCCTGGTATGGGAGGATTCCCATGGTCACCTCCTGGTGGTGGAGGTTGCACCGGCGGTATCCAGGGCATCATCGGCGGAGGTGGCGGTGGACCTGGTGGCAGCGGTTGCGGAACTACCGGCGGAGGTTGCATCAGTGGCGGCAAAGGTAATGAACCATTTGTCACCCAGGATGGTGGTGCAATTGACGGCGGTTGCACTGGAGGTTGAGAAATAATTGGCGGTGGTGCAGCAATTGCTTTCGGTTGTGATGGTTTTGGATCGAACAGACTGTAACCGCGATTTAAGTGCGCTTGAGCAAGAGGATCCGATGCGGGCTTTTGCGGTGGTGGACCTTCACCAAGTTCAGCCATCAAACTCATATACTCTTCGTCGATTTTCGCTTGCGAGTCATCTGTCGGAGGACCACCCTGACCAGGACGCTTGCTGCGGCAATCTTTCGAGATATGGCCAGCACCTCCACAAGCTGAACAAACGATGCTATTGGTCACGTTTGGCTTGTCCGGGCAAAGCCAGCTTTTATGTTCGGTAGAACCACAGTTTGTGCAACGTGGACAGTCGGTCTCGCGCAGAGTACCATTGAGTTGCGCTAACTCACGCAATTGCATGCGTCGCAGATCGTTGTGTCCCTCGGGGACTTCAATTCCCTGACGAATGACGTCTTTAATTTTGTCCACCGCCTTCTTTACAGCCTCAGGGTTTGAAGCGGTAATGAATGCATGCAGGGGTTCATCCTCGCCTGGCAACGGTTGACCGTCTTTCCTTCCAACCTTGCCCTCTTTCACAGAGCCCTTGCCCCGAATGATGATCTTAGCACCTGTCTCCTTCTCCATTGCTTTCAATGTGTTGCCACGCGGTCCAATCAGCAGCCCAACGAAATTAATATCAGGATGCTGCTCCTGTGGAATGAGGACCTTATCGCTGACACGAATAACTGGCGGTCTACAAATGAAAAAAATGCGTTAAATCAAATCATACACTCGCATACCAACCATACTCACTTATAATCAGCCGGTGGCTTGAAATCTGGATTGACGCTCTGCATCCGCATGATGAGCTGATGGCGTTGTTCCTCCAAACGCTTTCTAAAGCGAAACTCTCTAGTATTCAACCGTTTGCCATCAGAACTATAAATGGGCTCCGGAGATGGAGATCTGTGAAGAAAACAAAAGCGGTTCTGAGTACACCCATTCAAAGATGTCATATCTAATTTGCAGATGCCTCATTTCCAGGCACCAAACAATTGATATGACGTTTGCGTTCAATCTTAATAACTAAAATCATAAACACAGCTCAGACTGTGTGCAGAATTGTATAACTAATTGTTTTTATGCTGAAAGAAGTTTAGTTTCGATTAGGGTTAGCATTATTTGGAAACAAAAAGATTTAATTATTCGAAGATGCTTCATGTTTAAGTGAATCACGTCGACCGAGGCAGTTGTGAAGTAAGGATGATGAATTCCAGTCAGCCTTGGCTCTGGATTGTAAATTCCATTATCGGACACTGCCATATAAAAGAAAGAATTCGTTCTGAGCAAATTTGTTTTAATTAGTTCTTGAGATTTACTTTTGTTTTTATGTTTTCTTATGATACGCGACGTAGCATTGTTCAGTATTACACAGGCGCTTGCAATGGTTTATGTATATAATTTAGTCAAGTGCTTCTTGCGTAAACCGAAAGGTTATGACACTTTTGAATGAAAAATTGTGACTTGGAGGAACGACGACGAGCGCATTGACCGCATTGTGCTTTAAACACACACCCTTAACGTATGCAGCAGATGTTTTGAGCCGAATACTTGTCGATGGAGATTACACAAATTGGCATTATCCAAAGAGCATGTGAAAATCAGGAAACAAATTCTGGAAAACCTATGACTGGAGGATGCTGAGACAACGTATGAAGATATTTAAATTGTAACTTTGACTCTCAGATTGGCCTGATTCTTGCACCAAATCTTTGGTGGTATCAAGATATAATTTGAGCTTGCTTTTAGTCAGAGATTTATCTCGCAGTATCTTTAAAGAATTGTGTTCCTAGAACTTTAGATCTTAAGTCCTGGACAGTGGAAAAGAGGGTGAGGAGTGGTCTCGTGCACTTCTTCATCAACGCAACCTCTGCCCAGGTCACTTGTGTTCAATTTTAGTTTCTTTGTATGGTCCCTTTGCATGTTGTGTTGTATGAATTTTGTCATAGTTTCATAGTTTCCTTGTTACAACACAAGAGCTTAGCACATTCCACCCGTAGCGTATAGCTCTATTTCATGCCTAAGGTTACAAGGTGGAATTTTTATTGCAAAGTCGACCTATTCTGGGTCTAGGTATGGTAATTTTCTTGCTTATTCATGAGCTCTTTCATTGCCTGGCACAACATCAGCTCTTTTATTGCTTGGCACCTCTCTGTAACCAGGAATCCAGCATAATTCAATATTGTGCAAAGTACCGAGAGCGCGTAACTCTTCGCGATAACAACGCACAAGCTTCAAAAACCAAAGGTTTCACCCCGTATAGCTTTTGTGCTATTAACCATTCGAAACGCATTCGCCAACTTCACACAGAAAGAAGTATTCTGGTGATTTACGGAATCCTGTATATACGCTATGTGATAGATGTTTTCTATCTGCCACCTGAAGATCGACAAGGCAACCTTACTAGTGCAAGGTTTGTTACTATAAGATGGCATGCAATATTATCGCGTTCACGATTCAGATGTCCCTGTATTACATAGCTCTTGGGCCACATTCCCTAATAACTCTACCCTGTGACCGATATACACATTACTTTCCAAGTGACGCAGATGTAAGCTCATGTCAGTTCGCTAGATGAAAATCTGCATAGAAAATAAAAATATAATCTTAGGGAGTTTTGACTGAAATCCCTACAGTTCATTTAGCTCTCCCGAGTTTGAAACAAGACCACTCGCTAGCCTGCAGATTCTGTAAAACTGCACTAAGGATGATTTGGTCAAAACGATCGACAGCTTTAAATATAAGTGCCAAGACCAACGGAAGAATACTGCTTGTGGTTTATGTTAAGAACCAAATTGAGTATAAAACACAACTAAACAACTTTTATGGTCCCAAGAGTACAAAAATGTAGTATAAACAAAACTGCCATTCGTGGTATCGAAAGAAGGATTCATCATCCTATTTGTGGAAAAAAGGAAAGAGACTTAATCGTCTGTGAAATTCACGTGAAATTCACGAAGTGATAAAGACTTGATGAGAAAGCTTTTGCCCATCTATCGCATAAGGACCATCCAGTGAAGACAAAGCTCACCTAAACTAAACTAATATGATGTGCGCAATGGGCAACATCTACCTAAGTTTCATTCTGGGATAGAAATTGCAAGATCCACTGCAAGAACTATTGCCCCCACAGTCCTCTCCATTTATTGTAATACTGAACAAGCTCATTATGCAGTGCTGAAAGAAAATTTTACGAGTATTAAAATTGAAATTAATTAAATATCGATTTGTTAAACAAATTACGACACTTCGAATGGTGCACTTGATACTTCTGTTCTGACACATCACATCCAACACCTTCAGCTACTGCTGGCGAATAAGTGATTTGGCCCAGCTAACTCCCTGAGAGTAACAACACGATGCCACTTCGACTGCCGGCTGCGGATAACAAGAAGAGATGAAAATTATTCAAACCTTTCTTCTGGATTTTGTGGTATTCCCAATTCTCCGGTCCGTAATTTTCGACTGATCTCCTCGATTTGCAATTGAACTGTAAGAAATTTTGGTTAAAAAGAAAGAAATCGAGGCAAGCCTCGATGTTAGTGAAATCTTCTCTTTTCTAAAAGCAAAGAAATTGTATTATTATCATGATTATTATTATTTTGTTTGTTTCATTTCGAATTAGATATTCTATTCGTTTTCAATTTGGGGTGAGACTGTATGTGATTGGAAATATGTAGTTTAATTAATAAAAAATTGATCTGAGATAGCAGCAAGAAACACTACGGTATACGCTTTTTTTTTTTTTTTCTCGTACGTAGATACTTACATAATTCACTTCAAAATAAACAAACGGAAAAAATTAATATAAAACACAAATTAAAAGTTATGAATTATTAAGTTGAAACTCAAAAACAAACAATCAGTAACCAACAGTTACACAAGTAGGCATAGTGGTAAGGCGCTTTTCGATTTGCTGAAAATATTTTTTGTTTTCATTAGTGATTATTTAAGTGAGTTGGTCTCTCACACACACGGAGCTCTACTATCGAATCTGAGTGGAGGAGGAATAAATTTTATGTTAATTAATTTACAATACAATTTTGTGTACTAAAAAAAAAAAAACTAGAGAAAGAAGAAATGTTTTTTTTTTTTGTTCGATTAATTGTTTGGTTTGCGTTAATTAGTTAGACTTTTATGAGATTTGAGAATCTGGACATCTCACTGCCTTGCTTTTGGACTTTAATCGGATCATTCCTATGAAGAAATTGATTTTGATTAGCAATTGGTTTACACAACAAAAAACGAAAAAAAAAAAAATTAATTAATCTAGAATATTTTGAGAAACTTGTGTGGCCCTGTCTTTTATTCTCTCCCACTCTTTGTCTCTTTGTCTCACTCCCTTTTATTTTGATTCACTTCCCTGATTTTCATTTGGTGATTTCCTCTCGGTCAGCGGGACCTAAGATGTTCGATTCTTTTGTTTTTATTTCATTTGATTTGTTTGACCATGCTTACACTGATGTTTTTACATTAATGCTTACGGACTAGGTGAACCTTACGAGCTAATTGTATATGTTATAGCAATTGAATGTAATTTACCTAAGTATGCCTCCTGTTGTGTCGGATCCAAGGTGGAGGGCAATATTGTCGGCATTCCCGGGATGAAGGTCTTGTCGTTTTCAGTTCCTCCCCAGCGGGATTTCCTCTTGCGCTTTTTATCATTTCCGTCGACTGAAAAGGAGGTACAAACAATTGTTAACATATGGCAATCGATGAACTTTGTATATGTGCTCATTTAAATTTGTGTCTAGACACTAGACCGTTCGATTTATTTTTAAGAACGAGACTCAACAAATCGGTAGGTTGGGGAAAGAGGCAACAATGAACGAGAAGTTGTTCAGGAAAATAATTCCAAAGGTCTGTCAATTCAGCAAACAAAGAACACATGTCTACCATGCATTTACGAAAATAGACAAATCGAGCGCAAAGCTCTAGCATGTAAAACAGTTCGATAAAAAAGACATTGTGCAAACACTATCACGGGTCCGCTGAGATTTTTTGCAATAGCTGCGCTTTACTTGCTGCCAATCCACCACCGAAATGAAAATATGTCGCTTTGTCATCTATTCACTGGTTGCGGAGGTGGATAACAATTTCGGACTACAAATCGAAGCGTATGCTGACGATTTTTCTGTACTAGTTGGAGAAAATCTTTGAGTGGCTTGAGCTTTGGATAAAATCAAAGACTGGTGCGAATAGAACCACTTAAGTGTTAACTCGTGATGCCTCAAGGCTTCCCATGTTGAAGGGGGAGCCACTATCTTGGAGTAATTCTAGGCAACTACCTAACATGGAAAAACATAAGTTGAACTGAAATTAACTGGTGCTCCCAGAGCTTTATGTTATGACTTGTGGTCTGAGAAGCGCGTCAGTTCTTATAGTTCTTCTCTGCCATCAATCAGAAAACCTTGAGGCTTCATCATTTGTTAAGCGTCAAACAAAAGGCACGCTATGTCATGAACGATGTAACATTAAATTTGAAACATTATCCAGTCAAGGGAAAACGACGCATCACCTAAGTTTTGCATATTATCTCACTTAAACAACTATCACCAAACCAGATCATTTACTGATTAGTGAAAGAGTAGAGACGTTCAAACAACTATCATCCGATGAAATATTATACAAAACTGGTTCTAATAAGTTTGAAGTTCATCGTCATTTACCCTCGTCGTAGGAACCCGTTTTATTTTTCGTTTGAAAGATCTATTTATTGTAAATTAGTAAAACACACAACGAGATAAGGGTACTTAATATTCAAACACTTACTTGATGATGTCTCCGATGGGCCATTACTACATGAATCATTACTGTTCGTACAGAACAATGCCGCAAAGTTTTTCGTTGAGGTTGTGCTATTCATTAGATCTTGAATAGTCTGTGTTAGATCAAATCTAGATTCTCTGGTTTCTTCCTTAATGATGTCCAGTTTTGATGAACGATCGTAACGATCACGATCTGCAGTATCGCCTCGATCTCTTCGATCACGATGACTACCTCTATCGTCGCGTTCCCTATCAAAACGTCGACTACTGCCACGATCACGGCTGCGACTACTGGATTTACTGGAGCGACGTCGTTCCCGACTGCGGCTACGTTTACGACCATAGTCACGGTCATGTGTCCTAGATCGAGTCCTTCGTCGATCACGATCCCTGTCACGTTCCCGTTCGCGTTCTTTCTCTCGTTCTCTTTCACGCTCCCTTTCTCGTTCGCGTTCACGATCCCTTTCCCGTTCGCGTTCACGTTCACGTTCTCGCTCCCTTTCCTTATCCTTTTCGGCTTTTCTACGACGCTCGCGATCCGCTTCACGATCTCGACTTTCCCGATGACGATCACGTTCAGAATCACGATCTCGACTTCCACGATGGCGATCACGATCACGGTCACGATCGCGATCCTTATCACGATCTCGATCTTTTTCACGACTTCTGCTACGTTCTCTGAAAAATTTATTTATTGTTTGTAAAAATTTATTTCATTCGAATGTTAGAACTATTTACCTTTTCCTTTTTTCTTTATCACGGTCTCTGCCGCGTTCCTTTTCACGGTCCACAGATTTAGAACGCAAACTAGGCTCTTTTAGATCTTTTAAGTCATGTTCAGTTTCCTGTAATTTATCAGTCATTTTGTCCTTTTGATATACAACTGTTTTTTCTATTTATTTTTTCCGATTTAAATAATTAAAACTATGAATTCACTACGAAACGTTTCTTTTTCACATTCACTGGAAAAATGAATTACGTTTGACGGAAAAAATGGCCGACGCGACAAAAAGTCTGCGAAAATTTTGTGACAGCTGTTAAACGTTTAAGTAATGCATTCAGGGAAATTTTCATTATGATGGGTGCGTTCCGAACGAAAGACTAGTTGATAACTAAAAAAGGGTAGGTAGTGAAAAATTATTTCTATTATTATAAGAAGCAATTCTAGAACTGCAACTGACTAATTTTGAATGGAATAATAAAGATTTTCAATAGTTTATTGAGTTTGCTGAGAAAGGGTGGGTTTTTTGTGCAAAACATCCGGGAAGCCTCCTTGGATTATATAGTCAAATCGTTATTTGTCTATGAGACCTTTTTTTTAGCCTTCTGCGACTTCGTTTGAGCGAGCAGAATTAGGTGAAAGTTTCTGTGTAGCATAAGTCTGATTTAATACCAATAACCAATAAATTTCTTTGCTTGAAACCACATTGAGCGGAGTTTTTCAGTTAAAGCTCTTCCTTAGTTTGGCTCTAGCTTAAGATAGCTGATGGGTGATGGACATATTTGCTGCTGCTCCCCGTATTTAGAATCCAAGAGGCTGATTAAGGGAGTATAGTCAATTCCACACAAGCTTAGACTTTCAGCTCAAGTAAATCTGGAAGGACTTCTAAAACTGCGAACAACTCAAAACTCGTTTGATCTTTCAAGCTTCATTATTATTGCTAGCAACCATCATAGTACATTGAACACAGCGAATATATCGAACACACTCATCAGATTCAACTCAGCGCATGTCAAATTCAGTGAAAATTGTGTCCACGTGCGAAAATAATTTGACAGGCACAATTTGTTTTGGATTTTCACCCGCCTTCGTACCGGAGTTTTTTGATTTCCCATTAAAGTTTTCAATACTCGTATTCAATTAAAAATAAAATGGTTAAAGCAAAGAAAACTAAAAAAGCAATTTCCGATGCTGTGCACGCGAAGAAATTTGTTAACGCACCAACTGCCAGCGCTGGCTTTGGTGGTACAAAAAAGATTAATCCATTCGAAGTTCATATAAACAAAGAGAAATTCAAGATTCTTGGACGAACTTGCAAACATGACAAGGGTCTACCCGGTGTATCACGTGCTAAGGCGGTTCAAAAGAGGAAACAAACTCTTGGAAAGGAGTATATGCAGAAAAACAAGAGCAATGAATTCAAGGATCGACGCATTGGACGCGATTCCGAAGTTATTAATGATGAACTACTCAATGCACGATTCGTGGCTGAGAAAATGTCGCAATTCAAGAAAGCCAGTCGTTTTAATTTAAACGATGATGAGGTGTTAACACATCGTGGTCAAACTTTGGAAGAAATTGAACAATTTCACGATAATCGTTCGGACGATGAGGAGGAAGATGCTGATGAGTTGAACGGTAAGTAGCACGAGTCCATTTGTTGACACCAATCTGATAACATATTTGTTACAGCGAACTTCACTGAGGTGGCAAATTTCGGTGGCGATGACTCGAAACAAGATCGAAAGACAGCAATAGAGGAAATGATTGTTGAGACCAAACGACGAAAAGCAGAATCTGCTAAAGAGAAGGATGAACTCTTTCAATTGACAAACAAACTGGACAGCAACTACAAGGAGTTGATATCACTTGTGGGGCACTTAACAAAACCTGAGGATATTGTTAAGCCTGCGCCAGATGACTATGACCGTGCTTTGCGTGAAATGATTTTTGAGCCTCGTGGTGCGGTTAGTGATAGGTTGCAGTCAGAAGAGGAAGTAGCTCGCAAGGAAAAAGAGAGGCTAGAGCAATTGGAAAACGAACGACTAGCGAGAATGAGGGGAGAAGAGGATAATGTTAATCAGAAGCCAAAACATCGATCGGCAGACGATTTGGATGATGGATATTTTGCAGGATCCGATGCAGAGGAACCAGGAACGTTGGCATACGACTTAAATGGTGAGTACGGTAGGAAGTTTAATGATGTCCTAGTCTTTTCTATTGCCAAGCATGATCCCGTTGGGGAAATACGTTTCAAAACCGTATGTACGTTGAATCCTGGGAACTTGATGGCCACTTATTCGTGAAGCGTATTACAGCGTTTCTTAAGATCGTTGTCTAATGGTAGAAAGCTACTCAAAAGCTTGAAGACTGTTTTCAATTTGCAATTCGTTCAATAGGGGCGAGGTCCTATCTCCTTTTGCGCCAGCTCCACTGTTGCACTCCACCTAAGGTGAGGTGGTCCCTTTTCGCCCGGGCAACTTGGTGTTCTAATATCAATTCGTTCTTCATGTCTTAGCTTAGACGATGTATTCCCATTTTTATGATCATTTTGCAGGCGTTCTACAGCTCAAAGAGTTTGGGACCGCAAATCACTTTTAGCATATGCCGAGATTTGTATATTAGAGTCTCAACTATCAATAGTCTAGAGCAGTAGTCGTCTCCTAAGACGTTGACCAACTTATCCTGTAACATGTTTGAAAGTATCCTCCATAGATGGCTTTAAGTAATCGCTTCCAATCGCCATGTTCCTCGACTTCGTTTTAGGCACTGCTGTCTGTTAGGTTCTAAGAGTTTTCTATCGACTTGTGTGTTTAATTTTCTTTTCTTTTAGGCGATTCATTAGACAAGAAAAATGGAAAGACCACTGATGCCGAAGAAGAAAGTGGCACTGAGGAAGCAAGCGCAAAAGAAAGCAATGAAGAGGAAGAAGGTGAATCTGATGTCGATGATGATGATGATGAAAGTGTTGACAACAATGTAGTCAATGAAGAAGAAGAAGAAGACGATGATGATGATGATGACGATGAAGAAGAAGACGATGAAGATGCTTTAAGTGATCTCAAAGTTACAGATGATGAATCTGAAGAAGAGCCCACGACAGTGCCCATTTCATCTAAACACGATCAGAGCAAAAAACTCAAAGAAACACCTAAAAACCTTGAGACAAACAGTAAAATCCCATTTACAATTGAAATGCCTTCAAGCTATGAGGAGCTCAAAGAAATTCTCACCAAACACACCCCAGAAGATCAAGGCATTGTTGTCGAACGCATCATAAAGTGCAATCATCCCAAACTCGAGCACAGAAACAAAGAGAAAATCACCAAACTCTTTGCCTTTCTCCTTCAATATGTGAATGACCGATTCGTGGACGCATCAACTGAAGATGTAGCCAAATCCTTCCACATTCTCGATAGACTAAGTCCTCATTTGTACGACTTAATTCACATGAACCCAGAGAAAGCATCAAACTGTTTGCTGGATGTTATTCAGGAAAAATATTCCGAATTCAAGCGAAACAATAAATCCTACCCATCCCTGGACACTCTTGTCTTCTTCAAGATTGTCTCAAATCTGTACACAACTTCTGACTACCGCCACAACGTAGTTACACCCTGCTACATCTTCATCAGTCACATATTATCCAAGGCGCGAGTGCGAACGCGACAAGACGTCGCAATGGGACTTTTCTTAGTCACTCTTCTGCTAGAGTACTCTCAATCCTCACACCGATTCATTCCTTCCGCCTTTAATTTCCTCCTTGGCATCGTCTACTTGTCGCTTCCTAAAAGACCAATCGAGACGTTAAAAATTGTACCGCCATTCATGTCGACGGGACCTCTTAATAGACTTCTGGCCATCGCAGAGAAACCAAGTGAGAATTTGCTAGAAGCAGATGCTCTCCTCAAATCAGAAGACCTTGTGACGACAACACTTTCAGTGGATTTCAAAATCCGTGCTCTAAATTCAGCTCTAAGGCTTACCAAGGATGCCATCGATGTGGTTGCAGAAAATGTCGGATCAAATTACTTAGCTGAGTCATTTATACCATTGATGGCGCGAATCGATTTGGATGTTTATCCGAACTTTCTGCGCAGCAACTACGAGCAAACAATGGCATCCCTAACATCTGTGGCTGGTAAATCCCTAACAAAACTTGTTCCACCCGAGAAGAAACCGAAGGCCCTCCGTCTGTTCGAACCCCGCATCGAAAAGGTCTACGACGACAAACGACGACCGAAACTCTCCAAAGCCAAAGAAGAGAAGGTGAAACTTATTCACAAAATCAAACGAGAGACGAAAGGTGCCGTCAGAGAGATTCGCAGAGACACAGAGTTCTTACAGAAGATTCGGCTTAATCAACAAATTCAAAGGTAAATATTGAATTTTACCAAGTGGACGTGCTTGGAAAGTTGACAATTTTGCTTTTTCTTTTCAGTGATCGTGAGCGTAAGGAGAAAGTTAAACGTATCTACATGGAGGCGTCGATACAACAAGGAGAACTCAATGAGCTTTCCAGAAAAAAGAAAAAGATGTAAAATATCAGTTACTGATGGTTTTAGGCTTCTGTTCAACTGTATAAAAGTTTTAGAGAATAAATTGTATTTAAAATATGTTTTTACAACATAATTGTTCAATTTAAAGTATTTTACGTTGATTTACTATCATAAGTCATGTCTGATGAAGACACTCAACTGGAGCTCAACTAGCAGGCACCTTCAGTTCCTCAACAAAGCTGCAGAAAGTCATTATCGGACAAATCGAAGCGTAACGGGTGAATCAGTTTCTTCTGTGGACTAGATGAGAGCAGAAATTATGCTAGATAATCTTCCTCACCGGACACTGCTTACCATTTAAAGAAAAGGCAATGGTCTCACAGAGAATTGGAAGATTAAGAAATTTTCGAGTACTTTCTGTGCAAATGTCCTGGCTATTTACATTTTCACTACTTACATCACAATAGGCCCATTTGTGGCCGCAGTGATAAGGGACTTTGGACCACCTCAATCTTAATCTAATCTACATTTTCGCATATATCTCTTTGATTTCGCTCTATTAATCCAGTGGTTCTTTGGTGTGTACTTTCTCCACGCAGATCTCTACACCTCGCAGCAGCTTCGGCTACAGTTTCCTACTGCTTTCTTCGACTGAACAAGAACACAATTACCCAACAATTAGCTTTCTTATACTAATTCCCACTCCTGATTGCTAAATCATCGGCTTAAGTGTTGTTAAGGTCCAACACACTTCACGCTCTTGAAATTCCGCCGTAAATGAAAATATGAAATCATTAGAAGACGTAACGTTGGACATCTCCTGTAGGTAATGCAAACTCTTGGACAGAATCGCAAGTTGAACATGAACGTCATTGGATTGCCTTCGCCATCATCGACTAGACCAGCTCCATACGGGTAAACTGCAAAATAGTTTGGTGGAACTAGTTAGAGAAAAGGACCAAGCTTAGTTCCAAAATGTATGTTAAGTGAGAAAGCTTTCATAATTTTATTGCTTTCTTGCCATGAACCTTCCAGACGACTCATTTCAAGCGAAGATTTCACGCCACAAGATTTCATTCGAAACCGGATGACTACTCCCAAATAAAAATGCTGCGACCACAAAAGTCCTTTCAGTTAAAAACTATGAATTTTATTCAAAAGGAAAATAATGCAGCCAGTCTTGAACTACAACTTAACTCTAACCATGCTTTCCAAAATATTCCTTTGAAGCGTTAACATCTGGCTTAATGGTATCTGGATTTGTTTCTGGATTCCAATTCGCTGGACAAACCTCACCATGTTGTTCCACAAATTGAAAGCCTTTGATTAAACGCAAGCATTCATCGACTGATCTACCAACTGGCAGATCATTAACAGAGTATTGACGCAAAATGCCATTACTATCGATTAGAAATGTTCCACGCAAAGCGATCCCCTCTTTCTCCAATAGTACTCCATAACTAGAAGAGATTTCCTTTGTGATATCAGAGAGTAGGGGATAATTCAATACACCTATTCCGCCCACTTTTCGCGCAGTATTACACCAAGCCAAGTGGCTAAAATGTGAGTCTATCGAACAACCAACAACTTCGGTATTTAGTTCTTTGAATTCCTTTATACGATCGCTAAATGCTAAAATTTCAGTTGGACAAACAAATGTGCTGTAAAGAAAAAAAAAAAAAAAACTTGTGAAAATGGTTATTACACCAATAATAGCTTAACTTACAAGTTCAACGGATAAAAGAAAAGTAACAAGTACTTTCCCTTATAGTCAGAGAGCTTAATTTCTTTAAAATCGGAACCAACAACAGCAAGCCCTTTGAAATCCGGTGCAGGTTGTTGAACTTTTGGGTCACATAAAGGAATCGCTATGAGAGACATTTACTCAGTTAATTGGAACAAATCAAGACATATAGCTCAACTTACTTTTGTGGAAGAGTCTTGTCACAAGTTTAGTTTGTCCTTGAAGCTCTTTAACAAGCAGAGGAGCCTAGAAGTCATAAAAACAGTAAAAAAAAAAAATTACGTAACAATGAAATGGAGTACTCGATGAGACTTACATTGCGATAGAAGGCACGACCAAAGAGTGACATTTTGAAGTCAATTCCCAAACTTTTTAATCGGTTCTTGTTTTAATTATTTCCAATGCAAAGATTAAAATTAAAATGTTGTGCCGGCTATCTGATGCAAGAAATCTCCAAATCACTCTCAAAACTTGACAGCTGTTGTTCATAAAATGTCACACATTTGACGTTTAGCGAGTAACGAGTAGTGTTGTGGGGTTATTTCGATTTTTTGAAGGTTATCGATATGCGTTGGTATATATCGACAGTTGACATTTTAAATGTAGGTCTGTGAGTAAATTTTATTTTCATAAAACCCTTCCACTTGTTTAGCTTACACAAGTTGTACACAAAGAGTACATTCAACTTATGCACAATCAGCGTCATGTGAAAATATCGTAGAGGCGTAGAAGATAAGAAATGTCTCTTGTATCACAAATTGTTTTCCAGTTTACACACTCGTTGCCTTTTTTAAGCACTCTCTGCTGCTATACGTTTGTCTATTAGACAGAGGAACCTACATGTAATCACGCTGTACGCGTCAGAGAACGCATTAGGCGAAACCTTCATAGGAATCAATTTGCCACCTGTTCTGACACACAAGAAGCGATAAAGGCCCAGAGCTCATACAATTTTTATTCAAAGCTTTTCTTAGTCCATCTAAACACCTAGCTAGCTGATGAGCTCACCAGACAAGGACCTAAATCAACTGTATAAAGTTGGAGTTCAGCCCTTGGGAGTACCCTCAAATTACTTCGTAGCCATGTACTTAAACCAGCAACATATCGTTGGTTAGTTGGAATTACTGCGCCCAAAGTCGATTCTGACTTTCGATTATTCCAAGGATAGAGCAGGCTTTGATGTAAAATTTTTGTCAAACTGACATCAAACTACAAGACATTTTGACAAGAAATGTGTTCATGCACAACTATAACTCTGCTCATAAGAGTTAAGAAAGCTTTTTTAGCATGCGTACTGGGGCTTCGCATCAATCTTTCAAAATTGAGCAGTAAGGGGATTCTTCAACGCAAGCTTCCATAATCCATATAAACGTTTTAGCCAGCCTCTACCTATATCATCATCGTCATGGAAATTTGATAGAGTTTGTCCCGGCTATTTCGATAAAACAATTATGATGATTTAAGTCAAGGGCTTTAAATATGAAATCGTTAGGAAGGTTGAAACTGAAAGCTTGGCTTAGAGCTCTGAAAGCAGAATCTCATTAAAGGTTCGAAAAGAACCGACTTTCTTGTTAAGTTTGTCGGCAAGATCTTTAAAAATCATCCAAAGCCGGGCTTTAAATCTCCCGCCTGACAATATAGTTGTCTTCGTGACAATCCCTGTCGTTCTTCAGTATTCATTTTCATTACTCCCATTGAATCCCATAAGCAGTTAGCTCTCCGATGCTAGCTGTAGCACTTTATTATTTCTGACAGCTTATAGTCATGTTAAAATAAAATCCAATAAAAAATAAAATGCAATTCAATCTCCAGCCAGAGCGCCGCCGAATGGGGTTTTTAGCTCCGCCAGAGGCAGGTCCTGCCGATGGGATGGAATAGGTATTTCCTTGACTTTATGCGCACCATCGCCATATTGTTAGAGTTGATTCCATTTCAGCGGTTACACTAGGTGGTGTAATAAAATCAATTCAATTATTTTTTTATCCCTAGGGTTGGGTTGCAGACACACTTGCACAAGTGTACCAACACATTCTCGCACTTGGGAAGGGGCCATGGGGGCCAATGGGGCAATGTATCTGCGCAGGTTAATACTCGTACTTTCGGTTTCCCAATTTATTTTGGATGACAGTCAATTTCTTGGCTAAATCCTTTTTTATGTCGGCAATAAAAGGACGAAATGACTGTGAGGGATATACATGTGGATGGGTAGACACATCTTACTTGGATTCTTGCCGTTCTGTGGAGGCTAGGGGGGTTGGCATTACGTTGGGTAAAGTGCTACATTAACTTTTTTTTTCCAGAGAAAGTTGGATTTGGGTATTCAAGGAAGGGAATGTAAAGAGGGATGTGTTTTGTTTTTCCTCTCGGAAGTCAGTGGAATACGGTGTTAATGAGTTTTACTTTAGGTATGGGACTAAATTTTGTCGTTTGCATTGTTCGATCAAATTAAAGCAAGGACTTGAACTTTGTTTTAAAATTAACTTGTTACGATGCATACTGCAGCAAGGAAATTTTCGGTAAACGTTGGAAATATGTCCGCAAGTTACACACTGGATGTACACTGTGTTCGTTAGACCCATTCTTTCCTACGAAGGACTAACAGGAGTTCTGCTTTTATTCAGACTAGTTAGATGGCAGGATTTAGGATTTGACATTTTTGTTCCCTTATTCACGTTATATTCCAACCTCAAAACAAATGGGACTTTCCAAATTAAGTGGAATGTAATGCTTTCAAACTCCAATGCTGCCTTTCGACCTTTAAGAGAACCGCATACCTCGAAACACTACCTTTGAATGTTACCTGCAACGCCGAAATCGAAAGACATTTCATTTTCGGTATGAATGACCAAATATTCGAAGTCGCAAAAATACTTTACTCATTCTGATCTGGCTTCAAGGTCTACCGAGTTCATTCGTCCAAAGTTTGATTACAACGCTCACATCTGGTGGGGCGAAGTCTAGTTATGTACTCGCTTGAACACAGAAGTGTCTTCTATCTCTCACTGTTTTACCAATGCATTCCGTCCAATCAACACTTCACTCGTAATACGCGTCATGCTTCGAATGCTTCTTTCTATCCTAAGCCGTACAACACGCCCTCACGGGCATCGGAATCTCCTTCGATTCTTCTCCGATTTCCCTAATGTCCTTGCCCATAAGCAGGGAGTTACACCCCAAGTCAGCTCGGTCCTTAGCTAACTGCCTCTAGTTGTGGACTACAAGTTGGTTGAAATACTTTTCCACTTGGGTGCACAACTTGAGACCGCCTGCTGTGATCATGATAGTCTCCATGTGCACCGATTCTGTTTTTTTCTGTCTGAGACTCTTGGAAGCTACTAGCTTGACGCTACCTACTTCAGTAGTTTAGCTACAACAACATTACGTTCTATAAAAGGGGGCATAGGACTGAGCCTTGTGGAACTCCAACTGTAGATTTATATTGCTTTTCTGTCTCGTCCGTATCGCTGTTTTGAAAGTGACTTTATTAGCAGTTTTCAGGTACTCTCTTGGCTTGAAGCACCGCCATTATAAAGGTACTTCCAGTTCGATTTTTAAATGTTTAAGGTTTACATCCACCCTTCCATTGTCTCCCTTCAATGGCTTTCTTTATACTTGTTTACCGCTAGTTCCATCCGCATTTTCTAGAACGCTTTCAAGTCTGTTACAGATTATGCCTCCTAAAACTTAGTCAAAAGAGCCCAGCTTACAAAAAGGACGATATGACTTGGGGTCTTTTCGTGTTCGTTTCCTTTGGGGAGTAGCACAGGTCTATATATTCCTTGGATTAAGAAAAACTACGCCCACATGTGTGGGTGGTGTCAAATTCCAGATTTTATGGCTACTCTAGGGATACCATCAATTCCAATTGCTTTTTGGTTCCCAAGGTTCGTTTCCATTCTTCTGCCTTGTATGATGAATTCCTCTTGATGTGGAAATAGGCCCACCACAATGCTGTGTAGGAAAAAGGCGATTGTGTTCGTAAGTTTTCCAGAATTTGCATAACTACTTGGTAGGTTGGTTTTCCTCAGGACCTCCAATCTGCTTCATTTACTAGACTTTGTGAAGCTTCTATTCTTACTATCTCAGTTGGCCTGTTTAAATGCTTGGCGGGCATTTGTATAGGGTGCTTGTCCCTACATCTAGAACGTTAGATTTGCCTTCTTGCTTGATGACACTCCGCATAGAGTCTTGGGAGGTTTCCACTGGCCCTCTTTTTTGTATTAATGCATCGCACGTTATTGTTGCCAGTGTCGAAATAACACGCACTTCTAAAAGAAACCAACAGATGGTCCACCATTTAGTAGGTATATATGTAGGTTCGTCATGTGGCAAAACTTTTCGATGATTTGGTTTGACATCTGTCACCTGTCATTAGCAAGACAGATTGTGTTCGGATGTCATTAAAAATTAAAATCCAATAGCTCCTATTCCAAGCACTCTAAACCTTATCCTCGTATAATCGTCCACTAATTGTAGACTAAAAAAAGAATAAAAATAAATATTCCGACTAATTAAAACCATATTTCCAAATCCTTTTTCATACGCAACATACAAAAGCCGGCATTGCCATACCCTTGAATCCTTTTCACACACATTTAGCTGCTCGAGTTAGTGTATCTTCAAATGTACCTCCATTTGCTGTGGTAAAAGTCGGAAAAAGTGAAAATCCTTTCTAAAAATACCAACTTCCTTAAATCCTATTATCCTCGAAATTTCTCGTATGTGGCACTGCCACCATACACTCCTGCAAATCCCACCTCTTTTTCATCTCTTGCGCTACTAAGAGCAATTAGGCAATTCCCATGTTTGCAATTATCCCCTCTACCCTCATCCTCATGGCCAAAGTGTTTCTCTACACACAAATGTAGAGATATCCGTTAAAGCTTAGTTCGTGCATCAAATTACCTACCCAACACCCAACACGCCGGCAATGGCAACATTAGGACCGGAGAAGTCAGTGCGGAGCAAAATTCCTCATTAGCTTACAACTTAATGGTGAAACCAGACAATTTCCAACTTCCAATGAGCGTTCAACACTCAACGCGAGTGAGTGTCTTATATCCAAGAGGAGAACCGTCATAATTCATTTTGCCTACCCTACCCTTAAGTCTAAACGAAGTGACTAAATGTACCTATCTCTGCCGAATTTCAATCTCAGCCCACACAAGCTTGTTCAATTCACCCCCATTAGCAGCCAGAACAGACAAAGAAGAGCGAAAGCGTACCCCTCTCCGTCGAAAAAAATGGAAACTTTCCTAACGATGGCGAAATCTTTACGCCACGAATTTTCGTAAAAACACCCTCCTCGTCCTGCTGCCAAGTTAGGGGAGCATACTGCTTCATCGTTTGCCTTGTTTTCATTGTAGTAAATTTGCTACTTAATTTATTCCATCCACATTAATTGCCTTTCCCACTTTGTTCAACGTTCCCAATTACCACCACTACCACCACCACCACCACCACCATCATCATCATCAACATTGCTGCCGCCGCCGCCACTGAAGCCAGAAGGTTGGAATCTCTCTCTGATTAATAGACTTCACTTAAGCCACCCCCATTAGCCACCCAGATCAACCACCCTCTCTGTACGTACGCTGCAAGCATCTTTCGCCCTCCAAAAATCTCTCTCTTCATTGTTGATAACAACTGTGTTAGAGCAACATCGTCGTGGCTGAAGTTGAACTCTGTCTCTCTCTCTTCGAGTGTGTTTAATGCCAGTGCTGGTCGTCCTTAGAATATACATTTTTTGGGGGCATGTTTAAACGTAATTACCGCTAAGCATACACATACTCGTTCACAGTCATGAGTGCTTCGAGAACAAATCTATAGAGGCAGCCAGACACACATATGTACGTGAAAGCTGGAGAAAGCAATTAGAGAACGAAAAAAAAAAAAGTTTTCGCGAGTATGTAGCTTCTACAACCAAAGCAATTCGGGACCGGGAATGAGGTTTTAGGGTGCGGTTGGTGAACTTTCGTGATGAATATGGTTTTTCTTCCGAAGATTTGAATAAAACTTTTGATTTGGATCAGTTATCGAGCGATATTGCCGCTATCGACATCTGTCTGGGTACCTCAATCTGAGATCTAAAGGTTGAAGAAGGAAATCTAACAATAGACACCAGGTTCTCTTGGAAATTGTGACGATCAGAACTCTAGTTGTAAGACAGGATAACTCTGGACGAAGATAGGACTAAACTGAACTCAAGCTTACATTCAACAAAAATTCTAGAGCTGGAGGTTTTTTGGTGAAAGGCACACTAACTTCTTATGAGGTTCTATCCTGTATGACGTCTGTAGCCCTTATGTAGCACACAAATCGGCATGTTACAGTGTAGCTTCCTTCCAAAAAAAAAAAAAAGTTGAATATTTGGTCCCATTTGTGAGAAGGGCGAATGGAAGAGAAGATGCACCCGCGAACTCCATAAACTGTTTCCAAGATGTGGATGTAGTCCAGAAAGTCAGAACACATGGACTCAGACTCGGCCACATCGAGCGAATGCACAATATTACTCCAAAATACCTCAAGGAGATGACGAGGAAGACCGAAACTTCGCTTTAAGGATAAACTTTCGCTGATGCTAGAACTTTTCGTCTGGAGAACTGGAAACAGCGTGGCCAATGTCTTAGGCAGAGACCTGCACGGGTCTGAGTACTCCAAATTACATTTGTTAAGAAAGAAGATCCTTTAAACTGTGTAATAGATCTTGCCTGCTGTAACGATAGTCAAGAATTAGATCGGATCTAGTTAGGGTTGCTTTAGAACAGTTTAATTTTAGGTGGATCTTAAAGAAAGCTTCCGGAATCTTAAACTGAAGTTGCACATATGTACTCCTTGCATCTCCACCAAATTTATCGGTTTGTGTAGGTCGGAAACATCTTTACCGAGACCTTTAATGCAAGACAATGGATCCGTTGAGATCCGAGAGAGACTGTACTTAGGTGTAGCCACCCCTACAACCTAACCTAGATAGGATATAAAGCAGGACGACTTTTTTGAAAAGTTAATACGAGAGGTAACATTTTTGAACGCCTCTCAAACATACATGAAAGGAGCTACCGGTTGTGTGTTTGTGAGTATCACAACCTAGACGACGGGGCCACAATCGCGGTTATATGCATCCCTTCCCCCAGGAAGGATGCAATTATTACCGCGATCAAAGCACTGAAGAACAAAATTAAAGGACTTGATGGTAAGTCCGCAGGGATTCTGTGAGCAGCGCAAACAACATCAGCAGAGCTTTTGCATCCACTTATGGAGATAGCTTGGGAGGCCGGGAGTTTTCCCGATGAGTAGAGAAGGAAATGATCGTCAAGCTCCCTTAACAAGGGAATCAAACAGAGATATGCAAGAAACTAGAGGAATAAAGGAGTAGAAAACACACTCGATACCGAGCAAACAGGTTTCCACTCTGGATTCCCCTGTGCTGACCACAGTCAGAGCTACTGCTGATCCATGCACTTATTTTGTTGTAAATGCGTTGCAAACTAGCTTAATACCTTAATCTGAATCCCTGAAATCTTTTTCAAATGAACTTGGTACAATGCGCTGGGATGCTAAGGAAAGGCACTGATATGTCAGACGGAGTCTTTGCACAGTTCAAGAGCAGTTCACAAATGTAATGTGTGATCAAGATAAATATATGTATGCATGCAAGGATCCAAAAAATTAGACTCATGAGCTTTAAGTTATCCTCAACTGCTATCCTAAAGCAAAGAAGTCTTTGCGTTCTCCCTGCGTTCGATGGGGCTCAGTCTTTTGGGAATCGAGTAACCGCCATATTCAATGAGAAACTTTATTGCACTGAGCAAAAGAATAGTCAAGACATTTATGGTGACCATGCTTGTCGAATAACTAAAAGAATTTCCTTTCAAATGTAACCTCCCTGCATTTTGCAATTTAATTATATTTCCACTTTCCATGGAAATCGTTTGATGTTATCTCCCATTACTAAGTAAAACAATTAAATGGCAGGAAAATGATACACAAAAGGGAATTTCAATTGCTATCGATATTCTTTAAAAAAAAAAATAACCCACTACCACCGGCAAACACGCATACATACCAGGATTCCAACCTAGAAACAGTATTTAATCTTATCCAAGTGCATTTTGTTCAACATTTCAAATTGTTCGCATTCACAGTTAGACTGAACTGAGTTGGAAAAAATATAAAATTACCAATTGTCCGTCCATCAATGGTGGAGTTCGTATAGGTATATCCCATCCCTAGTTTTTCTTTGATCGATTTTTATAGAATTAACTGCAAGCACTTCTTTATTCTTTTTGATATTCCGGCGAATTAGAACAAAAAAAAAAGCGGCTAATAAACTTGATACCATTGTTCGGTAACCCACTATGCGAATCCTTTGTATTGACACCGACAACAACGGTATTCGCTTTATATCGGCACCGACATTGTTTATCGAAGCAAAACAAGTGAAAGGCGGTATAAATAATGCACCCGAGCAGTTTTCCAATTAAAGAGAATCCACGAAGATAATCTTCTCAAGTAGCTCGGTCCACAATTACGGCGTTGATTTTCCAGTTGACTTTCCCCAAAGCGAGTGTTCATGGTGAACAGAATAGGACACTTGGGTCCTGGTATTTCTGTGTTATCGATTGTACCAGGTATCAAATAATCGGACAGCGTGCCTGTTGGCAATTGCAATTTTCGAAAAGTATTATATTCTCACTGGAAAAAAGGATACATATGATTGTTGTGGAAAAGGAGACATAAGGACCTCCCGCTATGTGATGCAGTGTTTACAGCTTATGTGTATACATTTAAATTTACCAAAGTGGAGTTCTGTCTCGATGTCGACAATGTTTACCAGGTCTATCTTCTCATTGACTTGAAACGAAACTACTGTGCGACAATAAAGAGGAACTTGAACTACAATGACGGTTCCAAATTTGATGTACGAGAAAAAATATTAGCTGTGGAAGCCTAGGAATCAATCAAGAATCTGCCTGTCTGTCTGTATGTTCGCTTTTAACTTGAGAACCACTTAACCGATTTTTATGCGGTTTCTTTCGATTTATATCTTCGTTTGTTGATGATGTCAACATTAAAGTCTGTCAAACCCAATCCCCATGGACTTCCATTTGAATTGAAAACCCCTTTGCCACATCAAAGATAAATGGAAACACGACTAGACGCCATGTAGGGATTAATTTTCTTAAATTTTCAAACGATTAACCGACAAAATTCATTTTCGCCGCTGTACAACAAAGCAAGCGAAATATTAAAATAAGAATTGTATCCTTACGCATGACTGCAGCACAGGTCGGTGTGTTTACCTTCGTAAATGATGTGCGTCTACTTCGAGACAGACATCAAAACGGAATCAAACGAATAAACTTACCGCCTTTTGTTGAATGAATCCAAAAGGATACTTGATCCTTTAAACATCTCATACATGCTACCGTACACTTCCTTTATTCATCAGAGAAAATCCTATTACGACAATTTCAAGGTGGTCTAATTGAAACCTACCCTCTCAGACATTGTTGTGTCCAAATCCAAACAGTGGCATCTTCTTTCGATGTATCCAACTGCGTGAAAGCGGATCATTGTCGTTTTGTGATGCGCTGTGAGATCACCACAGGATACTTTAAGTGAAAATAAACAATTTTATCAAATTAATTGGGACCAACCTCGGCGATTAGAATTCTCATGCGGCTACATTCAAAGGATACGAGGGTAAGGATCATTTAAATAACTTATACACTTCAGTTTAATTCACAACCCCTTTTGCGTTTGGGTACGTACATTGCACCACCCAATCGAAGCGTAATCTGATTTCACTTAAAAGTTTCACCGCGCTCGATAAAAGAGTAACATAACGTTTGGATGTGTGTGAGTATTAGGAATAAGGATATTGTACATGTCCATATGCTGTTGCTGAGTTACATAAACAAAAAGTATGAAAATCAAAACGGGGTGCAATGTAATAATGGCATTAGGACACTTAGAGCAGACATCCTCGACACGGCATGTGCCGTTTGTTTAGGGCAACGTTAGAACAGGATAACGATGTGATTACTCTCGCGCTGAGTATTTTAAATGGGGTTGTATAGATTCTATTATGTGTGCCAGTTTTAATCGAAATGTATGCATACATTTTCATGTGAGCTTGATCTGCCTGCACCCTCTGTACGTGAGTGATCAATCCTTTTTCGCTATTGTAATCGAATCCTTTTATTTGTTTAGATAATGAGTGCAGTGAAATGCTCTGTTAGAGCAGAGAATTGCTGTACTAACTTCTGTGTTTATGGACGTCAATTAGAAGTTTTTTTTTTTTTTATTTTGTTTAGGATTGACGTGATGGATTTGAGCTAAGGATGACTGTTTAAATGGATTGCAACTATAGTTGAGATCACCTTTTGGAACGTCGGCATTGTAGATAAACGAAGCAATTGGTAAAGATGATAGCGGAACAGTTTTACAATCCAAGAAAGAGCTATCAGCTATAGAAACTACAAGCCTGTGGGATTTGTCTAGACAGTTTCCTAATTATTTCAGATGAAGACCACTTTTGAGCTTTCTAAGGTGCAAATTTTAAAGTTTTGATGACTATTCGATGCTGAACGGAGAGCAGGAGGATTACACTTTGAATCGTCCTGTGTCATCATCATCATCATCAATTAATACGTAGACTATCGACCACTTCCTTTGTATGCCTTGCGCAGGAGAAACATCCCTGACAAACCAAGAGCTGTCTAAAGAATTCGAGATTCAAAGGAGGGTCCAGCAAGGTTAGATTCTTTTGTAAATGTACTAATGATGTAGGAACTTCTCACAGTGTCATGATCATGGTCATCCACCAGGAGACATGGAGAAGAAGGCAAACATTGTGAAGAAAACTGTATTCTAATAGGATCCTGTTCTCTTAACTACAAATTTGAGAAGCAGGGGAAAGTCTTATCGGAGCTTTGTCGATTGACCTAAGAAGATCAAAAGAATATATTTTATACCATTATGCCGCCACCTAAGAAGACTTTATATAATCTCTTGAGACATGAATGCTTTGGATGCCCTGGGACTTATAAAGATTTATTGCAACACGTCTTAGCTCCTTCTTGGCTCCTTAATAGTTTACTTTTTCGGGAAATTGTTTCAGTCTTTCTCATTAGTTTCAAGGGTTTAGAATAAGGTATAGTGCAAGCTCTGCAGAGATTTCGATTTTTTGGTATAACAAGTCCATTGTGTCAGTTGGAAACCTCTTCTCTATGAAGAAGATGAAGGTACCCGAGGTTTATAAAAAGGAAAGAGTTTGACTTTGTTGGTCTTTCTATCCTTAGCCCACTTCCCATTTGGTAGCTTGAACTCCAAAACGGACTAAGTTTCAAGACCTCTGCTCATGCCTCACGAAGAATCTAGCCTAGGCCTGATTCAGCAGCTGGCAGTAAGCCTTTCTACTCTGTTCCATTTATTGCTTCACCATCGACATCCACGAGGTCTTCTGGATCTTGGCCTAAGGATTGGACAGCTGCCTTCAATCTATGGGGAAACAAAGAGCTTAAACAATCCTCGAACAAAAGAGATGGAAAAGTGAAATTAGAAGAAAAAAAAAGGTTGCTAGAGGTTATTGCAGGTCCAAGGTGATGACTTTCACGTGAAAATCATCCCCTTAGAATCGTAATTGTCCTCTAGCCGGACAAATGCCGTTGGGCGCCATCATTATGAGTCAGGACAGGGCCACATAGATTATCTGCCAGTGAACCGGCCAAGGGGTTCATGCAAACGCCATCGTCATCTGGTGTGTCTCGGAAAGGCGACGAACCCTTATGGTGGAACAACAATAGGAGGGGAGGACGAAGTTAAGGAAGTTAAGAAGTTAAGAAGTTAAGGATAGCTTAGGATAGTTTAAAGTAGAGTAGACTTAGGCTTTGGTTTTAGTTTAAGGTTTTAGGTAAGATGAATCTAGTAAGGTAGAGTAAGTCCCTCCCCCCCTACTGAGGGCCATCGAGTTAGAGCTTTCCTTTTTTTTTTTTTTTCTTCCTTTTCTTACTTTTTTTTATGCCCATCCGAAGTCTAAGTAGGGTATTAGGGAACCTTCTTCTTCCATTAGCTAGTTAAGATACGGTGGTGTAAGTGAGAGGGGACAAGAACTACCCCCGTCCGATGAGCCTAGCTGCTGCAACCGCGAGCCCCTCGCATCCATCGAGGTGTATTTAGTGATCTTGTTCAGAGACATGCGGCAGCTGTAAACTGCGCTAGATTTGATTGCCCTGGATACAAAAGATCTGATCCCAGCCTGGCTGTCAATATGAACCACAATATCTGTGTGGAATACTGGGTTAAACTTTAGACACGCTGTTGCCTGATAAATAGATAGCTCTTACATCAGCTCAAGAGACTGAAAGGGTAGTGAACGTCAAAATCTTCTGAAAAGACAGCAACACCTGCTCTCACCACTTTTTTGGAGCCACTGGTAAAGATCGAGGTAGAGTCACTGTAGAGGACTTTGCACTGTTGCTGAAGTCAATTCAGTTGATTAAGGAAGGGTACAGTGAAGCAATTTTGGTCACACTATTGTTAGGTGCCTTTAAGCCCAAAGGCCGCGTTAGTTGCATGTTGCATACTATAAATGTCTCTTGACAAAACCCGGTCTCCAAACCATGATGCCATGAATTTGACGTCTGCCATAACGTTTGAAATCAAAAAAATTTTCTTTAAATCGTTTGCAACGCGATAAAACGCTTTTTTTTTATCCGAATTTCTCCGTGCTAAGAACGGGTCCGCACGTACCAGATACAACACATCCCAGGTGACGATAGCCAGTGATTATACGCGGCTGGTGCGCAAGTCAAGTTCTACGCCTGTGGACAGGGATCCAGCGATAAGCCATTGACAAAAAAAATATTTCAAATGAATCGCTTTAAACTCACCCCATCGGGCGATATCGACGTCCAAATAGTTTTGCAATCCTAACGACATTTTATCGAAATAAACGATTTCTGTTAATTCAAATAGTTTTCAATTAAATTCAATTGATGCTGTTCTGTACCACAAACTGCGTCATTAGTTTATCGTAACCGGAATGTCCTTGAATAAAATGAATTTTTTTATTGAAAATGTCCTTCCATTTTGCAATTGCTTTGATGAATTCCTCCCGCGTGCGGTGTGTGACACGGTTGCAATTCGATTCAATTACATAAAATAGATTCGTGTGTTTGAACAAAAAAAAAAAGGACTCATTCCACATCAGAGCCCTCAACTCGCGCAGTAATTATAGAAGTAATTTGTTAATGGCATCGAAATATAAAAGCGAATTTCGCACTTCAAAGGTCCTTCCTGCGAGTGCTATCGTCGAAGCTGAAAGATGCCTTCGAGATAACGCACTAAGTTTTCTCACTTTGTATGGGAACGCGCGTAGTCGCTATTCAAATGAAATGAAGGTGGATTCCGTTTTTTTTTTTTTTTTTTTGTCGTTTTTGGGGGGATGTTTGTTGTTTTGTTATGCGAATGCGGTATTGAAAAGTTTTAATCGAGAACGAGGTAGAGAGGACGCAATGCAAATGGTTTTAACTAATTATCCTACCTGGCCTTACTTAACCTCATTGTTTTCGGGAGGGGGAAAAACCATTAATTCATTAGCGAAACAGCACCTCCTGACCGCCGCCAACGAAATACAAAACATCAAAGGCCTGACCTCAGTTAAGTGAACGCATCCAAACATTAACATTATCCTTCCACACGGAGTCGAGTCGGTGTGTAAGAGTGTAAGAGTATCTTATCTCGCAATCAGTATTTTTGATCCAATTTTACAAATCGCACTTTGTTGATGGTTATGAAAAACAGAAAAAAAAAGTCTTGATGTAGTGCTTACCCTTTGGTGGATGATCCGGATAAGATTAGGATTTCTAATATTGGATTCGCTTGGTGTCTGTGGCAGTAGCATGGGTGGAATTTTACCTAAGTACGCATGGCGCCAAGCTATTGAAGCAGACAATTTCGCATAAATCACAGACGAATGAAGAAATTAACCAAAATAAATTAGCTCCAGGGGTGCAACCTCAATTATTAGCTTAGATTTCTATCGAAGGATTCCTTGTTTACTGTTCACTGGACTTGGCTGTGTTTGGGTGAACTGCGCATAATTATCGTTTTGAAATAAAATGATTTTTAAGTGGAAATGAAATGCATATTGAAATTTGGAAATTCGGACATCTGCTCAGTTGTTGTTAGAAATATGTTTACCCATGAGGGACAGACTGTTCGAGTGACAAAGCACTTCTTTTTGGCCTGATTTGATGCAACGATGAGGCTCATGAATTAAATTCGATATCTTAGAAGGATATCGCTACATTTTGGAATTCAAACCATTCTCCTGAAGATTGTTCAAGGTATTTCCTTTATCCATAGAACAGCTTTGGGTTCCAAATCAGTAGCGAATACGAATAGTTGGACGTAGAGACGTTTTAGCACAAAAGTTGTACGTAAACAATGGAAATTTCAAAGACCAGGATTAGGGAGGACAGTTGGTATGTTATAGAAGGATGTAAAGTCATATGACCTGCCTTTGATAATAAGAGACATAGAACCATCCTCAAACTAAGTAGGAAACTGCTAGGTTTTGCAGTAGGAATTCTGTTACGGTTTTACCGCCTGTAAAACCGTCCAAAAAGGCCAGGGACTACAAGTAAGACATAATTATGCAGACATTGCAATTACACCTACATATATTTTTGCAGACATAACTCGCATATTATCTGCATACCAAGGACTAGCTGGCACTGGAATTAAACATATTAGATAACTAGCAGTCCCCCGCGGCATCGCTCGCCTTAAATACATACTAAGTCGCTAGAAATCATCGGTTCCTATGTAACTTTCGAAGATAAAAGGTAGCAAAAAGTCTGACCATAGGTTAGGTTAGGTTATAGGGGTGGCTGCATTTGTGTACAGCCTCACTCGGACCTCCAATGTGGTGTGGGATACCTAAAATAAATGGAATAGATTGTCAAATTTGTATCAGTTGTCCTCCCTGAACCATCCCGAGTTCCGAAGGAATTGTAGGATGATTCTCGGTGGCTTGCTTGATAGTTCGCCCAGATCACTGAAGAAATGTTCTCCGAGGGTTATCTTTCTGTTTTTGCTTAGGCTTGGGCACTCGCATAGGAGGTGGAATGTGTCCTCCTCAGCGTCAAAGTCAAGACCATAGCTATATTGAATGAATTACGATCAAAGGAAAATAAATGAAAAAAAAACTACCCTTGCACAACTTGGCAAAAAAAACGATCACCCAACCGATGTGCCGATGGCTACAATTGCGCATACTACAAATCTGCAAACTTTACGACTGTGTATCTTGGCCCGTTGTTAAAAGTTTGAAAAACGGTGAAACACGTGTTTCGTTATATTTATTTTAGATATAGAATTACTGCAAAAATGTTTATAGCGCATTCTAATAATGAACAGCGCCACCTGTTGATTTTTTTATGTAAAAAAATTTATACACTCTATAATTCTAACCAACGTTTTCTGTTTTTTTTTTTTTTTCTTAAAACAATCGTTCGTGCCGATATAGGCCTTCAACCCGTAATTTCTAACATACAAAAGTAAATTCCAAGAATCTTTAAATGAGGATAACTTTTTTCCGACATCCGAATTTAATGAAACAAAACCTATATGCTGCTCCAAATTATGTTCTGTCCACCTGTGAAAACTACATGAAAACCTGTTCAGTAGTTTCGGAAAAGTCCGCAAACAAACAAACAGACTGATAGATAGGAAAGAATTCTAAAAATCGCTAATTTGTGTTCTATTAATCTTTTTTAGTCACCCCCTTTCTTTTTTATTACTTTTTCTTCAATGTACAGACACACCGGCTCCTACTATTTTATCATAATGTATTGATGATAATCTCTAAAACTCTTCCCTGACTGACTGACAGTTAGAGCTAGAAACATGAAATTTAGACAGTAGATTCCTTTTGTGGCGTAAACACCCACTAAGAAAGGATTTCTCGAAATTCGGCTCCAAAAGGGGAGAAACAGGGTGCTCAAGTTTGTATGGAATCAAAAATTTAAATTGGAATTAAGAATTAAAATTTGGTAGGTGAATCCTACTAATATTATAAATGTGGAAGTTTGGATGTTTGGATGTTTGTTCCTCCGTAACGCCTGAACGGATTTTGATGAAACTTCGTGAGTAGATAGTCTATGTCCAGGAGAGGCGCATAGGCTAATTTTTATTTCGTAATAGTTATTTTGAAAAATTCATATTGCCTTATAAAACATCCATTTAGTGACCTGCGCAGCACTCAGCCAGTGGCATATCGTAGGGATCGTAAATCATGATCGTGTGTGCGACAAGGGTGGTTTTTCCTTTTTTCCTTTTTTTGTTGCTTCCTTTTATTTGTGGTGGGTATGTGTATCTTTGCTTCTAAATGATCGGAACTCGCTCGCTTTTCACAGGGAAAAGGGTTTTTATGGTTGTGAAGTTGTTGTGTTGGTGTGGCAGATATTCAGTTTTCGAGTAGGTAAAAAAAAGTATCCCACTGCAGCAATAAAAAATCACGAAGGGTATGTTAAAAAAAAAAAGAAGCAAATTACTCATGTTGTATGACTATATTAGGTATTTGAATGGATCTCATAGTGTTCCCCACTGTAGAAGGAATTCGAAAGGACATGAAAATAATGAAAGTGTGATGATTGAGGTGGGTAAGTTTCAGCTTGGTTTTGTTTAAGACCCATTGAAACACCCAAGTTTAGGATCTTAGCTGAATATTGGCGTAGTAGTAGGACGTACGAGTATTATCCCAGGGTCATCCTTCTCTTTTTGCTGAAGATTGGGCAATCTGAGAGAAAACAGGGATGAAGAAATCGTCACAGCCTGTTCTGCAAAAGTTTGCTATTCTTAGTCGGCTAAGGTAAAGTGACGATATGCAATGCGATCGCTGTGGCTCAGCGCTTAGTACGTTGGGTTGATGAGCAAGGATCACTGGGTAACATGTGTATCAATGCCTAGATGGCAATGAAATACAGCCTATCTGAAACATGCTCTAAGAAAAAAGTCATACTTGATGCGGTTTCGCTGCGATTTTACAATTGAGGCTAGGTATTATATTTGTTTTTTGCTTCAAATAGGTATGTACATCTGACAACGCCTCGAGAATATGAAGCAGATCATGTCCGCAAACGACACTACCACTACTTAGCAGGGTTTTTAAACTTCTTAGAGTTATCCGGAGGCGGTCGCCGTGGCTTAGTGGTTAGTGCGTTGGACTGCTAAGCGAGAGACACAGGTTCGATTCTCAAAAACCACCAAACGTTTTTTCGCGGCACCACCTCTTCGCAGGCATGACAAACCTGCAAGAGTACAATCTGTCATGAAAAGCTTCTCAATTCGCCGTTCGGAGTCGGCACCAAACTGGTGGTCCCTTCCATTCGTGCGAAGAATATAACACGCACAACATGAATGGTTGTGAGAAGCTAGGCCTTGGCTCTCCATGAGCTGCCGTGCCAAATATACATACATACAGAGTTATCCGGAGTGCCGTCTCATAAACTGGTGCTAAGAGTTGGTCTTTCGGTTTTGATAACCTTGATGCTTCAAGATTATGAAATAGTACCAGGCTGTGCATCACAGAGTTGGAGAGAAATGTGATCAAGGTTACAATTCTCACCGGAGCGACCAAAGGAGAGAGAGCACTTATTCCTCGCATCCCTATAACATCTAACCAGTTGCTCTTCCACTTTAAAAGACGACCGTTTTCTCTAAAAGCAGCATTTTAAATTACGGTAATGTAGTATAGTAAAGTACAGTGTCAGGCAAGGAAAATAGAGTCGCAACTTTGTGATAATGTCCTATCAAGATACAATTTGCGCGGGTGCGCTGTTTTGATACCACAACTCACGTGACTTTGATGTTGATGGGAGTGGTAGGGGCACACAGAAGACGTAGGGCATGTGTTCTTCCAGTGAACACGGTTCTATACCCAACGGAAGATATTGATAAAGTGGAGTGAAGTGTGCGTTTTCGCCAAAGGCACGAACGTAGAGCTGAGACGCCTGGAAAGGAAAGAAGATAAACCCGAGATAGGCAACAGAACGAAATGGCAAGCAGATAATGCCAACCTATATAACATGGATCGACAAAGAACACATACAGCTTAAATGTATTTACACTCCCAATCGAACACGCTGGCACACGCATGCACCCATGTACGGGTATCCTTAGGCGCACATTTGTTCTTTTGCATACATTTTCAAACCCGGACGTGTAGGGAGACAGAGAGAGGGGAGTACCGTGGGGAATAGGTGTTGGAGGCGAAGGTGGTTTTAGTTCGGGTTGATATCCCACACTTAGGCTTTCGATGCTTTCCACCTTTCTAAAAAACAAAACCCTCTTCACATCACAAAATCTGTGAGCTATGCCACATGAACGTATTCGCGGGTCAAGCTTTACGGCAAGACATTTTAGGTCAACGCGGACAAAGTCGCGGGTACAGCTAGTTCTACAATAAAAATAAAGAAACACGTGTTTCACCGTTTTTCAAAATTATGAATACGGGCCAAGATACAGAGTGTTAAAGTTTGCAGATTTATAGTACGCGCAATCGTAGCCATCGACACATTCGGTTCGTGATCGTGTGTTGTTTTTGTTTTGCCGAGATGCGCAAGGGTAGTTTTTTCATTTATTTTTCTTTGATCGCATTCTTGCTTCTATGGATACATTACGTAGTTTATTAACCATGCATTCGCAATTCGCAGGAACTCGACGGGGAACGGGTGTGTGTATGATTTAGTTGGATAGATGTTTAAGAACAGTGTGATCTCAATAAAAGCAACAAATAGAAATTTGGTCAGTTGCTTTTATTGAGTTTGTTGCAATAATCAAGTTAAACAATTTCAGGTGCCAAAAATGAGACAAAAAGTTAAACATCTCAGAATAGAAAAAAAACGTGTTAAAAACTGATAATTTAATTCATACTAAAAATAAACAAAATTCAAATTTTAATTGTTTTTAAAGAAATTGAGAAATTTTTCATTGTGCCTTTTTGGATGCAGAATTCTTTTTCACAGCTGGCTCCCGTAAGTTTTGCAGATCTTAAACGTTACTCAGTGAAGCATCATTTTCTTCAGCCTATTGAAGGCAAATGTTTAGTGCTTGAATTGCAGCCCCTGCTTTATCTTTTGGCCATAACTAATACGAGTAGTACCTACACAGTTATGCTTATGCGACTAACGCATTGTTCTTATTAATTTAAACCGAACAAAAATTTGTATACAACGAAATACAGAAATTGGCAGGAAAGGGTTAATAATAATTTTTCAAATTTCTATAACAATTCCTTCACTAATTAAAAAAAAAAAAAAGAAAAGTTAAATCCTTTTGCAATTAAAACTGCATATTCAAGTGAAGTATGCAATTCAATTGTAATTACTGATTCTCATTTATTCGCAATAATCTATTTATTGGCAAATTATTTTCACATTAAGCATAAATCGTGTAAAAACCCACACACGCCGTGCGATTACCACGCACAACCCACTCAATCGTACATCGCAATTCGCAATTACAATAAATTACGCATTCGGTCGGGATTGGGGCACGAAATGGAAGTGAAAGGACAGACACACCGGAAACGCTGAACGGCCCATTAATGTTGAACAGAACACCATTGGTGAGCGCTTATAAATTATTTTTTTTTATTTTTTTTTTCACATAAATCGTTATTAATGCTGAAAAGCGCTTTTTAATTTTCACCTTTCGCCGTAGGGTTGAATGGAAATCGGAAACACTCCATTTTCATTTAATCGTGGAGTATGACTGTTTATTGCGAAATCGATTGCATGCCAGGGACAGCGGTAGGGGGTGTGGGTTATTGAAGGATTCAACCGCATTTGATGGCGGTGCGATACACAATAATTGCGTGTGCATACTTATGCAGATTAAGTTGACACTCTGATAATGAAGGGAGACAGGATAACTATGGAGTACTCTTGTTTTGGGTAACCCTAAATGGTATACCTATTAGCATTTCAGATGAAGTGAAATACCTAGGAATTGTCCTTGACAAGAAGCTCAAATGGAACTCGCAACTAATGTCATGTGGGTAGGGTATGTCGCCGAATGTATAGTAAAACTTGGAGTCTACGTGTCCTTGTGTCTTTCAGGCTGAATTATATGCTATTGACACCTGCGTCAACATCGTTCTCGATTCCGGCATCAAGGGAGCAACCATCAATATATTCTTTGACAGTCAAGCAGCGCTCAAAGCGCTGGGTTCCCATTACTGCAACTCAAAGGCCGCTTCAATACTCTGCAGGACCTCTCAAAGTGGAATAAAGTCAAGCTTTGGTGGGTACTTGGGCACAGAGACATTAAAGGCAATGAAATTGCATACCAACTTGCCGGGAAAGGTTCCTCTGGAAGGTATAGGTGCGGAACACTTCCGTGGCATCCTTAATTTCGCGTTCAGAATGAGTCTGGACAGCTGGAAAAAACGGAACCTCCTATCCAACTGGAACAACATTCAGAGCCATCCGTCGCCTGAACAGAACCATCACATAAGGGATGATATCAGAAGGCTTACCAACTTCCTCACCGGTCACTGCAGCCTCAGATATCACTTACATAAACAGGAATCTGAATGCCGACTTTGCTTAGAGGAAGACGAGTCAGCAGAACACATACTAGTGAGTGCGTGGCTGTTTGCAGAGTCAGGAAGCGCCTTCTCCATAAAGAATTTCTAACACCGGAGGACCTTTGTAATGCCTCGACTGGAGACTTGAGCTTAAGTTCCTATCAGTAGGGAGTACGATGCATACCTTTCATCGCATGAACAACTTGACCTAAAACAAAATGGTGCTGTAGTTCGGGATGAACCAGGGCTCCAACAATAAGCCTTTCAAGCCAATTCGATTCTAGGTAAGTAGTAAGGTTGAAGAGGTGACTTTACTTGGATCTCTGCTGATCAATTGTGTTCCTCTAACGTGGAATGTCCGGTCTGAAAAGACAAAAACAAAAGAAAGGTCTGAGTGAGTATGATTGTGATCGCTAGGCCTCCCTGAATAATCCCGAACTGGTCCCTTCTTAGACTGGACGTCCAGATTGTTGAAATAGTATTCACCAAGGACCGTCTTTCTTATTCTGTGCAGGTAAGGGCATTCACATAGGAAGTCTGTTGTGTTCTCTACCGCGTCTGTATTCTCCCAGCCTCTCCATAAGTCATCTGTGTTTAAACACACTTCCAGGGTGGACCGCCAGTAAGTTCTGGCCTGTGAAAATTCGATTTCAAATCAGAAATCTCCAGTTGTGTTCTCAAACTTGGTTGAAGTCACCATCCCTCGAATAGAAAGTCATCCTTTTCTGCGCAGCTCCTTAGGCGTGACTTCAAAGATTCTTCGGGCTTGAGCATCGGTCTTCACCTGTCTTCTCACAAGATCGATGTCACTGTATAACTCGTATAGTTCTTGATTGGATCTTCTTCTCCATGTCCTATCAACGCTGATGCATCCGTAGATCGATCGTAGGACTTTTTCCTCAAATACTCCAAGAGGACTTTCATTGGATTTTGACACCATGCCGATGAACAGGGACGAAAGAGGTCTTATAAAGCGTTTCCTTGGTCCTTTTTGATAGAACTTTGCTGGACAATTGCCTCTTAAGTCAAAGTAACAGCGAAAGGTCGGCTGTGCTGTTGTCGTTGGAATATGTAGACACATTCCTTCAAAATCTCGAGGTTACAGTGGTCCATAGATATGTTTTAGCTTAGATTTTTGTGTTGCAGATCGGTGTTCGTAGACAGAATCTACTCCGTACAACTTGTAGCGTGTGCCTTAAAAAGTTCTGTAACCGTGTCGTATTTTTCCAAAAAAAAAAATTTTTTTTCTTACTTCATTCCCCTTTTTCAAAATTTAACGGACAGTTTCAATAATTCCTCCTCAAACCGGAAATGCCAATGTAAATAGTCCCCAAGCTGTTCCGATTAACAGAGGAAGTCGCTCCCTTTTTTAGTACCACCACCATGTGGTGAAGACATATATAAGCCCATGTTGAGTTGAGCTCGCTCTTCTTTTTGGTGTTTTAAGTGCTGGCGACACATAATCGTGCTAAGGGCTGATCAATTTTTTTTTTTTTGACTATTGTGGTGGAAGTATGTAAATTCTAAAAGGAAAAAAAGGTGCAAATAGTAGTTGTGCAAAACCTACTCAGTATATATATATTTTTTTATAAATCACCACGTATGGACATAAATGCCCTAAAAGAAAAAATTTAAGTGAAGTGATTTAGTGGGACACTAAGTGTGCAAAAAAAAAGGGAATACATGTGCCTATCCATGGCACCAGGCGCTTAGACGCACCCTCACTATCCGTGCTATAAATTAGCGATCACACCGACCCGCTGTAATAATTCGCCAAGGGAATAAAAGAAAAAACCTCAAGAAAAAAAAATCCATCCTAAAAAAACGATTCCCCCCCCCCCCGCATCAAGTCAGAGGAATACCACCCCCGCATCACTAACAAACCAACATCATCATTCGTCACACCAACTTCAGAAGCATCAATCCAACATCAACACAACATCAATAGATCGAACACACTCTCCCGAACCTGCAAAGATCTCTCTGGTGGGAGAAGACTCATCTACACGTCAAACCACGGGTTTGATAAGAAGACACCGCTCATCGTAACAATTAATTCCAACCTTAATCTGTACATTTTATTTGTTGTTTTTTTTTTTGGAATTAAGATAATAGGAAATTATTATTGTAAGTTGAGTAGGGAACAATTTGGTATGTCATCAGGTAATGCCTAAAGAATATATAAAAAATATTTAAATAAAATAACCTCTAACTAGTAAATTTTCTAATAGCTCAAGCACCTCAGCACTATACACATACATTCACACACACATGCATACGTCCCGTCGGTTTGTGCGCACAAAGCGGAGGAGTATCGAGTTAAATTAACCTCAAGATTATCAAGAGTAAGTGCATACATTTTTATATTTTCTTTGGCAACATCAAGGTGTAGATGTATTTTTTTTTTTCCAATTTTTATCGTATTAATCAATAATTATTATACCTATCTGTTACCTAACCTTAGTTTTAAAAAAAATTCTGAATTCAAGGCTTAATGTTAGCATTTTTTCGTTATGAGTTTTACTGAATTTAAACTATTGTTATGAATTTAATGAATTTTATGCGAATTAAACTTTCTGTACTTTGGATTAAATCGTAAATTATGTTTTAATTCGAGAAATGAGCGATCGAAGATGGTGATAGAGCAGCTTATTTAGAGGTACCGCGTAAACTAGCGTAATAAGGGGCTACCTAAGACCCATCGGCACCGGGTAGCTATGGAGCTGTTGGCCTCGGTCAGTAGTGAAGGGTGGGATATGCCTAAGTCAACAACAGCAGACGATTTGTTTATACCTCTTTGTTCGTTTTCTCCCCTCCTGGAGTCCTTTCCCCGTTTCCCGATCTCCTCAAACCACATGCAACCAGTTGCATCACCCCCCCCTATCCGGTCAGGCCAAGCAACCCTTCATCTTAAGACATTTTTTTTTACTATTCATAGTGGCACGAAGAAAATTATTTTGCGAGACCATTGGACAGCAGAAAGATCTCCACCCCTCCGACGAGCTAATGCCGTGCATCCGCAAGCGTGCCACCCCTCTGCTTCAGGATTCGGTAATTCAGCATGCTGAATTTCCCCCATCACCTCGGTCCCCTTGCAAAATTGGCGCCCACCAACGTGGGGCAACGACATCACACGGCAATTGTCGTGTATAAGATAAACCAATAGCAGCAACATCCACCTCTTTACGCAAACAAGTTGCCCTTAGCAAGTTCCTTGCGGAAACTTGAAATCTGCTGCAATAATTTAAATGTCTAGAAGAAGAAAAAAAAAAAAGTCAGCTCGAATTAACACAGTACATAATCCTTATGTCAGAACTAGTACAATACCTAGGAGTACTTCAATTGCACTAGGATGTATGGGTCGATATAAGTGAACAGAGCATCCTTTGTCAGAACTAGTACATAGTATATGTATGGGTCGATAAAAACAAAAAAAACTAGAGCAGATCATTTTCGAGTCCGTCAGACGAGCCTGAAAGTGACCTAGAATGACGCTCTTCTACCTTCTTCAAGAAATGTTTAGGTTGCACTTGCCTGATCTTTGTTCAACTTTTTTCCTTTTTTGTTAAATGTTTACGCATCTTATCTCTTTATATCTTGTTATATCATCTTTCTTCAATCGCCACACTAATTTATGAACTTTCGTTACACCTTTTTCTTTTATTTACATTACGCTAACCATCAAATTATTACATACTACAAAAGACAATTTATTAGTTATTAATTATACTACAAAGAAAGAAACAATCATGAGTTTGAATAATAACAAAAAGAATACTGGAGCTGTATCAAAACAAAATAGAACTCAAGCTTTTGATAACAATCGCATTAAAACACGCTCCCATGCAAATAAACCCTCAAACCCTGATGATTCTTTCTCTTTTTCACATTCCGGAAATAGGCGCGTTCATCATTCTCCTCCACAGGAAAGAATGGGAGCGAACAACTTAAATCAGTCCCTTAACAATAGCTTATCAACTCAGTTTGTGGATAGAAACCGAAACGAAGCTTTAAATGCATCGTTGCGTTCTAATACCAGTATAGGTAGCACTGCTGTTACAACTTCTGTTCCTACAACTGTGACAACAAGTTTGATAACAACATCCACAACCACATCAATGTCAAATCCCAACCTTTTCCTTTCAGCACATAAAACAACTCCTCAAGTAACAAGTGTGAATGATTTTTTCAGCAGGCATCTGATTCCGGAGAGTACTGCACAAATGTTTCCCTCACAGCAATCAAATAGTCATTTGCACTCCCATATTAAAGGCGTTGTAGAAGCAAGCTTAGCTGAATTGAGAAATTCCCTTTTCACAGAATTGCCTAGTTTGATAAAGCAAAATGTTGAACTTACCTTTCAACACGTAATGCGACAAAACAATTTACAAAATAACCATAGTCTCAATGTTGAGCCGAATGTTAACCATGCTATAGCAATGGAAAATCGCTCACGACATTCACTAGACTTTACAAATAATACTGCATCGGCAGGTAACTTCCAGGACCACAATATAAATATTCCACAGGAACAAGCTCATGGTGAGGGAACTCACTTTACACCCTTTTCAAATAATCAATTTTCAGAACTATCAGTTCATAGACCCAGTAATCGAAGATTCGATCTGGATCGTTGGGGTATTCGCTTTGACGGTACGGCTAAGGGTATGTCTGTAGAAGACTTTGTCTTTCGGGTTGAGGTACTGATGTCCAATTACGATTGCCCATGGGAAGAGCTTATTCGAAATTTCCATCACCTAGTTACTGGATCAGCTGAAGATTGGTTTTGGCAGCAGTTGCGAATCAATCCGCCAGGTGATTGGCCTATGTTGCGTACAGGCCTTTTTAAAAGATTCAAGAACTATGAGAATGACTTCGAAATTCTCAGACAGATCATGGATCGAAGACAAATGCCAAACGAATCTTTCGATGATTTTTATTCCAGCGTAAGGCAGCTAACAAGCCAGTTACGAGATCCTATTCGAGAACAAGATCTAATCAAAATTCTGCGAAACAACATCAACGTGCGTTTAATGAATTTCATTTACCCAATGCAGATCGAAAGTTTTGAACAATTCAGAGATGAATGCAGACGAACCGAAAAGATGTTGCAGTCCCGATATGCAGTTCAGAATCGTTTTGGTAACACCAGGAATATTCATGAACTAGAATATCGTTCGGATACCGATCCCAGTAACGTGCTTTTTGATTCGCCTGAAAGCATTTCGGCAATCTCCTTACCAAATCGTCTCAAGCAATCTAATATATCAGAAAAGTCTGTTCATGGTAACATAACATGTTATAATTGCAAACGGACAGGACACCTATTTATTAATTGTAATGAACCAATTCGTAAACTTTTCTGCTACCGGTGTGGAACGGACGATTACACCGTGTTAGATTGTCCTAAGTGCAAGCAGTTAAAGGGAAACCAGAGCTCGAGCAAGATGAGCTCCGGGAAATCTTGTTCGACTCAGACCGTCCCGGAATAAGCAAAAAGGACGCTTCGACAAACACACCCCCTGATTATGATCATTTATTAGTAGCAACCACCGAGCCACCTAACCGAACAACCACCGATAATAAATGCTCGTCGTCCGAAAGAGACTCTAAACTAAAAATTTCTATCAATAACCCTAGCACAACATACGACAAAGACATCAATCTTAGTAACAATAATACTTCATCCCCTATGGCAAAGAAACCAAACCAAACTCCTTTCTACAAAAAACCATATGATCAACGTTTGATTGAATATAATCAAATCCGTAAAAGGATATTTAAGAAGGATACCATTAACAAACCTGACGTATCTTATTCCATGTCTAAGGCACGACTTCGGCATAGGAAAAGACACGTTTTTCGCAGGTTCATTACTGAAACCATACTTGAAACACAGTATGATCCTAGACCTTTTACGGAAGTTTTTATTCTGGGTAAAAAAGTTTCCGGTCTGCTGGATAGCGGCGCTTCAATCTCTTGTCTTGGTAATGGTTGCATGCAGCTTATCAAAGATCTTAGTATTCCAATTATTCCTTACGTCTCAACAGTGAAAACCGCGGATGGTAAAAGTCAACACATTGTCGGTCGTATAAAGGTGATTGTTCAGCACGAATCTGTTTCGGAAGAACTGAATTTGTATCTCGTTCCCAGCTTAACCTTACCGCTCTACTTAGGCATAGATTTTTGGTCGAAATTTCAAATAGCTCCACATATTGTAAGCGAGTTATGCACTGATCCCAATAATAGCTCTCCACCTGAGAAAGAAGCTAAAATCCCACCTCCTTATCATGAACTTACACCATTACAAGCCGAACAAATAAAAGTAGTAATCTCAAAGTTTCCATCATATGCTAAAGAAGGCCTAGGTAAGACAACGATCGAAGAGCATGTAATAGAAACTAACGAAGCTGAACCAGTAAAACAACGACATTACCCGGTTTCTCCGGTTATTCAAAAGCTGATTTATGAGCAATTAGACCGTATGATTTCTATGGGAGTGATTGAAGAGAGTGAAAGTGCGTGGAGTTCTCCAGTAGTTCTTATTAGAAAACCCGGCAAAAATAGACTCTGCCTAGATTATAGGAAAGTGAACTCTCTCACGAAAAGAGATGCCTACCCATTGCCACATATAGAAGGTTTGCTCAGCCGTCTGGGAGAAACACACTACATCAGTAGTGTGGATCTCAAAGATGCGTTCTGGCAAATCCCTTTGGAAAAAAAATCTAGAGAAAAGACAGCTTTTACTGTGCCAGGTAGACCACTTTATCAATTCACCGTCATGCCCTTCGGTTTTGTTTATGCTGTCCGTCACTGGAATTCCTTACCCTTAGACATTAGAAAACTATGTGGCACCAAACATTTTGAGAGGGTCCTATTCGCGTATTTGGCTTATGGTTAAAAATTATTAATATTGAATTTCTCATATTTTTGAATTAGAATTAAAAGTAAATTTTTTGCTCTGAACTACGGAAGCTTTCCTTCCACTAATCTTTATAAAATTTTTCAAATTGTTTAACTTTTGTAAATAAACCTAACTTTTGCGATTAAAGGCTGTAAGTCTATGTAAAAGATAAAGAAATACTTAAATAAATAAATAAATAAATAAATGCTCCCCAAAGGATGTGTCGGTTAATGGATAAAGTGATCCCCAGTGCACTTAGGGAAAACGTCTTTGTCTACCTAGACGACCTCCTTATCATCTCTTCTAATTTCGAGGAACATCTTCTTCTTTTGTCAAAAGTAGCCGAATGCCTTAGAAGGGCAAACCTAACAATAAATGTAGAGAAGTCATTTTTCTGTTTTAAAGAATTGCGTTATCTAGGATATATTGTAGGCCAAGGGCACATAAAACCGAATCCGGATAAAGTATCTGGTATCCAAGATTTCCCAGTACCTACTTCTAGTAAACAAGTTCGAAGATTCTTGGGACTTTGTGGATGGTATCGTAGATTTATTAGAAATTTCGCCCAAATTGCTTCGCCCCTGACTGACACAATAAAAAAATCAAAAGGTTTCACAATGTCACCAGAAGCCATCAGTTCATTTGAAGCATTGAAATTGGCTCTCATTTCCGCTCCTCTCCTTAGTAATCCAGATTTTACAAAGCGCTTCGTCATTCAATGTGATGCTTCCAATACAGGAATCGGAGGCGTATTGTTTCAATATGATGAAGAAGGCAACGAGAAGCCCATAGCTTTCTTTTCAGAGAAAATGAACTCGTGTCAACGTAACTACACGGTTACAGAGCAAGAATGTCTAGCAGCGGTTCGATCAGTCCTTAAATTCCGACCTTACATTGAAGGCACTCCCTTCACAATTATAACAGACCATGCAAGTCTTAAATGGCTCATGGGGCTTAAAGATCTAAGTGGTAGGCTTGCTCGTTGGTCATTGAAGCTTCAAAATTTTACGTTTGAGATACAGCATCGAAAAGGATCTCAAAACGTAGTGCCTGATGCTTTATCTCGCGTACATATAGACGAAATATCACCAAAGGTTGATAATTATTCTCTACCCGATTTAAATGCACCTGAATTCCAGTCAAGTGAATATCTGGAACTTATAAAAACTATCAAGGATAACCAGCAGGAATTACCTTACCTAAAAGTAGAAGATAATCTAGTTTACAAAAGATTTGTTCCAAGCGGGAATAGGGAATTGCAAACGGAGTTTCAATGGAAGTTATGGATACCCACCGGGTTGACAAACTCTATTATACAACGTAACCACAACCCACCAAATTGTTCACATGGAGGGATTCGAAAAACCTTAGACAGAATTAAACAAACATGCTTTTGGCCAAACTTAGTCAAGCAAGTAAGAGATTTCATTCTAAACTGTGAGGAATGCAAGGAAAACAAGGTGCCGAACTTCGTATTAAGACCTCCGATGGGTGCAAAACAGGAAATAGACCTCCCCTTTCAAAAAATATACATAGATTTCATGGGACCTTATGTGCGTACGAAGAAAGGAAATCTTTTCATATTCATTGTGCTAGATCAGGTATCTAAATACGTTTTTCTCCAAGCTATGCCAAAGGCAACGTCTAAGTTGGTAATTAAATTCCTGACGGAAGAAGTTTTCCTTAAGTTTGGGGTGCCAGAATACCTTCATAGTGATAATGGGAAACAATTTACCTCCCAAGAATTTCAAGCTTTCCTCTCTAAATATGGCACTATACACATCAAAAATGCAGTCTATTCACCTCAGGCCAATTCATCGGAAAGGGTTAATAGATCGATATTATCCGCGATTAGAACTTATCTGAAAAATGATCAAAGAGAGTGGGATCATCATCTGTTAGAAATACAGCAGGCATTGTGTACATCGGTTCATCAGTCAACAGGTATGACGCCACACTTTATCTTATTCGGTCGAAACTTGACTACGCATGCGAAAATGTACAAGCTTGCTAGAAAACTAAAGGCTCTAAATGAAAGCGAACTAGACTACTTATCTCCTTCGAGCAGATTGGAGCTCATTAGAGAGAAGGTAAAAGAAAATCTGACTCTGGCGTTTCAAAGAAATGAAAAGGTGTACAACTTAAGATCTTCAATCCGGATTTTTAAGCCTGGAGAAGAAGTATTTCGTAGGAACTTTGTTTTAAGCAGTGCTGCAAAAAACTTTAACGCAAAGTTGTGTCCAAAGTTTTTAAAATGTAGGATTGTGAAACCAACAGGAAAATCCACATACCTCATTGAGAATGTGCAAGGTAAATCCATTGGAGTATACCATGCAAAGGATCTTAGACATTAAATTAGAGGATGTATGGTTTCAAGCATGATAATTGCTATAACAACCGGGTCGTGGGTCGAAAATCAGACATACTTCTCAAATTTTAAGTCACCCGATTTTTCATGTCTTTTGCCTCCACCCCGGTGTTATCAAAATTCATGACCCTGTAGCGTGTGCCTTAAAAAGTTCTGTAACCGTGTCGTATTTTTCCAAAAAAAAAAATTTTTTTTCTTACTTCATTCCCCTTTTTCAAAATTTAACGGACAGTTTCAATAATTCCTCCTCAAACCGGAAATGCCAATGTAAATAGTCCCCAAGCTGTTCCGATTAACAGAGGAAGTCGCTCCCTTTTTTAGTACCACCACCATGTGGTGAAGACATATATAAGCCCATGTTGAGTTGAGCTCGCTCTTCTTTTTGGTGTTTTAAGTGCTGGCGACACATAATCGTGCTAAGGGCTGATCAATTTTTTTTTTTTTGACTATTGTGGTGGAAGTATGTAAATTCTAAAAGGAAAAAAAGGTGCAAATAGTAGTTGTGCAAAACCTACTCAGTATATATATATTTTTTTATAAATCACCACGTATGGACATAAATGCCCTAAAAGAAAAAATTTAAGTGAAGTGATTTAGTGGGACACTAAGTGTGCAAAAAAAAAGGGAATACATGTGCCTATCCATGGCACCAGGCGCTTAGACGCACCCTCACTATCCGTGCTATAAATTAGCGATCACACCGACCCGCTGTAATAATTCGCCAAGGGAATAAAAGAAAAAACCTCAAGAAAAAAAAATCCATCCTAAAAAAACGATTCCCCCCCCCCCGCATCAAGTCAGAGGAATACCACCCCCGCATCACTAACAAACCAACATCATCATTCGTCACACCAACTTCAGAAGCATCAATCCAACATCAACACAACATCAATAGATCGAACACACTCTCCCGAACCTGCAAAGATCTCTCTGGTGGGAGAAGACTCATCTACACGTCAAACCACGGGTTTGATAAGAAGACACCGCTCATCGTAACAATTAATTCCAACCTTAATCTGTACATTTTATTTGTTGTTTTTTTTTTTGGAATTAAGATAATAGGAAATTATTATTGTAAGTTGAGTAGGGAACAATTTGGTATGTCATCAGGTAATGCCTAAAGAATATATAAAAAATATTTAAATAAAATAACCTCTAACTAGTAAATTTTCTAATAGCTCAAGCACCTCAGCACTATACACATACATTCACACACACATGCATACGTCCCGTCGGTTTGTGCGCACAAAGCGGAGGAGTATCGAGTTAAATTAACCTCAAGATTATCAAGAGTAAGTGCATACATTTTTATATTTTCTTTGGCAACATCAAGGTGTAGATGTATTTTTTTTTTTCCAATTTTTATCGTATTAATCAATAATTATTATACCTATCTGTTACCTAACCTTAGTTTTAAAAAAAATTCTGAATTCAAGGCTTAATGTTAGCATTTTTTCGTTATGAGTTTTACTGAATTTAAACTATTGTTATGAATTTAATGAATTTTATGCGAATTAAACTTTCTGTACTTTGGATTAAATCGTAAATTATGTTTTAATTCGAGAAATGAGCGATCGAAGATGGTGATAGAGCAGCTTATTTAGAGGTACCGCGTAAACTAGCGTAATAAGGGGCTACCTAAGACCCATCGGCACCGGGTAGCTATGGAGCTGTTGGCCTCGGTCAGTAGTGAAGGGTGGGATATGCCTAAGTCAACAACAGCAGACGATTTGTTTATACCTCTTTGTTCGTTTTCTCCCCTCCTGGAGTCCTTTCCCCGTTTCCCGATCTCCTCAAACCACATGCAACCAGTTGCATCACCCCCCCCTATCCGGTCAGGCCAAGCAACCCTTCATCTTAAGACATTTTTTTTTACTATTCATAGTGGCACGAAGAAAATTATTTTGCGAGACCATTGGACAGCAGAAAGATCTCCACCCCTCCGACGAGCTAATGCCGTGCATCCGCAAGCGTGCCACCCCTCTGCTTCAGGATTCGGTAATTCAGCATGCTGAATTTCCCCCATCACCTCGGTCCCCTTGCAAACTTGACCCAACTTTCTGATTCGATACTTGCGAAAGTGCCAGTTCACATCGTTCTACAGATGATGTCAATGTCATTTACGTAACCCAGTAGCAAAGCCCTTGAAAATCACTGTATTCACAGACAGCCAAACAAACATCTCTCTAATCTAGTGTCCAAACTCTGGAAGAATCTCTAACAAACAAATATAGAGCAAGGGAGGAACCAGATAGATGGGGGTCGGTTTTCAGCAGCAAAAAACGAGACAAACACCTCTTGATTTCACAGGAACAATTGTACTACATCTCACTTACAATGGCTGTTCCTGTTCGTCCTTGCAGTTTCTACAAAAGACGTTGTGGATCATCCCGAATCGATTAGCATGAGTTTCAATGTCGTAGCGTTCGCTGTGAATGCCGAAAACAAGCTGAGCGTTCCTCCTACTAAGCAGAAAAAGAGATCTCAGTTCGGTAGCAGGACATGTTTTATCCAACATGAAGCTCCTTGATGTCGGCTTGGAATACATTGCTACGGTTTCCGACGTTAATTCTTAGATTTTCTGGAAAGACTCGTACCTTTTTCGATCTCCATTTGCGATTAGTTCCGTTGCTTCTATCAGGTGTCCTCCTGTCAAATGTCGGACTACTTTGAAATTCTACACATGAACTTAGAATCGTTTCTTTGAGCATAAATGCGGTTTCGATTGCTTTACTATCGACCCAAGGGTCCAGATATAGTAGGGTCTTGGGCAACATGTTGACTTTTTTTTTTTAATAATCGTCTTGTACAGCCAGTGCCCAATATTGAGCCTTTGATCCGTCGTATTACCGAACGCTCATTATTTTCCTTCCAAATTGGCTTCGAATTCAAGACGTCGCCTAAATGTTTTACTGTACTTTCAGATCAGCTCCATCGATGCCTTGAATTATAAACACAGGAGCTGATCCTTGTTGTCAGAGAAATGGATACTTATCAGCATAACAAGATGATCTTCCTCGCTTTTCAAATACCACTGCAGATAGCAGGACATCTTGGAAGGCTTCGTTGATGCTTCGGTTTGGAGTAGGCTTTGGACTTCTTCTATTCTAATTTCCTTAAATGCAAACCTCCAAATTTCGCAACTTTCACAGCAAACCTTGCCTAGACACTGAGGACTAGAGGACTTGCCTGTCCCGAATCTTTTATCATTGGACATTGTTTCGTCTGCACTAACACTTGAGTTAGATGGACTTTTTCTTGGTTTTGGAACTTGAACAAGAGTCTGATAAGTTTTGGGGACTGTCTTATACCTATCGACATGCATAGCTTCGTCGAGTCCCTCTTTTTTACGCGTCTGCAACTTAATGGAGTAGATGCAGTCTTTTAGGCTGTTCATCCTAGTTACTGATACTTTCTTATGTCACAAACTATGAATTCCAATTTATAAGCACGTCCTTAGTTCAATTTGAAATCTGAACCAACCATTGACTTCTTGTATTCCAACGCTATGTCACTTATAAGAAACGCCATTGTGTCTAGTTGGTTCGATACAACCAACAGCCCTTGAACCCAAGAAAAATAACCTAAAAGGCGATTACCCCTCTAAATCCGATTGCGATCTAAGATTTGTCATTCATTTTCAGGGAATCCATTAGGAGTGGCTTTCCGTACGTTCTCTTCGGGTACTCATCTTTCGGATTGTCATCCATTTATAGATGGGTTTGCAATTGTGACAAGGATTACACTTGAGGTGCGATATTACATCAACAATTGTCCTTTTGTTACTTCATTCCAACGAGGTTTCGACAATTGTTTCGTTGCTTTTGTTCTTTTCTTAAGCCAGCTTAAGGACATATTTCTTAACTTACTGCACTTATGGAATAGTTTATCAGGAATCTTCTATGCAACGCCTTTCTATTCTTTTAGATAGAAAGTGTCCTTTTGATGATAAATAGAAGATGAACAGAGAGATAGGTACTTGGTGAGCTAATTGAAAGTTGAAGAAGGTAAATGGTAAATTGATGTTTTATAATTGAACGATAAGACATTTGATATTTAATATTTTAATGGTGTTCGAGGGGCAGGGGGTTTTTATCTTTTTTTGACAACAAAACTCTGAACAATTTCATTTCGAGTTTGTGACGTAAGTATGGTCTCAACTTTTGAAATTAATCAAGAGTTTCAAGCAGAAGAAGTATTCGTAGAGATCCCATGTTAGAACAAATAGTACGAAGGACACAAATTTGTCCCGCAACTGGGAAACGCAGACAACATCGACATCATTGGTCGATTTCAGCGTTCCACCATACAGGCTTTCACGGCAATTGAAGAAAAGGCGAAACGAGTTGGCAAATGAATACAAAACAAAGTACAAGTTGTCAACAAACATTAAAGCATCTCTCCACCGCTTAGGACAAAACGTCAGAGTTGACAACTGTTTCGAACTTACAAAGTTGTTAAGGAGCTTACCTTATACCTTATACCTAATCCATCCAGCTGCTGGGATACGCAGACGATATTGACACCATCGCCCGTTCCCAGCGTGCCATTATTGAGGCTTTTACGGCAATAGAAAAACAAGCCAAACGAATTGGTTTCATGATGAACGAGGATAAAACAAAGTACATCCTGTCGACCAAAAACCGATCCGTCGAACATCGTCTAGTTCAAAACCTAACAATTGACAGCTTATTTTGAGGTAGTGAAAGAGTTTATCTACCTTGAGGCAAATATGAACTCCAAAAATGACACCCTTATGGAGATTCGACGAAGGACAACTTTAGGCAACCGCTGCTACTTCGGTTTGTCCAAACAACTCGGGTTCCAACTCCTAACTCGAAGGACCAAAATCATGCTCTACAAAACCCTGATCTTGCCAGTCTTGCTTTATTGAGCTGAATGCTGAACGATGAGTAAGACAGTGGAGCAGATCTTGAGATCCTTTGAAAGGCAAATTCTAAGTCGAATATTTGCTCAACAAAGAGCTGTACAAAGATGTGGATGTAGTTCGAAAACCCCTCAACGAGCGACTGCTCGAGAATGCTCCAGCTAAGAGAATCTTCGAATCCCAGCCATCTGGTTCACGAAGAAAGGGAAGACCGAACCTTCGGTTCAAAATATCAGGCAATTGCGTACGTAAGAAATCTTGGTCTAGTAAACTGGAAACAGCGTGACCGGGACCTTGAAAAATGGAAAACGACATTAGTTCAGGCTCAGACCCTCCAAGGGTCACTGACCTAATAAGTAAGTTAGTTGTCTTATACCTACTTCGGACTCCGAAGTTCGGAGTAAACATAATCTCCACGAATGATATCCTATTGGAGATCCAACGAAGATTTAGCCTAGGAAACCGCTGCTTCTTCGGGTTGGCGAAACAAATGGTTTCATAACTCCGAACTTGGATTCTGCTAGACGGTGTTGAGTGCAGGAAGATAAGCAGGAAAGCACAGTAGATATAAAGCACTTTATTTGGTCCCTCATGCGTGGAGGGCTAATGGAGCAGAAGATACAACTGCGAAGTTCATATCACCAAAATACGTCGACTACACTTGCTCGGCCACATCGAACGAAGGAGTAATAAAGCTCCAGCCAAAAGGATCTTCGAATCACAGCCCCCAGGTTCGAGATGACGAAGAGGACTAGACCTTGGGCTCAAAGACCAAAGCTATATAGTATGCCAGAGTGCTTGATCTGGAAAACTAAAAATCGAAGAGGAGGAAAGGCTGCAGTGGGTCAGACAGGTAGAGAACCAGTTAAGTCTGTAAATAAGAAGAAATAGAGTTGATGAAAGTATAGGTCCATGAGTTACTGCATCAACCGTCTTAATCGGACTCTGTACCAGACCAAACTGGACGCTTTGAAATATTTAAAGCAGTGGCTTGTAGTTTTCGGGGCTGGCGTCCATGGGTGGAAGTCTCCAATTGACAAATATAACACGTAGCTTCAAGGAGCTAGGCCCTGGCTCTCTATAAGGCATCGCACCAAATACTTGTATCAAGTGAATTGTAGAGCAGTTTCCCTTGTCCTGAATTCGGGTAAGTATTTCATACAAAGGTTCATAAATACCCACGTATATATTCATATTTCCAAGAACAGCTGCATTGTCTTAAAAAGTAGAGCACTCGCCAATTGTTTTCGTTCCTTCATAAGTGGTCAGGCTTTGACCCAAAACATCTCTCAACTCTCATCCACATGTCAGATGTTTTGCCAACAAAATCGTTCAAATCTTCTTAAGCCTATAACGCATGCGTATGTGTAGTACGTATTCAAAACAAGTTCTGCTCCACATTTCAAGAAGAAAGGACAAAACACAAAACAAAAACCGAACCAGAAACAACAGATGAAAGACATTTTGTTTCTGCAAATTCCAGCCTCATCCCGGTCTCATCCAGCATCAGTATCAGGATCAACGACAAAACATGTAAGAAGAAGCCGATTTGAGGAATTAACGGATTACCATTCATATGGCAAACAAAACGCATATGGGATACAATATCCTTGTACGTGAAAATCTCTGCACACAGAGAGAGAGAGATACATTCGATTCAAGTGCAGTGCAGCATACTGAAATTCGCACGGGATAAAACCCGTACTAGGTACGAGTATGTGTGTCCATCTCGGTGTAATATCTCATTACTATTGTTCGCTATCGGTAAATATTTAGCCATTAACAACAAAAACCTAAGGACACATCGAGCTCTATCTCTGGCAAAGGCGTGTTAACAGGACTGCCTTTGTGTTGTGTTTACCGCCGTTAGAAGTTTGATTCATCCTCGGACAGAGGAGAATCACTTTGAAAGCAAAGGACAGAATGGGATCTCTTCTTCGGGCATTAAGGGCTCGACCACATAAGCGCATTTTTCAATTTTTCAATTGTGACCACCTAAAAGTCCTCAAAGGAATGATGTCCTTTCGCATGGTCTCTCCTTAAATGGACACCATTTCGTTTTGTTTTCCTTGCTGCGAACAAGGTGCAATCATATGTGAGTGCATCTACATCTGTGCGTCTCTCGGCATTTCTTTCGTTTTTTTCCAAAGTGAGGATGTGCAGCGATGATCCTGATGCCGTGTCGAGAAGGAGTAGATTAAATTGTCGGCATGTATGTGTAGTTTGAGGTTTTGGGCTTTGTGCACTTTGTGTTGTGGGAAATGTTTCTGTCTCCTGTAGCTTTGCGGCGTGTGTTATGGGATGAAGGGCTCTTGTGCTTTTGTGCCAACTGGGAGTGGGAATACAGTTCTTTTTGGTTTTGTTGTTTTGATTCATTGCGTTTTCAATATTTGTTTTGTCAATCGATGTTGAGAGCTTCAATGCGTGGATGACTTAACCCCATGGCTCCCTATACGATTTTCTAGATTGGAAATGCGTTACGTCGTAGAGATGAAGTTGCCATGATGCATAAATAATGAGATGTACGAGTCCAGTGTAGTGAAATCTGTCATAAAAAAATGACTCCGATGGCCTTAGACTTTTGCATTTGTGTCAAACGAATGAAATATACGTATAAACACTTGGAGGTATAAACGCGGGCAAGAGGCCACTTGGGACCTTGTTTATGTCAACTTTGTTCCTCGTGGAAAGCGTAAACGAATAAATGGGAGGGGGAAACACACATGCAGTCCTCAATCGCAATTCGAGTGGTTAATTTGTTCAAATTTATTTTTAATGCGATAGAAGATGACAGGATCGGAATTGGATGTTGGGTTTTATTTGTAAAACGCGGTGATTGTTTGAGTAGGAGTCTAGGAAACAGAAGCATCCTTAATTAACTTGATTGGCTTATAGTTCGGCTCTCCATTTTACAAAAGTTAAACAATTGAAACCGATACAAGCTTCAAACGAAGGGGGTTAATCCTAAAACTAATGATGCAAGGAAAAGATACAGAAAGACTGTAAGGAAGGTTAACGTTGAAGGTAAGCAATATCAAAGATTGGATTGGATTGGATCTCGTTGTAGGGTGGCAGAGAAGACCCTGCCACAAGTTCCCGATTGTAGCCTTCCATCTAACTGCTATATCTCGATCTTCGTTCGAGACCTCAAAGTTTTAAGCCTGAAGGCCGCATTGCTTCGGTGTAGAAATATGATTTTCTCCGCACTACGTGTGGGGGCCAATTAAAAGTAACGACATACTCCGTATGCGACAGACTCTGGTTCAATTCACATTTGATCTCCTTCATCACATCGCTAGTGCAGGGTTCCGTTTATTACCAGTCGCTTACTACTTCCGTCGCTTTTTGACTACGTCGACTGAAGACTTTTACTCGCGAGTGTTGAGTTATAATTGCCCAAAACAGGTTAAGCTGTGGGTGAACCATAACCAAGAAATTGCTGTCAACAGGACACCCAACATAGACGAATCAAACAAAATGTCACAGAGTTTAGCTATTTTGTCTATCTTGGCTCTGCCTTCACTTTTAGTGACGACGGAGTACACACCGACACAGAAACTGTTTCTCAAAATCCAAAAAAAGACTTGAGGGGTAAGGAATCTTAGGATTCAGACAACTTAACGTGAAGTTGAACTCTCCAAGAAAAAACCTTAAAAGACGACTGAAAGAGTTTCGAAGAAACTCGACCCGCACAGGGTCTTTGTATTTGAAATGCTGCAGCTTTCGATTCCGAGCATGTTCTACAGAATAAGCGCTATGGCGGTCTTCTTCGTCGTCTCGAGCCTGTAGCCTTTGATTTGAAAATTACAATTTTGTAAATTCGCTTTGAGAAATACATCCATAGTTTGTAGAGTTCGCCGTTATATCTTTTCCTCCATTCGTCCTCCTGGCACAGGAAGGAAGAAGAATTTTTCCCTCGAAATTGCTCAATATCTGCTTTTTGTCTAGCACTCGGCACCTTAAACTAATCCTGGAAGAATCCAGGCTCGGAGTTTTGAAATCAAGCTGAGGAAGCAGCGGTTTCCTAGGCTAAGTCTTCGTCGAATCTTCAATAGAGTGTCATTCGTGGAGTTGATGTTTACTCCGAGGTAGGTGTTAGGTAAGCTCCTGAGCTGCTTTTTGTCCTAGGCGGTGGACAGATACTTATCTATTTGTTGACGATATGTACTTGGTTTTGCTCTCATTTACTTCAAGGCCAACTAGTTTCGCTTGTTCTGCAATAGCCGTGAAAGCCTGTATGACGGAATGCTGTAAGCGACCGATAATGTCGATGTCGTCAACGTATCTCAGTAGCTGGTAGATTTGTTTCAACACAAGCTTGAAGAAATCACATGATAGTTCATCTCCTTGTCGAAGTCCGATGTACCTTTGAAAAAGTTGAGAAGAGCTGTTTACAAATTGCATATTCCACGGCGTGTTTTCCAGCGTCACGCGACACAGCTGGATTAATTTTGCCGGGATCCCGAATCCAGCCATCGTCCTGCAGAGCTCAGAACAATGAATGCATCATATGCGGCTTTGAAGTCAATGAAAAGGTGGTGAATCTTGACTTGAAATTCGGTAGTCTTTTCCAGGATTTGCCTTGGTGTAAAGATTTGGTCTATCGTCGATCTACCGCACCGGAAGTTACACTGAAACGAGCTGATTAGTGTGCTACAGAAGGCCTTCAGATGTTCACACATTAGGTACGTTGGAATCGATTTTATGTGCGACATTTAGGAGGGATGTACCTCGATAATTGATGCTAGATATAGGATCTCTTTTCTTTTAGATCGGACGTAAGGAGCCGGAGCAGCTGCCAGTTGCTCAGCCCTCCGAAAAATTTGTTGAATGTTGTTCCTGTCGCCTGACTCTTCCAATTTCTTGAGCTAATTCCTTATAACTGCGAGCAAATGAAAAACTTTAAAGAGCCTTAATTTAAAATTCAACAAACAACAATGCACGAGTATCCCTAATCCTCCCACAAAACAATCTACTCCTTCCATTAAATATCTCCACACAATAAAAGTGTTTTCATCACTTACAAAATCGCACAATTAGTAGGTTTACCACTCGTCCTTAAACTAAAACTCACACACGTACACAAACATAAGGACGTACATGTGCCTTCAATTTGTTTCATAAAACAAAACAAAACAAAAACTAAAAATTACCTAAAATATAACAAAAGCTGTAACCGACCATAAAAAGCCTTCCCAAGCCCCTCCACCCTCTTACAAACGCAAACCAAAAGACATCATCATCATCTGCTCGTCATTATTTCTACCATTTCATCCGAAACAAGGGGGGAAAAAAACGGTAAATCTCTCTCCAGTGGCTAATTCTCGGGCTTGATTGTGCAAAATTCGAGCTGAGTAGTTATCCTTAATAGCCTCTTTGTTTATCCTGAAAGCAATGAAATGAAATTGGCGAATGAATGAAACCACAAATGTAGCCATGTTCGAGATAAACGTGAATTTGTTTCAGATAAATACATATGTGCTTCGGTATACATATGTGTATACACACAACTCATGTACTCTGTATCATATTGATATTTTGTAAGGCGATATCCTGAGAAGGAAGAAAAACACCTACGCGACGCGCACGCACATTCTGAAAGAAAAGAAAATCGCTGTGAAGGGAAAAGATTTAGACGTGTCGAAAAGTATGGCAGGAAGTTTGAGGATTCTGAGAATGAGAATTACATCTCAAGGAATTGGTTGGTAACATATCCTTTTTCATTTAGACAGAGTTGCCAGAAGCAACAAAATATCATGTACAACACAGAAAGGACCTCACATCAGCGTTTCACTTATTTATTTCGTTCTTGAAACGATACTCCCTAGATTGCAAAAGGAAGTTGAACTTTTAAAAATTTACAAAAACGACAATCTTCGACACTTGTAGGGTCGTAAAGTTTCTTATCCTTGGTCCTCAATCGGAGAGCATGGCGTATAATCACACGGCCACCCGTTTCATTTCGACTATCCCCTTCAGTGTAGCCACAGACGACTATTTAACTGTCACTGCATCCTGTGTACAAAAGTCGCTGGATTCCAGAAATTAAATCACTAGACGTCTCCAGAACAATCTCCAGAAACTCCAGAAACAGCTGCTGGGCAATGTTAGGGCGGCTGTCTTTACAGACACACCAAGGCCAACGAAGGCTCGTTCATTGTTATTCCATTGGCTCTACATATTTCGAGGCTTCTAATAAAGCGGAGGATGCTACTGACGTTAACCTTCATCAGATCGTCGAAGGAACAAGCTTCCAGCTGTCCAAAAAGGGCAGAGCAGGCCAGTTACAGAAAAAAATTCTTGCTAGCCTCTGCTGGTCCTTCAAAAATCATTCGAAAAGGACCGTAGTCTAGGACAGTGTGACGTGATAACAACGATGATAATGCTGATCTGCGATTGTTTTAACAATCTGTTTAGGGACCTCGAAGGTTGTAAAAGTCCCTTATCTGCGGTTGGCTTACATGTAGCGAGGGGCATAACTGCCCCTTGGCTGTCCGTGAAAATGCTAAACAGATACTTCATGACACAGCCATGACAGGGCATCTGAAATAAGGTACAGTTACCTGGGTGGCATAAGCAGGGAGAATGCACTTCCATCGAACCTATAACCAGTTTGAGGGTGGGAATTGATGCCCGAAGTTATGATCAAATCAAGGTTTCGATGGGATGTAGTCAGTAGTCATGGGGCATCACAATGGGTCTACATCGACCTAAGTGTGACGCGCTCTCAATCGAAAAGGGTTGGCAGCAAGGTTGGCGACAAGAAAATAGGTAAAGATGCAAAATACCTTGTGGGTGGGTTTTCATTTTACACTTTACAAGGATCAATCTAATCAATCTAATTGAAACAATTAGTTAGGCTAAAAGTCTAAGCAAGCACTCAGATAGTGAATTTGTCTTGTATGCTGCGTGAAGTCAAGGTCCCTCCTCACCAAATCGACACCCAAGGTGCATCCTCTTAATCTCACGAAAGCAGATCACAGACAAAGTAAGTGTTCCGTCGGATGGTCGCTTCGAAGGCAAGACACAAACTCAATGATTCCCGTATTGGCCATAGGGTGTCTACGTGTACTGAGTCCTCTGCTTTACTCGATTATAAGTAGTTCTAAGGCAAACACTGTTCCATTTGGAAAGTCTATTTGGTTTGCTCTTACATTTTAGAACAATCTTCGAGTGACTTGTGGGAATCTCATGAGCCAATAGCACTTTAACACTTTTCCCACGTTGTCCGAGTTAAATTGCGAATGGCAACTGTCACAGATGGCCACTGACGCGTACATTGCAACAACACCCTGTTGGGTGCTCGTTTTCTGGTTTGTCACCGATTCTTCTGCTGCCCCCTCTCTCCAATAATCCAGATAACTGCTCTGAGTATGGCAAAGACTTCCACCCAAAACACCGGAATATATGATTTCTTCATCCGGGCACCAACCAGGTGCAGTACCGTGCGGTGTTAGAGCCGTCTTTATAAGTACAAGGTGGCGCAAAAAATTGTCACCCGATGCTTTGGTTCTGCTTTTGGATTTTGTTTGGCTACGTGGCCGCCGCCAGAATTGATGACCATTCAGGCCCGATTTATGGCATTTTCCATCACTTTTGCCAGAACTTCCGGCGATAGGTCCTCGCATTCTTGACCGATATTCTCTTTGAGGGCTTCAAGAGTCTGAGGCTTGTTGACATAGACTCGTGACTTCAAAAAACCCCACAAAAAGAAGTTTGGAACGGTTAAATTAGGCGATCTTTCCGGCCAGTGCAAATCGCCAAAACGAGAGAATTTCTGTTGTGGCTCGTATAGTATGCGCCGTTGCTCCATCCTGTTGGAACCACATGCTCTCCAGTCCCAATTCATCCAATTGAGGTAGGAGAAAGTCGTTGAGCATGGCTCTGTAGCATTCGCCGTCCACAGTAGTCGTTTGGCCCGCGGCATTTTCGAAAAAATAATGTCCGATAACGCCTCCAGCGTAAACAGCACACCATGCAGTATATTTGAACGGGTGTAATGGCTCTTCGTGGGTTATACGCAGATTTTTGGTGCCCCAGAAGCGATTATTTTGCTAATTCACATATCCACAGAGATGGAAAAGCCCCTCATCTAGTGTTGTGCCGCGTAGACTACACGATGTAGACTACGGTATTATTGTACACCACAGTGTCGACAATAGAAAACGACGACGTGACGTGGAATAACACTGGCCTCGTCGCTCATGATGATTTTCGATGAAAAGTTGTCTCCCTCGTGGTCGAGATTCAGGATGGCTTGAGCGTAGGTTACATGCACTTGACGGTCAACAGCTAAAAGCTGATGCACTGTCTACACTTTGTTAGTGCTCATCTTACAGTCTTACACCAAAATTCTCTGTTAGACTGCCGATTGATGCCCAATTGCGTGGCATCATCTGGTCGATACTCCGGGGTCCTCAGCGATATCTTCAGCCACAGCTGCGATATTCTCAGCAGAACGGCTGCTCCGGGGCCGACCAGACCTGACAGCATCTCGTGTTGTCCCATACTCTTCTACGCTAGCGGCTAAACGTTGTATTGTTTGCACAGTTGGTGCCGGACGACCGGGAAATCTGAGCCGAAATTCACACTGCGCCAACACCACCGACGAATTATTCTGCAAAAAAATCGAAACAATTATTCCGCGTTCTTTAGGCGTAGATATAGTCTAGTTGAGGTGTATTTGGTATCTGTTTTCTTCACAAATGTCAAAATAGAATTGACATAAAAAATTATAGCATCTTCCGATAGGTTGATGACTTTTGCGCCAGCTTGTAGAAGACGTTAGTAAAAGCTTGAAGAAGACCATCTGAATTCTCCCATTTGATCCTGTCAGGGAAGCTTACTCCGCATCTTCTGCCGAAACTGACGACAGTGCTACTACTCTTGATAGGCATCGTGAATAAAGGACGTTGTCCATCTATCTTGCGATCTACCTTTCAGTAATGTCTTTCCAGCTTATTTTGGAATCTAAAACTACGACTCCATCTGTATCTTTCGACATCAAATTTGGTCTTACGTTCCAAATTGTGGTAAAGCCAACCCTCTTCTCTCGCTATACCCTTGCCAACTTATGAAAATTTATGAGCATACCTTTCGTTTTTGAAGTGAAAAAACATTCAAACAACACACACACACACACACACAGACACTATAAAAGTATAAATCCCTCGGCATGTGTGACGTGATGCCCGACATTCGTCTTTATTTAAACAAATTGGATATTTTCCATTTTATTTTTATTGCGTGTATTTGATACATTTTAGATAGCGGACCGCATCGTACGTGCGCTATACTTACCTACGCGCCTCTGACTCACACAAAAGCCCAACAGAGAGGGTGGATGTCGAATGTGTACGACCCGTAACGCCACGATAGAGAGGGGTAGTTTGATGGCCTGTCTGTGTATTGTTGTGGCAGCTATGACTGTCGTTATCAGGATAATAAACATAAAAATAAATTTTATTATATATTCACCATTGGCGGCAGAGTCCACCACCACCACACTCTGCCACCCGCAAAATTAAATGCACTTCGTGGTTGGATGGATTTATGCGTTTAACAGGCGAAACACCAATTAGCAGCCACACCTAAAATGTCCTAATATATGTACACACTCACACGCATACACGGGGATGAATATATACCAAAACAGCTTTTCAATACGTAAAAGAGGAAGAAGGAAGGAACACAAGGTTAGACGCACGAAAATTGGCCAAATGAAGATGTAACATGAACATTAGCTTTCAACAAATCGTTGTGTTTGCTCTTTGGGTGAGAAAATTTGGGGATTAACTGAGGATATGCCGACCAAAGATATGGTGGAAGGATAACAAATTGGTTTCTGATCATGTATTTGGACTTCAAAAGAGAGTATGAGCCAACCTCTGGCTCCTAAATTTGAAGTTTCTATAACAAACGGTTAAGTGTTCTTGATATTTGCATCTAACATGTCACAGAGGTAACTGAGAGGGACATCTTTCAGATCAAGTCCGAGAATGCTTACTTACTTACTTAAGGTGGCGCTACAGTCCGGGGCGGACCTGGGTCTCAACCAACAAGCTTCTCCAGCCAGTTTAGTCCGAGAGTGCACTTCGGATTGTAAAGTCTTCATCGTAGATCCAAGACTGCATTGTCTCCTAAGTGGAATTTGACAAAAAATATGAAGATGTCGTAGCTATGTATCTAGGAAGTTCGGTTCTAAAATGTAGAGAGTATCCTGGCGTTTTCCAAAAGGACTTATTCCATTTTGTTTGGGTTTTCACCTAAGTCGTACATTTTCGTTTAATCAGAGGGCTTACGTGGGCCTTTTTACATCTCATCTGCGTGGTTCTTCTCCTAAATATGTTCACTTGCATTCTGTTTTAACTAGAAAGCATACAAGGTTAGGTTAGGTTGGAAATTCCAACCTCACTTAGACCAGATAAAGTCCTTTATCTTACCACATCGATCTGTACTTCAACCAGAAATACTACACGCAGAACCAGCTAAAGCTTGCTATGAAGCGCTGGAGGCTGCCTATGCTGATGTCAGCTAGTTGGTTTAGGTTGTGAAAGAAGGTGGCTCCTACGTATGCTCTTCTTCGAGCTGAGAGGGCCGGGCATGGGCGCAGAAGGTAGAGAATTGTCTTCTCCTCCTCTTCGTCCCAACCTATTGGCGTGCGTGCCGGTGACACCTACTATGGTACCTATGAGCAGTCTTTTCTGTCTGATGAGAGCGTTGGTGATCCAGCTTTGGCCAAATCTGCTTGGTGATGAGGCAGGTGTAACCTTCTGTCCATCAAGGTACGATTGGCGATGAAGGCATACAAGCTTACGATGAATTTGACTTCAGAGCCCACCCATGCAATGTCATTATCTTAAGGTTTCTGGACACCTCCCAGAGTTTGATTGCGTGTGTCAAGGCACTTACAAGAGAATGGATCTTTTCAGCTTTGGTAACTTTAATTTGGTCGCCGTGGCTCCGTGGGTAGTATGCTGGACTGCTAAGCGAGCTGACACAAGCTTAAATATCAGCAAAGCAACGAACAAGGTTCTTTGTCGTGGCACCAGCTTTCGCAAGGCAATGACAAACTTCTGAGTGATTAATTTGTCATGAAAGAGGGTTTGAACTGTAGGTTCCTTTCATTCTTGCGAAAAATATAACGTTGCAAGTAGCTAGGCCTTGATCTTAACGTTTATCCTTCATCCTAAGGACAATTGTTTCAACATAACATTGCGTTTGAATCAAAATTGGTTCTTACCAAGAGTCTTGGAAATCCTTAACCTCCAAGAACGTGCAGATGCATTTGTACGAGTCACAAGTTGACGAGAATCATACGATCAAGACTTGATTAGCCTTCCAATTGTATTGGACGGCGAAAGGACGTATGCGGCGAGTAACTACAAAATCGAATTGGCAGTGGTATACGACAATAATTACGCACGCCACTTTGTTAAGGTCATCTTAGTCAGGTTCTTCTTCTTGTGTGTCGTTCCTCCTCCGTTTCACTAGCCAGAGCATTTCCCAGCCATTTTTATGGTTGCATCTGGGGTCTTCTGATAGATGTCGCTGAACAGCCGCCTACATAGTTCGTTGTTGTATCTCCCACCGTCCATGCAGACCCAACGAGATTTTCTGTCAAAACAACCGAAAGCAATCTCATAAATTCTTGACAAACTTCATGTTTTTGTGTCATAGAGCAGGACGGGGGTATTAAGGGTCTTGTATAAAGTCACTTTAGTTATTCAAGAGACGGATTTCCTATTCGATTGCCTTCGTAGCCGAAAGAAACAGCCATTGGCACAAGGTGTTGTTCTTCATTTGATTTCAGCGTGTTGTCTGAATTGACAGCGCCATCTAGACAGTAGTAAATTGTAGTAGATTAACGAAGATAAACCCAAGAGGGCCTCATCTAGAATCACACGATATAGGTTAAGCTGTTGCAAGTCTTGAACAAAACCATTCGGCAAAAAATATTGAAAAAGAATGAAAAGAGGTAAGTGGCGACGCGAAAGCTTGCACGGAGCTCAACTCTCAACACAAGCCTCAGTAACTGAGTAACAGAAGACAAAGCTCCAAATATCGGGGGTTTAACTTAGTCTTTCGCCAATGCTCCGGTCCGAAAAATCTTCGAATCCGCCCCCTATGGACATCGCAGTAGAGGAAGACCGCGACTCAGGTGGCGCAAGCAAGTTGAAGGGAACCTCATCCCCCTTAGCGTGCGAAACTGGAGACAGCTAGCTAAAGATCGACCTAGCTTGAGACGCTTGTTGGTTGAGGCCCAGGTCTACCCCGGACTGTAGCGCCACCTTAAGTAAGTAACTTAGTCTTTCAGGATAAGCATGTTACCGGGTGTGTAATTATTGATTCCAAGACTAAACTGGAAGAAGAATGTCGATGAGGACATCAAGAGAGCACGGGGAGCCTTCCAACTCATGCAAAAAGGCTTCAAAGCTGAGATACACTGGCTAATCGCGGGGGTTGTGAGACCCATTCTAACATACGACTTGGTGGAGGATTCTCAAGAAGCAATACCGGCTTTCAAAACTCACCAAGATCCTAAGGAAAGCCTGCATCGAAATCATGAGATCAATAAGAACAGTACCCATGACGGCAATGGGACATGTGCAAGTCTCATTCGCATGGTGGCTAAAACTGCTGAAAGGTAGAGGGAAGGATGACTGCCGTCATCAACTCCTTACTGTCACGCCTCCATGTTATCTAGGTAGGAGACTGCAAACAGGTTGACAGAAACTGATATTCACTATCAGAATTCCTCAGAGAAATGGCTGGAGGAACCAAAAGACACCTCTACGCTGACAGTTCCTAGATAGACGTTGGCACGGGAACCGGAGTTTACAAACTTCACCAATCCATCGCAGGCGCTCACTAAATAACTTTCAATTTGGGTCGCAGAGGCCCTTAATCTTTGGCAAATCATATTCTTGTTGAGGTTACGGGCCAAATCTAATATCAACAACCTTGTGCTTGTTTTCCGCGAAAAAAAAGAACTTCCTTTCCTGGTTTTTTGTTTGACTATGCAAGTCGCTTGCGATTGGTAGAAGACTGCATCCTCTGGTGTCGTCAATTGGTGGCTATATTTTGACACGTATGCGATAACTGGAGTGAAGTCTCATCATTTTCTTCTGCAAAGGACGTTGCCAAAATCGCAACTTGACCTGTCGAATAAGTTTACCAGTTATCTTCTAGGTTTCTGTACTGATCGCGACATTTGCGACATTTGGCGACATTTGCTTTTAGCTCAGAGAAAGAAGGTCCTATTTTGAAACACAAGACACTTGCCAGTCCCCGCAAATTATTTGGTTCCAACTACTTTCATTTTTGAAATATTAGATCCATTTAGTACCTACGTTACGACAAAGCCTTCCTTCGAATGAAGACTGGGGGCTAACCATGACACACAAACATAATTCCAAATCACCTACTTCCTCGATCGATTTTGAGACTTGTTTTCCTCGTAAAACATACATCACTTGGTTAAAACTCAACGACCATCATCTCACCCCTTGGCAATTCTTAAAAGTCAAAGTAAAGAATTCAAAAGTTCTACCTTTGTGCCCCTCTCTGTCGTAACTCCCATAACACTCGTCTGTCAATTATCCTTGCACAAAAGCTTGTTACGCCTTTACAACATTCAAAGTGTATCTGTTCTTCCAGCGAATAAAACCTATACACACACACGCAAATACATTCAAAAGAGTCAGCAAAATGCATTAGAACTCAAAAGTGAATTGCATCCTTCTTGTGGTGGTATCCCTACACAAAAAATCAAGCATGCAACAACACAAGAAATGCGTCTGTCCGGTCAACCCCCACCCGCCTAACCAGTCAGTGCACACAAAGGGAATGATCTCATACAAGAGGGAAGGAAATGAATTCCCCAGGACCATCACCACCCACTCATCCCTGCACAACCCCTGCCATAGCTATTATTTAAAGAAAAGATAACATAAATGTTTTTCAGGTTAAACACGATACGATGATCGTTTTTCTCTTTAGATTTCGCACGTTTAGTTTATTTTTGCTTTGTTCCTTCGCTTCCTCTCGCTCGTTCCCTGTGTGACCGTTTACTCGAGCGGTCACAGATATCTAGCTATGTGTGTATACCGTTCTCTGACTGTGATAATAATATCCTTTAACCAGGATAAAAGAAATTGCGCATGAATACACTTTTGAATTGCTTTTCTCTGGCACTTGCGATGTGTGTGCAAATCAACTACGCGCGGGGGGGTTTTGTTGAGTAGAGTTTCTTTGATTTCACCTTCTCAGGGGTTTACTGTTACTGTTACTGTTTTTTTTTTTTTTTTCTTTTTACGTTCCTCCACCGATGTACCGGTGTATAGGTGTGCGCGCGGGGTAAAATAAATCTTGGTCGTTCTAGGAAACCGCCCCATTTCGACTCGGATTGGTTGAGAGTTTGCTGGCCGAGAGAGAAAAAAAAAGAAGCAAAAACACACCCCTAACACAATGCGAGGGGTGTTTGCATACACAATCAAATTTCAAGTGATTTCAAAACGGCAAAAAAGGATACCATCTCCTCTGTCTGTTTGTCTGTCTGTCCGTGTGTTTTTGTTTTTGCTCCGCGGCTTGAAATAAAAGCGAAAGCAGTTTAAGACTTCAACCCCTACTTGATGTGAGATCACTGCGTGTGTGTGTGTGGAATAGGGGTGATGGAAAAAAATGGCTGCTACTACCACCAACCAACCCTTGACTTCTGTTTCATGTTTCATTTCGTTCCGAACATCATTGGATCAGTGTGTGTGTTTGAATTTTCCCTGCAAATAGTGGTGGCTTTTGCATTTCTCCTGTGTGCACAGAGAGGGTATTTTGCTCATTTCTCTCTGACTTTGGCTGGCTGACTTTTTTTTTGCGTACGGTCCTTGCCTCCTGTTGGAAATTCATTTTACTACTACTGGTGGTTGAGTTTGATTGCCAGACAACGACACATTTGTGAATTCCTTGCCAGCAAGTACATTTCCATTGTTGCGATTCACATTTCACTGTGTGTGCGCGGAGGGGTGAAATTTTATCGTGCGGCGGGTAGTTTATTTCATTTCAACTGTTCTTCTTCAAGAATTTTTATTTATATTCTTCTTTTCCTTCTCTAACTGGATGTCCTGGTTGCTCCGGTTGGACTGCTGTTGTCCCTTTCGCATTCGCTGTGCTCATTGGGGTGATTTTTGTGTGAAAATTCAGTTTCAGTTTTTTTTTTTTGTGTTTCTATTCACCCTGTTCAGTGGTTTTCATCCCTTAAACGTGTGTCTATGTTTGTTTTGGTTAGTTTTTCTTGTTTTCTTTTTCTTTTTTTTTCACCATTCGGGTGCCTATGAGGGTGAATACGATTCTCTAGTCTAGAACTCACGGGGGTTAATCATTTTCATGTCGGTGGTGGTCGTACCGAGTATTCCATTTTTAAATGTGATACGTTGATGATACGGTGCACATGTTTCGCGCGGTCTTCGGTCTTCTTGATACGAATCGTCAAAGCTTATTTGAATCAGTCTATAACCTAAAGTGTTTCGGCTTTTGTTTTGGATTTCCACTTGGATTAAGAGAAACTATTGGAAAAGGACTTTTATTTTTTGTTTTTCTTGTGAAACGGTGTTAAAATTTTAACTTAAGTGTGATTGTGTGGTTTTTTGTTAAAATGCTAAGCATCGTCTGAGTTTCCTAAATTTCCCTCCATACACTACCTACAAGTGATCGAAAAGCAGAAAAAGGAACGAGACACGAATCTATTCGAACACGCCATGTCTTCATCGGAAGCTGATGTCGACATAAGTGTCGTGTCCAGTCCGGAACCTAGTCCTCAAGGTTGCGGCGGAAATGAAAGTCCCTGCCGGTCGAATATGGGACCGTCGGTGACTTCATCGCCAACCAGCAGTCATAATACAACAATACCCGCTCAGCATCCGTCGGTGACAACAGTGGTCCATCACCCGTTGCACCACCACCTGACCAGCTTAAGTCATCCTGCGCTGCATCATCCCGGTCTCATAGTTAGTCATAGTAATTTCAGTCATCTACACAGTCAACCGCATTCGCATACGCATCAGCAGTTGCATCAACATCACGGAGCTCATCTGAATTCGGTGACGGCTGCAGCAGCAGCGGCGGCAGTAGCTGCCGCAGCAGCTAATGTTGAATCACGCTTAAGTCCAGCATCGGCGTCTATACAGCCTCACTCAGTTCCAGCGTCACAACCGAAATCACCACAATCTCCGCCAACGACGGGGCATCACGATGAGAGGGATACAAATAGCAATAACTGTAATAATAACAAGAATAACTGTAACGATACGAATAGTAAATCAACAACGGGCAATGGATATACGAGTTTCTCGATCTCAAGTATCCTTAGCCGCAATGAGCCAACAAAAAAGCCAACAAACACACTCAACAATAATAACACTTCATCTCTGATTACACCGATACCTCAGTTGCCACCAACTGGCGCTGGAGGTCCTCAGGATGCGGCCATGTTATCCAGGTATGTTGAGAGAATGCTTTTCTTCCTTAAAAATCCATCACTCAAAGGAGGATTATCCTTCGGTTGAATTGTTTTGAAGAGCGGTAGAGAGAGAGAGAGTGACGAAACAAGTGCACAAGTGCGGAGTGAGTGATTTGTTGTTCATAAGTCAAGTGGTGGAGTGGGTAAATGACAAAGGATCTACTGTCGTACCTTTGTGTTTGTGGGTGTCTTTTGTGACAGGAAGGTGACGCAAATCAGCTTATTATAAATTTTATCTCTAGCATGTTGGAAACTATTGAAGTTATAGTCGGGCATAAGGCAGCCGCAAAAGTTTCACAATTGCCAATTGGGGTGTCCTCCAGAACGGTGTAACACTTTGGGATTCGTGTGACACTTTTGAAAGTCGAAACAAGGGAGTTAGGATGTGAATGTGATAGAAAAGACCCACGAGACAAAGGAATCGAGTTCTTGGTGTGATGGCCAAGTATTTTCAAAAAATTCAGTTCATTTCGTTTGACAGCTGCTTACTTTACGGTACAGCAATGCTCAATGGTTGATGGTCATGGAGTGTCATCGTTTGACCGAATGAATCTTTGTAGCCAGATGGAAGCAAAAGCTCAGTGCATTGTTCTGGTGGAACAGCCCTTAGTATTATTATTGTTCCGGGAGAGCTGATCAGCCCTTGGCACTGCGGTTTCCAACTTTTGTGCGTTCCCTAGTTGTCCTAGATAAATTGTTTCACTCCAGGAGATATCAGGAAGTTAAGGAACTTCTCTGGGAAGATGGCAGGAAGCTGTTCTGTAGAGACGAATTCATCGCCTAGTATTATTTTTCTGAGTTGAAAGAGAGCTGGCCATCCCGTTAGGATTTGTAGAGATGTCTCCTCACTTTCAAGGCAGAGTCTACAGCTTAAATCTGTTGTAAGGTTCATGTGATGAAGGTGCTTGTTTAGGCGACAGTGACCGCTCAGAAGTCCAATTAGTGCTCTAAGGTTGCTCCTATCGAGGTTCACAATAAAATTTGATATTCTTCGAGGCGGTGCAGGGAATAACAGTTTTGAATATGCTTGCCCTGATGTGTTGAGCCAGACTTTACTAGATTCTTGCATGCAAAGGCAGAAGATTGCAGCTTTGCTTTCCGGCTTATCATCCAGCACTTGGCACGATATAGCAGGACCGGAAGGATTACAGTTTTGTAAAGCATGCATTTCGTCTTCCGATTTGTCTTTGTGTGAAGATTTGTTCTATCGTCGAGCCACACTGACTGGAACGAATGCGACATTAAGCAGGGATATGCCTCGATAGTTGCTGCATGGTATAGGATCGCATTTCTTCTGGGTGAGGCAAATGGAGCTGATAATCCATTTCACCCTTACTTGATTGATGGATTGGTGCACGTACCTATCTGTTTTTGAAAAGCTCTGCTGGTAAGTCTTTAGAGCCGGAAGCCCTTCGAAAGCTGAACCAACTTCTTCTATATTGAGAAATGCGACTACTTCTTCCTTGGCTGGAGGTGGGTGATCTTCTTGCCCTAGTACTCTTCCAGCGGTTTAGACTTACACGAAGCAACTAAGAGGTGGACCATAGTGGACCATTTTGTTAGAAAAATTGTCACGTTACGCTGAAACATTCAATGCAACTTGTAACTCACGAAATGTCACTTCCAGAAGTCTTTGAAATTATGTATCCGTAAGTCTTGGGACATTCCAAAACTATTGTAGTCCAATGGGCCTTGTCTTGGACTAAGTGTGTCCCTGTTTTACGGGGACAGCCACTCAACCTAATCTAGGACTTGGATAGTTCTTTAAATGCTTTCGCAAAACTCTTTTTAATTAAATGTCAGGAACTGGAGTCTAAGTGACTCTAGAGTGGACCTCTTAAAACATTGTGTGCCCGGCTATTACTGACTGCCAGCATTGAGTTACATTGTTCACTGCTAATACCTTCGTGTCTTTGTTTCCTTTTGGACGTGACAGACTCTGGTTTAATTTAAACTTGAGCCTTATCATCTTATCGTTAGTGGAGGTGATCAAGAAAGTGTTCTCGAATGAGCTAGATTGACTACCTATATCCAAGTTGTCTTCCACTTACTGCGGAGCACTTGATCTCATAGAAGCTGTCGTTCATGAAAAATTGTATTTCTTGCATCGCCAAGACCTAGAATATGGAGCTCCCGTCGCTTTTTCTTCATGTTTATCAAAGACCTTCTTTCTCTTCGTAATACAGTCCATTCCTTAGCGGATGATAGGATTATCGACGCGGCTTACTCTTTTATGATTGCATGGCAAGGGTTCTAACCGCGTGCAATAAACCGAATTTAGTTGAAGTCTCCATAAATTCAGTGCTGGCATTGTATCTCTGAAGCGGGATACTAACGTAGCTAAACTAAAAATCAACGGAGTTTAGGGTGACGATACAAATGGTTTGTCAATACTTGTCATGCATGTTCGCCCAGAACTTCGTTTGATCCAGCTTATGGCAGATGTTGCTAAGGGTGTTGCCAGCGGCATCGGCTTTCTCAAACGATGTTAACGTGATTTCGCTCCTTGACTTGACAATCCTACTTCTTACTAATATTATAAAAGTGAAACGTTGTCCGTTTGTTTGTTTGTTCCTCTGTAACACGAGAACTACTGAAGCAATCAACTTAAAATTTTGCACACAAACTGGCTTTACCTCGGGTCACAGTATAGCCTACTTCTACTAACTTCGCAAATTATAGGTGGTAGGTAGTGACTTATTAGGTTAACATTCGTCCAAAATCTGGATACAACTCGTTTATACAACCAGAAGCTCCTTGATACTTGAGCTCACTCGATCGTCTTCAGCGGGAATCGTTGGGACTTCTCTCATTCCTGTACCGGGCTTTCTATTACAACTGTTTCGACGGAATATTTTGTATGTATGTCCCGCCCGTCCATCTATTTAGTCGTAACACTAGGTGCAGCTGTGTTAGAAATGAAGACGTAAGTTATCGAAAGAAAGAAGTCACGGGAGCCAGGTCGGGCGAGTATGGTGGATAAGTGGCAATTCGTAGCGAAGTTCATGCATTTTTGCCGCCACAATTCCGGATGAATGTGCTGGTGCATTATCCTGGTGAAATATCACGCTAAATGGGGCCGCGTCTTCTTCAATTTCGTATCGAATCGGTCCAATAATTCACTGTACCTAGTATTGTCCTGTGACCGTTGTTCCTTTCTGCAGAAAGTCCATGAGGATTATTCCCTTCGAGTCCCAAAAAATCGTGGCCATAACCTTTCCGATAGACGCGAATCCATTGTTTTGCCTGTCGTTTGGTCTCTGGCGTATAGTTATGTATCCAAGTTTCATCAACGGTGACTACTCGACGCAAAAATTCCTCCGAATTTCGCTTGAAGAGGTCCAAACACTGCTTTGACATTGACAGCCGTATCTGCTTGTTGTCCACTGTGAGCAATCGCGGCAGCCATCAAGCCGACACCTTTCTCATACTTAACTTCTCATGTAAAATATTTATTGCCATTCGACAAGCCTACGGTCTGTGCTACTTCGCGCACTTTAGCTGGTGACCGCCGGATCAGCGAGAATCATGTCGTGGATCTTTTCAACGATTTCCTTGGTAACCACGTCTGCCGGTCGGCCTGGTCGCTCTTTTAAATTCGTTGAACCAATATCTCACGGTTGTCATACATGGTGAAGGGTCCCCATAGACAGCACCCAACTGAGCATGTTTTCAATCCAAAAATAAAAAGCGAATAACGGTATTTTTCCATTTGATCGAGAAACACGAAACACGCGTGATACAAAAAACGCGTGATAAAAACTAACCTATAAATCAGTTTGACATTCAGTGATGTGTTGTTAAACAGATGGAAGTACACGACGGTAACGTCAACTTTCCTCAGCAACGCCATCTGTTTTCAAACACGGGTACTTATTGATCGACCCTCGTATATACATATTTTGAAGCCTTAATGTCAGGCTCCCGACACGTGAAGAGACGTAGCAGCCTTCCGTCCTCAAGAATCCTGGCATCTATCGATCGTAACGTGAATGCCTCTACTACAGCCTGCTGACGACCGTGCGATAACATCGATAACGTTTGTATATCCCAGCAGCTGGACGGAACTATGGAATGTAGTGCCTTCCGTATTGACTCCCCGTGCACTATCTGCTTTAGAGTGAAGAATTCGCAAGACATCGTATGTCTGGAATAGTTCGAAGGAAGCGTTTCTAAATTGCACGATGCACCATCAATTTTGTCGGAATTCTGAATCCTTGAATCACAAAGGAAAAGGAGAGGAAACACATGAATTCAGCCATCACATTGTGAAGCTCCAAGTGATAGACGTTTGTCATACGCGACTTTAAGTCGATGTAATGGTAGTGCGTTTCGACTTGAAATTCATTTGTATTTTCCATGATTCGATAGTCAATTTGCAGGGCCGATAACCACGCTGGTACGTACCGATTAATGTGGTGCAAAGTGACTAAAGACATTGAGACTTAAGATGCAGTAGGTACGCTTACTCCAACTTCTTCCAAAACTTGTTCATCGACTAGATGTTGACTTTCTGCCTGCCATCTGTATTCCCAGCGATTCGATAACCATGTTTCCTTCACTATTGCAAAGAGCATGCGTTCCGAAACTCTACTCTATCTACATATCACCGCCGCTGGACATCAATCAATCCCTACAAGTTCTCATTCCAATCAATTAGCAACCTAAAAACCCTCATAACATTATTCAATTTGTTAAATGGTTTCAATTAGCGAAATTCAAAATAATTAATCGCTAGCGGTAAGCTATCGAGTGCCTTCGCATTTTCAATTCCGCATTCAATCGATCAATACTCGTAAACCGGAACAACCGATGTTGTGCCTTTTAATTATTAATAAACATTTGCGGCACCACCCGGTCGAGAGTAAACAATTTTCAAATTGCGTATTGAATTACACGCCCATTTCCATACTGTTTGTGTGTGTCTGTGTAAGTATCCTTGTTTCCAAATTGAATGCACATCTCTCCTCTAATGGCATTTATGTATGTTGCGCGATGCAATTATCGCATTTTTCACCCTCATCACGTCATCATCGAAGACAACTGACCTCAAAACAAAAATGAAGCAAACTTCGTCCTTCTGTCTATCCGCCTGTTCGTCCACCCTCGTTGCTGCACAGCACACGCGTGCTGAAAGCATTCGTTTTAGGCTTCGTCTTAATCGGAGATCAAATTACATCAAGCGATTAACGAACCTGAATGGGTCACAAAACGAGGAGGCGCACACCACTCTTTTACGTTTTTACAAAAAAAAAAAATTGTTCTCTCTTCCTTAATCCACCATCTAATGGGCGCAGGAAAACGAAGGAACAACAAAAAAAAAGGGAACATATCGTCTCATTAACCAACTGGACAGAGAGGCCAGTCACGATAACGATCAAGCTCACTCGCTTACTTAGCACACGCGGCCAGTCAGCGCCGCGTTCCAATGTGCCAACATGGTAATTAACTTTGGGAAACACACAGTGTCTCCTGCAAACACTGTATCAACCGGGAGATTGGCGCTTTATTGTGCGCGCACGCCTCCTCTGATGATCCTTATCAGATTGTGGCAATCCTGAAAGGGGATGATAGGTACCAATTTAATTTTTTAAATATAAAACTGTGTGTGCGCACGTCCGTTTGCGTTGTTTGATCCTTTGATTAACGATCTCGCTAAAGCGACAACCAACAACCGAACAGGACAACGATGGTTTTTTTTCTTTTTTTGTGGTTCCTCCTGTGGCGAGTATTTTGACAGGAGAATGCGTGCAGTGTACATTGGACGTTATCAATATTTTTGATTGTGCATTGCGAACTAAACGAATGGAATAAATGCTATTTTTACCGCGCGCTATTTAGTGTGTGGTGTGTGTGTATATGAAAATGATGTCCTTTCTGTGAAAGGACTACACCTTTGTCAAAAGGATTCATCGCGTTTCTATTGAAAAGAGGGAAATTTAGATTTTCACAATTGAATGAGAGATTTAATGCGGAAGGACAGTGTTTATCATTTCATTGCTTCGTCCTTTTTTTTGCTGATGCTCGTTCCCATTCGTTTTACAATGTGTTCATCCATTTACGCAGTTAATCACAAAAGGGAAAGGAGAGGAAACAAATTGGGAAATCATGATGTAACTCAATATCACTGAGAATGAGGGAAATTTTTGTTCTCGAATCACTGAATTAGATCGAGAATTAGGAATGAGATGTGCGCAATGGAAGGGTGCAAAGCAAATGCATACAAAAAGGACGAATGATGGAAAATTGCTATTTGATCCAAGTGCCAGCAAAGGATTAATGCATTAGTATTTGCTGTGCGATAATGATAATCTCATCAGACAATCTTTTGCGGGAAATTAGTTTCAATTTTGTTGCAACCATTGAGGAGGACGATAAGGATCTGTTATGACCAGATTGGTTTAATTGCATTTTATTGGAAGCATCCCTTATTCTTTTTTTTTTGTTTGCAAAGTCATTGGCTGATTGAATGGGGATAACGTTGTTTGTCGGTTTGTTTGGAGCCTTCTACTTTGATCCGGTGTATGCTGTTTCCATTTTTTCAGATCAAGTGAGGATCCTCTTGGTTGGATGCGAAAGGACCGTGCTACTGTTGTTAAGAATGACGTTTTGTTCTAGGCGGTGGACATATGCTTCATTCTTTGTTGACAAAATGTACTTGGATTTGTCCTCATTTACTTCAAGGCCAACTCGCTTCCATGACGGAACACTGTAACGTTCAGGTCGTCTGGACAGATTTATTGAAGATAGTGCCTTCCGTGTTCCAACACGTGTTCTGTTCCAACATGAGATGGAAGAAATCACATGAAACCGCATTTCCTTGCCCAAATCCGGTGCGCATTTGAAAAAGTTCGGAAGAGTTGCTTCCGAATTGTTCATGTTTTCCAGCGTCACGGGGCACAGCTGGATTAGATTTGCCCAGATCCCGACTTCGGCCATAGCTCTGTCGGGCTCAAAACGATGACTTTGAAGTCGATGAAAAGGTGGCGAGTCTCGACTTGAAGTTCGTTGGTCTTTTCCAGGATTTGCCATGTCACACAGGTACGTGCCGATTAGTGTGCTGCAGGAGGGCCTCAAACGTTCACACAGCACATTGGATAGGATCTTGTATGCAACATTTAGCAGAGATATACCTCGATAGTTGGCACAAGATAAAGGATCACCTTTCTTGTAGAAGGGGCATATGGGACTGATATTCCAGTCATCGGCATGGTTGATGATTTGTTGCATGAACCCTCTTCTACGGATCTACAGCAAAACTCTGCTGGTAATCCATCAGAGCCGACGGCCTTGTGGTTCTTCAGCTTTTTGATAGCCGTGCTGACCTTTTCTATACTGGAAGAGAGGATTACTTATTGTTGCCTCGAGATGGGTGCTCTTCTTGCTATTTACCAACTTCAACTCCCTGTCACCCTCTGCTTCGGTGACAAGGTTCCCTTCACTATTTCGAAGAGCCCATGATTCGGCTTTGAAACCAGCTGACAGTTGCTTTTGCTTGGCCTTCCTATGGAACTCCTGGATGTTGATTGTGACGCTTGATTCTTCGACTTTCTTGAGCTTTGAGACTGCGTATGCCCCTTTTCTTCCTACGCTCTCTTCTTCTAGCTCGATACTCTTCCCGCGCTGCTCTTGTTATGCACTGCAGCGTCGTAAGATGTGCATCTTCTGTTGGAATATTATAAACATCATCACACCACGGGCATCTTCTCGGAGATGGCTGGCCATCCCCAAGGGTAGACTCAGCTATCGCCTTGATGATATTGCGATACTGTCTTCTGTGTGCTAACATCATTTGAAGACTACTTACTGCACAGTGGAGAATCTCTGTCTGGATTGCTCTTTGTGTTCTCTAGCTACTCAAGGCGTGCTAAGGCGTCTTTTCTGGGCCATTCGCAGCTTGTTTTTAGAAGACAGTCAAACTCTGAATTTAGCTGCGACGAAATAATGGTCAGAGTCGACGTCTGCTGCTCTAACTGTACTCACAAACAGAATGTTAGATGCGTGCCTCGCATCTATTGGCTTGTGTTCAATTTGGTTTCTATTTTGACCAGCTGCTGCAGTCTATTAGTCGGAAACCGTTATATGTCGTACTTTCGTGGAGGCTCTATTTTCTAACAAATCCGTCGAAGATGTTTTCCTTACCGATTTGATCGTTAAAAGGCTTCGTAGGCTTCAGATCATAAAATTCCTCCTTGATAGGGTCTTCAGTTGTAAAATGAGGTTCCGATGGGGATAACAACCTAGATCGTGGTAATATCTGCCCTATACCGAGCGAGGACAGTTTCAAGTGTAGTGTACAGTGTTCGTCCGTTCCAGGTGCGTACTTTTAAATCATAGTCAGTGGACATACATGAAAGGATCCATGCTTATCCAAAGCTAGTGTCTCTCCAGCGTAATTTCGACAGTACAACCCTCAACCTGGAGGGCCTTCTGTAGTTGTATAGTTGTTGGAAAACTCCCTGAGAGATGTATAATTGGAATGAAGCAGTAAGGGGCACGGCGAGATAGTTTGGTTCGCACTTTTTTCTAGAACAAGGACAGCCAATTGGGGGGAAATCGTCTTAAAGGTTGTTCATCTTCTCTTTTACCAGACAGCAATTAGCACGGGCCACTGGCCAAGTTAGGCATCCCGTTCAACCCTCACTGCCGTAGTTGCGACAATTCGCACGAAAAGGAAACGCTATTCCACATTCTCTGTGACTGCCCGGCACTTGCCAGAGTCAGACAGCGCACTGTCGGAAAACCCTATTTCAAAGAACTTTCTGAGATTTCTTACATAAAATTCAGCAACATTATCAATTTTCTCAACTCCACAGGGTGGATCTGAAAACTATACTCTTAGCTACACCCATCAACATCCAGGTTACGTGGGATGTGGTATCAAAACGGCGCATCAGCGCTTCTTGTGTGTCTCTGGCAGGCTCACCAGTTTCAACCACTTCTATCTACCAACCTAGCTGCCTACTACCAGTTGGAAGTTCATATAAATCAAGACTTCTATTCACAAAACAAAAGTGACCATGATTCTGTTCCAGAAGACGTAGTTAATAGGAGATGTCCTTAAAAGCGCACGACATTTTCTCATGCCTAAGGGCAAGCATTTGCCTTTCCAAATCATAAATACAGCAAAAAACAACCGTTATATTTAATTTGATTCACATAATTTATTTTCTGTTCGGTCCACCCTGTAAATAATTGCCAACAATCACATAATTACGCTTCAAATATCTCAATTATCCTTCCAAGGATGGGAGAAGAATTTTTCCTTGAATTGTCAATTTACAAACTACATTCGCTAAACAAGGTACAAAGGAGAAAAGTGTTTGTTGCTGTAAACAAGACCGTTACAGTATTCCCTTTCTCCGTATCAACAATTTATAACCCCGCAAGCGACTTTTATTCTTTTGTTTCGTCCTTAATTCCGTCATCCCCATCATAATTCTTTTCGAAAAAAAAAACCCCAAATCGGATGTTGGAAAACCCCACTTTTTCTTTTTTTCGTCGCCTAAAGGCAAAATAAATTATAAACATAATTAGGGGATAAGAACGATCCTGGATGGCAAGGAATAAGTAAAACCTAAAACAAAACGGAACCCCCCCCAATTGGAGCGATGACATTGCGATGAGTACAAGTACTCGTATATCATTTCATCATCCTTAAGTCACATCAAAGTTGGAAAAGGATGTGTTTGTTACCTCCTCGGGATAAACGGGATTCTAAGGAAAAATTTAAGGACTTAGCCGATTTTCTTAAGTAGCTAGATGTCATGTCGATTAGCTGGAGGGGTGGAAACCATTTTTTTTTTTGCGTTGATAAAATGTCAAATTAACTGATGATGTAGGTGGATGAATGGGGTTGAATGGGGATGGCGGTCCTTATAAGGGGATGAAAGGGAATTATTTTAAATTCGAGATTTATCGTTGACATTTGAGTAGATTTCCTGGGAAAGGTGAGCCCAGGCTAACAAGCTTAAAATTTTACCTTTGACAGTTTTTTTTTTGTGTTCAATTTGAGGGTTAAGGATCTTAGGACGAAAAGTTTATTTTCATGCAAAACTGTCGACGACACGGGGATTATATGTCAAACTCTCAAATGTTCACCACTCTCTTTGTACGGCTCATTGAATCCAATGATTGTTGCACATTGCCCACTCATGCATAAAGAATCCTTTTTCGCTCTTCAGTGTGCGTGCGTGTGCAATAACTCTCAATTGCCTATCACAACATTTAATATCCCGCGATTCGAGGCACTTATGCGGTCTTAAATGAAACAAAATTCACCGATGAGGGACCCATATTGTCGTATGTCATCCGTGTGTGTCATTTGTGTGTGCTGCTCCTTTCCATTGTTTGCAGATTGAGTCAATACACACATTGAGAGAAGGATTATTAGCATTCTCTCGAGTGAAAATATTTTGATGCGGTTTTGCGGGTAAATTGTGACAGATTTCAAGAGTGTGGACCGTTAATGAGTTAGCAGAGCTACCTGCTGACTTGTATCTTTTGTTGTTTTTTATTTAAAAAAATGAAAAAAAAAAAAATTTGATATAGATACTTGTTTGCCATTGAATGGTGTGTTCATCTAATCCGGGGGTGGAATTATGGAAGCCATATGAGTGCTCTTGACAGTTGTCTTTACGTTCATTGCCACCTTTTCTCGGTTCTCTTGACCGGAATTACATGTGCCAATAATCGTTTCGTTTGGATGTCTTCGCAAACCGTCATTGTGGACACTGACAAGTGGGGATTTATGAAATTTCATAAATGCAGCAATCATGGGCAGTTGAATGGTTTTACGGTTTTAAGTAGTCACTTTGTGGTTAAGGATTGGGGTTGGAAGCACATGCAGGTTGGAAGGAATCGTTTTGGTTTTAGTTTTGAGTGGATGAGGGTTGGGTGAGCAGAGAGGGATGTTGATTGTAGGATCATCGATGTTGTAGTAGCTGCATGGCAGTGCTTTCTGGGCGAATGTGCTAGTAAGGATCATGTCTCATGCTTACAAGCGGCATCGTGGTCATCTCTTTGGCAACCGTATCTTGCGATATGGAAGCTGGTTCTTCGCTCGTTTAAGTCTGGGTCCCAAGTTATATGATATGGAGTAAGCCAGGCTTGGGTGGCGCTACAGTTCTTGGTGAACCTGGACCTGAACCAAACAAATCTCGCCAATTAGCCTAATCCTTAGCTAACTGCCTCCAGTTATGCACTCCAAGTTGGCTAAGGTCCCCTTCTTCTTGAGGTCTTCCTCTCCTTCGTTGTCCCTCTAGGTTAGATTCGGAGACTTTGTGTGGCCGCAGCGTTGGTGTCCATTCGCTCTACAAGTCCTAGCCATCTTAAACGTTGAATACCCAGTTTTCTTTACAAGGACGATGCCACTTTTCCTCCAAAGCCCGTCAAAGTAAGGATATCTTCATCCATCTTCGAAAGAGTCCTTGCTTCAGCATCGTTAAGTAGGACTGGGATGATAAGGGTCTTATTCAGAGTTTCCCTAGTTAGACAGGATAGGTTACGGGACACTGCACCATCGGCAAGCATGCCGACTTCTACAGAAGTTGCATGGACGAGGAGGAGAAGACGATTCTACACCTTCTCTGTTAATGTCCGGCCCTTTCAGCTCGAAGAAGAGCATACTTAGGAGCCAGCTTCTTTAACAACCTTAGTGAACTGGCTGACATCGATAAAGGTTACCTCCAGCTCTTCATAGCAAGCTCCAGCTGGTAGTCTTTCTGGTGAAATACAGATCCTGGTGGTAACACAAAGGATCTTATCTGGGCTAAGTGAGGCTGCAGCCTGCCACTCCTACCTAACCTAACCTAGACAGGAAAGGGCCTTATTGCCTTCTCAACACAAATATATATCGGATGTCCCTCCTTGTCGACAGCAAGTACTTCGTTTTGTCCCAATTCACCACTAAAGCCATTTTGCCTCAATACTCGCGGGCAGCGAGTGACAGCTCCGGTGACAGCCTGCTGAGTTCTGCCAAAGATGACAATTTTGCCGGCTTACTCAAGTAGCTGGACAAACTTTTAAAAGATTGCGTTTCTGGTTTTGTCGGAATCTTGTTTAACATCATTGCCGACCTTGTTGGAGCAGCGAGCATTCTTCATCGTCAAACTACTCAGATAGGCGTGTTTGCTCAGATCTGTCTTAGCGTATCTACTTACTTCTTCATCTGCTGTCGAGTCGAGTCTTTCGTCTTTTTTACGACGAGTTGGCTATTATAAGAGTGTGGGGCCGTATCAGCACTGATAGCTTCCAGGAAAGACAAATGTACAAACATGACCCTAAGTGGCCATAAACTTGATTACAGCTGAGGAGTTTTCAGTGGTGCAGATGCTTAAAAGATAGCTTCAGATAGTCCTAAACAACGGCTAAGTTGTACACCCTCGATGTCAAGTTTTTGCAGTTCAAATGGAAAGAAAGATTCAGTGCGTTTGGAAGTCCGCTTTCAAAAATAGTTCAAGGATCTCCGTTCCCTTTTTATGCTTGATTTTGGTTTTTATAAGGTAGTGTGCCCAAGCGAAATGGCAACATAGTCCTAGTCCTAGCTGTCAAAAGGAAGCCTAACATTTCTTGTCAGGTTCCGTTGTTCATCGAAGAAGTGACTAAGAAAAGTCTTCAAATTTTGCTGAAATTTGAATCTGATTCAGCATGCTCCGTAGGGTTGCACCTGCTGGTAGTACAATGGACCTATTTTTATGCCTGACGGCTCCAACATTGTGTTCCAATACCCCGACAAAAAAAAAAAATAAAATTCTTCGTAGTCCAATACCTTAACCATTTAGCTAAGACGACCACCCTGATAGCTGTGAAGAGGAACACCAGAGGAAAAGATCTCCTTTTATCAAGACTTCTCCAGAGTGCTCTGCTTGGAATGGATGGCGATTGTTTACGACTCCAAGATTCGATTGGACCATCATATCCTTCCCCGTGATTTTGCTAGAATTGATCCTATTTGGGAGTGGCCTTGAAGTAGTCTTACTCTTATCCCATCTCGTATGACTATGACAATTTCCCGTTCTCCGATCATTTTCTCTTTGGAAAAACACACAAGACATATCTCTCGAAGTCGAAGTACGGAGCAGTGTAATCCGAGTTGTTGTAGAAGTTACTTAATATGTGGGCATGCCCAAAGGAGTCCTCTCTCCAGGGGTTTGACTGGCTAATTCGACGACCATTTCTTGTCGTAGAGTCTTGCATTTCGAGTTCTAGAGGCAGAAGATTCAGAACGGTCACCATCCTCGCTGTTGGTGTTGTTCCAATGTATGCTACTCTTTGTTTTTAGTCATGGCCTCGGTGGTTTTAGTAGTGGCGTGTGCGCGAATTCGGGTCTGGATCCCCAGCTTATCCCGAAGAAAATAGTAGGGAAGGCGCCCGATGCCTTTTTAACTTTATCGTTTCTAAATGAACTTCCTGTCGAGTATAAGACCTGTTGGACAGAGGAACGGTTGGTAGCTTGAAGCTAGTATCATTCTTTTGATAGTAAAGACCACAAGCTTCTTGATTTTTTAAAATCTGTGCTCTGCCAGACTTCTAGATTCCCTACATACATTGCTGGTCAGACATAGAAAGCACATTTTTTGGCAAAGCAAAAGCACATTGCAAATGTTTTGCAATTTATGTGAATGCACTTCTCATACGCTCCATTACCTTTGTTTATAATTCCCTTGCAAGTCGCTTGGGGTTGCAAACTTGCAAGTCTTTACAACTACCCCGTTCCGTCGCACCGAATAATATTGCGTTCACAGTTGCATTTGGCATAATAATGTGACACCAAGAAATATATTTTAAATGCAACTTTACACCGATACGAGGTGATTGAGGGTGGGCCACAGCCATATCGATTGTATCGAACCCCTCAGTTTGTGACCAAATAGGTCAGGGTAGGTATCTTTTCGAGGTTAAAAGAGAACTCAACTTGAAACATAAAAACATTGTGGTCGTTTTCGTGAGAAACTTTCAAACAAAGTTCATGCGAATGACCCCAAGAATGGGGTGAAATTGATCTAATTTGGGTTGACAAAAGCCACTGGGGGACTTGGACAAGACTCTCCTCGACTGGCTTTAGTTTCGCGTTCGAAATCAAAGTGCATATAGTGCAATGTGAGGTGGGTAAAGGGGGAAAGTCTACGAAATAGCAAATCGAAATCGGATTAAAAGTCGAACTCAAAACTTGTGAGAAAATTAAGAAAATCTGTCGAAAGTATCTTATATCACTTTGGTGGGGGGTTGATTTTAATGCCAATTTCAGTTCAGGCACACGCTCAGTAAGTATCCTTATTGTCATCGGTGGTAGTCATCCCCAATTTGTTGGGCATAAGCATCCCTCTGCTTTTAAAATTCGATTATTATTATTTTTTTTTTTGTGAAAATTTAATGTTAAGTGGGGAGTTTTCACTTAAGGGGATAAATCTCCAAGAAGCTTTTTTTTTTTTTAAGTAGCATTTCACTTGAAGGGACGGTCTTGTAGGGGGTAACCCTCCCTTATCGTGATTTTAAGTATTCACTTAGGAGATTTTGTTTTATTCACTTCAGTTTTTAATGTTTTAAATAAAATACGCATTAAAATTCTTTCGTTATGAAGAGGGTTATGACGTCTTTTTTACAGGGTGGTTCAAGTTTTTTTTTTGTACAATAAAACCCGGCTAACTGCCTCGTGAACATTTTCATTTATTTTGGGCGCTTAAGCGGATGCGGTAGCTATCTGAACCCGATTAAATCCATTGAAAATATATGATCCTAATATTTTCGGGCACTTGAGCGGTTTGGATACTTAAGGGCGAAGCACTTAACCGGGTTTTACTGTATATCGCTCTATACGACTCTGACTCACAAGTCTAGAAAAAACGGAACAACTATTTTAAAGAATGAAAGTCAAAAGGAAAGAAGCTCATGTGTAGTTGTCGAAGGGAAATTCGACAGGAAAAAGAGTCCTATGCGAGGCTTTAAAAGATAAAAGGTTCTTTGGAGTCTTGGAGTGATCAAGAAATTAGATCAGGAAACCTTGAACAGATGGAAGCGCATTGGATTGAAACACCAGATATCCCTTGTTGTGTCGCAGTAACAACAGAAGCCCATTCCATTCGTCAAAGTTCTTTTAGGACGTTCGATGTTGTATATTTCATCTTTCGCTTGATTTTGTCTGTCCTTCCAGCTGAATCCTCAAGGCATCAATGCTTTGTGCTAAATTTCGGACTAAATAGAGCATGTTCAACAATATCTGGACGGCTGTGTCCTGCTAGAAGCAGAATATGGTAGAATGATTGAATTCACCTTCTTCATGAAGCCTTTTTGTGCATTTGACTACATCGGCGTGAAAGGGTGTCATTGGGTTAAGGGTCAGATTCCATCTCTAAATTGAGTTCTTTCAGTCTTTTATGTCTCTGCAGTCAAAATATCCATCAGGAATGGTGCGTGATTCCATGTCCTCTATCGCATCTTCTGACGGTACAATGAGGTTACCCATCTTGAGTGGGCTTTGGTTATATGTAAGTGATCTTGTATCTATTGACGTCACATACATAAAAATGGATTGCAGCACTCTAGATAGGAAAAGCTTCCCAAATTATCTGGGCCCTTCAATTCAGCCTTGATAATTTAGCAACACAATGCTGTAATACTTATGGTTAAACGTCGTATCAATGTCTGATGGACGGTTTTCATGTTATGTTATGACTGCCTTCGCCGATTAAACCTTCTCGTCGTTGAAGCGTAACGTAGCCATTTTTATCAATTTTGATGTTGTTTCGAGCCACTCTGTGGAAACAGAGAGGAGATAGAGATGTTGTTACTTGGCGAACAATGTGATTATCTTTTCCATTCTTAAGGACTTACCGAGTTCATCGCTGATACAAACTTTTGATTGGAATGACTGCCCTGTCGGAGGGGGAAATCCTAGCATTCCTCTCGATCCATTTGTCTGGTTTCATTGATAAGTTCGCTTATCAAGACCACAATAGGCATCATAACTGGACACTAACCCATCGAAATTCACGCCAAAAGGCTTAATATTAGAAGTCCTTTACGAAGGTGATGAGGTGGTTACGGCACGGTTGCGGATGATTGCACGGTGATCTTAAAGTTTAAGGTGATCTTCATGAGACATCAGGTGATTCTGATTTTTCGGTTTGAAGATGTTGCCAGTTTGTGTCGCTTAGTTAGGGTGTCCTCATGGGGCATCATAGTTCAGAACGGAGCATCCCATGGCATTATGGGTGTCTCTCTATCTATTCCTCAGGTGAGCACATCGTTTCAGGATGCATGTGCGTTTTTTGCTCTTCAAAAAAACAGTTATCCAAAGATACAATAATCCTTCTTATGCTCAAGGGTGTTCTTCAGTGGAGTTTTTGCCTTCTTCAAATCGAAAGGTAATGACTGACGGAAGCAGCTACTGTCTCAACTCATCTCACAGAACTTCTGAACTGAATTCCCAGCAAGCCTTCCTTTTTTTTTCTGTCGGGGTGTTTGAACACCACATTGGAGCACTTAGACACAAAAACAGGTCCATTGTACTACCAGCAGGTACCAGCACTCATGACATCAGACCCCAAAATCTGCCACCTGATACGGGAAAAGGCAGGCTTATCACATAGGGAATGTTTCGCAGTGTCGTCGACCTCTCCACAAGCGTCACAGACAAAGTTGTAAAGGAGAAGTGTCACGTAATAACGCCTATAAGTTGTCTGCAGTCTTTTCTGTTGAGAGACCGAAGAATGCCACGGACTTCTAACAGATGTCGGGAAGGATCTGTTTCGTCTGCCTGAATCCTGGAGAGTCATGCCAATTACAGTTGTGTTTGCTAGAAATCCAACCACCGATAGAAGCCCTAACCGAAGATACGGGCAAACCTAACATGGATTCAGGGCCGGATAAGCTTTCCTCTGAACCTTGTCTGGCAAGCTCATCAAAGAACTCATTTTCGGTAATCCCGCTGTGTCCAGGGACCCTGACTTCGTTTTTGGCCTCATTTTCTCTTTCAAGGACTTGAAATGGTGTCTAGATTGCTGTTTACGTGTGTCGAAGACTAGGTGTATGACATCGTTGATATCTCAGTTTCAACCATGTCATCGCACATAGCTGGATGAAACTCCTTTGATAGGCCTGTGCTTCTTTGGTAAACGCTTATAAAAAAAACAAGTCGTACGATGCTTCTAAAAATAATCTCCAAAGCTCTTCTAAAGTTCGGCAAACAAATTTCGCCTTCGTGCCTGTAATAAATGGAGACATCAACTTGTTCCAAATCTTAGCTTCTTTTCATGGAATTTGGTGAATTTGAGAAGGTTCCTCAGCAGATAGGAATGCTCCACTTAGGCAGTCTTATTCTAAGTGCTTTGGCAATTCTAGGAATTACATGTACATAATTCCTTTCAATTTCACACAAGTGTAGTGAACTTTCAGATCACCCTATGAATCACAACACAACGAACGATGAAAAATCAAGTTTCCAACCCTCGTTCCTTCTTCTTCTTCTTCTTCTTCTTCTTCTTTGGTTTTCTTCTTCGTCAATTTCTTAGAAAAAAAAAACAACTTTTCCTCCTTTTACAAGTCTTCAGCAACCAGCAACCATCTTAAGTGATTCTTGAGTAGAAAAACATCGACGCGCACCCTTATTCATCTACTTGCACGCCCAAGTACCACCTAACTACCCAACCCTTGGCATTCCCTTCCATTTGTTGGTCGGGTACTGTTTGATTTAGCACATAAATGTATTAAAAGATGCTTTTAAGTAAATGCTGTTACCATAAGTAATGAGGTTGAACGTTCTTCCGCTGCCGTTCCTTTAGAAAAAAAAAAAAAAACCAAGGAGGGGTAGGAATCTGCGGGTATGTTCACTAATAGAAGACATATTTATTTAATTTACCTCCATTAGGGTGTGCTTTTACATTGGTTGTTGCCGATACACAAACAGGGTGATCGATGGTGCGGTGAATGAGTACCCGTATGTGTGTGTGTGTGTGTGTATATATGTTGAGAGAAAGTTTGTTTGGAAAATTTCTTCTTAAATGTTTGGCAGGGGAGGAATCTTTAGAAATCCCTTAAGACACTCGGAAGCGTGTACGTATATTTTAATTTGAATGTTTTAAATTTTTAATTGCAGATTGGGTTTCATCTCACAGTGGGGAGCATTGGCTGGACGTTATGCTGCCCTATGTCCGCCAGGATGGCCGTGGGCGCCACAACGGATGCCTTTTCATAGTCCAACTCATGGTATGTATAATTATTTATTTATTTATTTAGCTCCTTCTTATGTGAAGTGTAATGAATGCGGGAAAGACTTTCTGGCATAGGGTGAGGGGAAGTTGAGATTTTGATAAGTTTTTGTCTGGAAAGGAAGTATTGGATACGTTTAGATCGGGTCTTCTTGGTGCGGATAACAGACAGTTTGTCGACGAATTGGCAAGAAGTGGCCTTTTGCACATGTAAAGGAGCATTCGGTAACAGCTAGAGCTTCAGTTTGCACATTAATGGTTTAGTGGAACGCCCTTGGAAACAAGTAACACCTTTCTTAATCTTAGATCAACACCTACGGCACCACTGGAGCCTTTATTTTCATTACTTTGGACCTTTTCTGCAGTTGTTAAGCTCCGATGTCCGCACTCAGACTCAAGAAAGCGGGGTTAGGTCATATGTCGTGTCGCAACGAGACCCTCGTGTGTCATAAAAGCAATCATTAGGAACAAAACAACCAAGAAGACGGATGGTTGGTGTGACTGAAGGTATCCCAGACCCTTAAGTCAGCTCTAGATCGCGTTTAAAAGAAGAAAGCTCTTCATTTAGGCAAGTTCCAGCTGAGATTAGTCTTGTTATTGATTCACGAATGTTGATGTATGCGTTGAAGAGGATTGTGATCTGTGAATGCCCGGGAATAGCCTCCAGCAACTTGGAGGAAATATGATCCATCAACCACAACAAAATCTTAAGCTTCTGCAGGCAGAATAAGTATGAAGGTTTATCAGTACATTTGAGGGTTCTACATGGACCTTGATGGGCGTTTACGATGTTGAGATTAACGACCATTGACCTAGTTTTTGGACAAGGTCTTACTTACTTACTTACTTACTTACGCTTTCCATCCTTTACGGTCCCGGGCACGCTGCTTCCAATTTACTAGACCAAGGCTTCTGGCGTCCGCGATTGCCTGATCTTTAAACCGGAGGTTCGGTCTTCCTCTTCTTCGCGAACCAGGTGGCTGGGATTCGAAGATCCTCTTAGCTGGAGCATTCTCGTCCATTCGCTCGATGTGGCCGAGCTATTGCAGTCGACGGATTTTTGCCTTCCGGACTACATCCACATCTTTGTACAGCTCGTAGAGTTCGCGGTTGTATCTTCTCCTCCATTCGCCCTCCTCGCAGACTGGACCAAAAATTCGACGTAGGATTTTTCTTTCGAAGGAACCCAAGATCTGGTCCGCTGTTTTACTTATCGTCCAGCATTCAGCTCCATAAAGCAGGACTGGCAAGATCAGGGTTTTGTAGAGCAGGATTTTGGTCCTTCGGGTTAGGAGTTTGGACCCAAGTTGTTTGAACAAACCGAAGTAGCAACGGTTGCCTAAAGTTATCCTTCGTCGAATCTCCACTAGGGAGACAAGGTCTACTTTTGACTTAATTAAGATCGTACTACAAGTCGGGTTCTTTACCAACAAGTCTCTGTATCTTCCTTTACGACGTTGCCCTCCTACATATATGGAATCGAAGGTGTCTTATGTGCGAATATGGTCACATCCTTCACATATTCTAGCTATTTTGTGGTATAGTTCATCGTTGAACTTTCCTTTCCACTCTTTCCATCTTTTCTTTGTTTCTGCTTCGATGCAGCCATATTTGAGTCTTACATAAGCTCTCCGCCATTGTCCTTGAGAAGATTTTGCTTCTTAAGTCAAGAATTTGCAATTGGCTATTGTACATACGTCGTTCTGAAAGTTGCTTTGAAGCCTGGAACAAACGTTGGATTACCCTTTTTACTGTTGCCTGTAGACTTGGATGCTACAATCAAGAGTGGATCTACGCCTAGGTTGAGTAAAACCAGCTTAAACATACGAAGCAATATAGAAAGTATGGCTCATGGAAGGGAGAACCAAAAAGTTGTCCATCTAGCCGGTCTGTTTCGATGAGTTCTTGACTAATCCTTTGGCCTTTGGCATGCGGAAATGCACACTCGTGCGGGTAAGAAAAGCTTTCATCGTGTCCTTAGTTTAAAACTTAGCCTCAGCTGTTTTATTTTGAACGTAAAGATCTAGCTTTCGTTTCTTTATATTGATAGACTTAGGTTAGGTTAGGTTAGCAGGCTGATGAGAATGGTTGCATCCTCATCATCGTATCGTCCTGTTTCTAGCCATCCGGACGCCCTGGCGAATTTAAGCAGTTTTGACGGTTATCCATCTGAAAGCTCATCGATATGGTCGAAGAAGAATTTGCCCAGGGATCAGTTTCTGAGTTGGCCGAGGCTTGGGCAGTGACAGAGGAAATGGGCGGTGTCCTCATGAGCCTCTTCATCACCGCATTTGATAGACTTAAGTCTGAACTTTTGTGGACTGTATGATTTACCAGCATGCATCCTCAGCCTATAACTTGGCGGCAATTTTTTCTGCAATCTTGTTGACGAATGTAGTGTTCCTTGCAACCGAGGTTCATTTCTTAGATTCTACTATAGCTGCTGGTTTTACAGAAGGCTCCTTAGTTGAAAACGCACTTTCCTTTGCAGGTTTTGTTGCTGCAAGCTTAGCCGCTACATCTTCACAGATTTGTGGTGGAATTTCAGGCAGACTAATCCTCCTATACCTTCTATGCCTCCTTTACCCTTCCTAACTTTGCTTGTGGTTTATCGTTAGATTTTTTCGTGGCAGCACCTCTCGGCAGGCAATGACAAACCTCCAAGAGTCAAGCTCGTCATGAAAAGCCTTCGCAATCCGTTGTTGAGAGTCGGCATTAAAAACTGTAGGTTCATTCCAACCGTGCGAAGAATATAACAACATGGGAAATGAATCGTCATAGCTTGTCAGATTAGTTCGTCATTTATCAGAAAGTCACAAGAGTCCTGGTAACAAAAAGGCACATCTAGTGGTACTATGGGTTCTTGCTGAACCGCCGCCTCTTCCTACCTACCTATCAAAAAGTTTGTCGGCCGCTAGTCGAGCAATGCGTTGTTGGGACGAATAGTTTCATACAAGGCGGATAATTAACCTTTCTTTCTGCACCCCTTGCAACGATTTGATAATGATCCTTGTTTCTATGGGAAACCAAGTCTCCTTCATTCGAACCAACCAGTCAACAAAGTAATGACAAGTCCATCACTCTTTATCAAAGTTACAGGGGAAGGAACGTAACCTTGCCTCACCTAAGAATTTCCCTTCTGCCTTCGTTGTCACTGTCAAAAGCTTCCAACACTCGATGAAAGTCTGTCAAAGTAGTGGGTACAAAGAAAGACTCCTTGTTCTACACCTTATGTGTCTTCAGAGTGCTCAGACTCTTTTCAGTTTGTTCCCCTGTAGTCAGAACTCATAAGCCTCTTGCCTGGTGGCAGATGATGATTTCCAGTGGCAACTTAGAATTGTGGACGTGACTGTTTGATTCTTTAGTGTTCATTGCACCGTCCAGGTTTAATTCCCTCATTCCAACGCACAATGCTTCACATTACTCCTAGTGACTTCTAACCTAATCACGATTGAACACACCAATGCTCATGTACGCACTATCTGCGCTCTACTTAGCCTACCCTTAGCTAACCTTTCAAGCTCTTTCCATATCTACCCCAAGTATGTTAAATTACTTTCACTCGAAGTGTAAAAGTAAAATGAAGCTCCAACGTATGGCTTGCACATAAATGCGATTACGCATCACATTGCTGGTTGCCATCATCATCTTGTCAACTGTAAACAATTTCAAAGTTATTTGCCAATCATTTAACGGTGCTAATGCCTTGTATTGCGTTGCGACTTGTGCCAAACTAATCCAAAGTTTAACGAAAGTATTTGCAAACAAATTGCAAACACTTAAGCCCGAGGAATTTGCCACTAAACGCATTCTCTGTGTGTAAATTTGCACGCGTTACATTATTCAGCAACTAAGCACCCTCGGCTATGACAACAATTTGCAGGTGCGACACATTCTAAAGTCACCTTAGAAGTGAAACCACCCCACCCACCGCCCACTATTGAAAATTCTCCAATTAATTTGTCCTCATCCCACTGGAATGCAATGCACTGCCACCATCAGTGTCGTGGCTTCTCCTTAAGTCCACTTAATTGGCAGCCCCTTGGCAATAAATTTGTAATTAAATTCTTTTCCACTGGAATGCATTGTTCCGGCGATTTCGTCCCTCTGCACACCCTGTTGCATTTGCCAGGTGAATTGCAATTTCAATCGAAATCATCGCAACGGGTAAGTGAATGTTCGCGTATTTTCATTGTTGCAAGTGGTGTTGCAAGGTATGCGACAAGAATTTGCTTTGCAATTAAAAAAAAGAAATGGCGAATGCACTAATCCCCTATTTGAACAGACCATCGTTGATCAATTGCATTCGTTCGAGATACTTTTCGTTTCGTTTTTGAGTCGCTCCTGCTGTCGTTTTATAGCGATAAATACGCGCTAGTGACACATAATTTGATGTCATGCAATTTAAGTTAAAAGGCAGATTAACAACGGTAGTGTGTGGTGCTCGGGGCAGTCATGGGGCTTCACCTTAACTGTTTAACTGCCTCGGCTGCTGTTTTGAACTTTGTATACTCATTAGGTTGACAAGCGACGACGCCGTCGGGCGGAGTGGTGCGCGGGACTAGTTTGTAAGGTTTCTTTCTCTGTGAAGCAAGGTGCAAGGATAAGGGAGTCATGGGCTATGGTGGTGGGTAAAATCTTTTTTTCTTTCGGATATTTTCCGTTTGAAGATTGCTTGGGCAAACACCAATACGAATGGGTGTGCAAGTAAATCAAAGGAAAATTGGGTTGACGGAAGTGAGAAGGGAGAAAAGAACTTATAAACCGTTTGACTACTGGCGTTGGATTTCGAACTGTGAAGTGGATGACAACTACTATTTGCGTTTGTCCAAAATTACAAGCTCACAAAGTTGACATATTGATCTTTAAGTCAGTTAATGACGCTAGATGGAGCTTTTTTGAAAGCGGTTTCCGGCGTATGACCTTCTAAGACAATGCGTTTGTTGTGCTGTTCCACTGTCACAGTTCGGTGAACTTAAAACACCTCATTTGTGTTGTGCGGTCATCCGAAACAGCGCGATTGAAACGTATGCGGTTAAGGTGTACCCATAGGTTTCGAGACAAGTTAAATCCAGAGATAGATATCGCCTCTTCGGTTGCCTTGTCGTGGCGTGAAGGCTTAAAACGGGTTTGACATCGAGCCTAAGACTGGAGGCACTTTTACTTGGACATAAAATTATCTAAAAGATATGAAGGAAGAAACATCATACTTTCACAGCCGGCTATTTCAGACTTTGACTCGGGAGTTTTAAGAATGTTTACCTTAGGAAACCCCTGCAGCTCTTTCTCTCTCTCTCTCTGACGAGTTCGCTAGTCTGAGAGTTGGAAGGGTAGAGAAGGAAAGTGGGGGAGAGCCTGGTACGTCCAGTCTCAATCTAAATAGACAGACAGCTGATGGAATCGGCGCTGCAAACGGTTTGATTCGACCTCTGACTAAGAGTCAGTTGAAGAGGAAAGGAAGAATGGTGGCGACAGCGCTGCGTAAAGAAGTGCTAATGTTCCTGCCTGGTGTTCTAAAGCTCCGAAAGAAAACAAAATTGAAGGGTTGTTTCACTGCATAAGCCAACATTGCAATTAATATGGTGACAGTCCCCACAATTGGATTTCTACACTTGAGTCTTGCAGGACTACAAAGGCTGGATATGTCGCTATGCAGCGGCAGAAGTGGATTGTTTGTTTATTTAGCATGTTCTCCAATTAGTGCTTGCGAGCGGCCTACAATCGGTGGTGCTATATGGCTCAGAGCTGGGTGCCAATGTTTTAAGGTAGACCTAGGAGCTCTAGTTACAATATGAATTTGGTTGTTTAACAAAACTCTGTAGCTGAGTATAAAAGTCCGACGGTTGCATGATGGGGACATGCTCGGTTTATAGCAGACACTGAGGAGAAAAATAGGGCGATAGGTTGATAATGGCTTGAATGGATGAAATCTAGTCCCACTCCTCTGATCTCTTTCTGAATCTTGACAGCTCCGGCAGAAATCGTTGCAATCAATGTCCAAATGCTGAGAATGACTTAACTTAGTTTGGAGAGCTAAATTAAGGTTTTCGATTTCTTAGGGTTGAGGATACGCTTAGGATACATTTGCCATCAAAGATCAGTGTAAATCAGTCGCTTGGCAAACGACAAAGACGCTATGATGGGGGAAAGATTCTTACTGTCTATACCCTGAGAGCCAGAGTGCCAGAGAGCTTAGTAGTTCATAGTTCCCTGGAATGTACCAAAGACTTGGAATCCAACAGAGTGTGCAGTTGAACTGTTTAGTGATCTTGCTAACAGACACACGGCGATCTAGATCTTATTGTGCTCGATACCAAAAATTCGATCGCAACTTGATTGACAATATAAGTCACGATATCTGTGCGTGATACTAGGATAGTCTTCAGTCATGCAATGGCTCGAGGGAGAGTTGTGACTTCAGCTTGAAAGCGACTACAGGGTTAAGGTAGACTGATAAATGTCAAAGTCTTCCTAAAAGACACCGGCACCGACTCAGTAAAGATCGAAATAGGCTCATTATAAAGGACTTGGCACTGACTACAGTCGCTCCTATCCGGTGTTGTGTGCTTGTAGCCCATGCTTTAGTCCATTTCTAGTTGGCATTAAGAGCTAGGATGTAGACCCATGTTTTTCTCACACCATTGATGTGTGTCTCTTAGCCTCAGGACCGTGTTCGTTGCTTAATGCATGTCTATTGGAGGAAGGTTTAAAACTCAGCTATTGGAGAAGTTCTCAGCATATCCGTGATGCAAAGGCAAACCCCTCGGCTTATATCGCCAGTGACATGGCGATCAATACTGGACAAACCCGGATTTCACCCCAAAGCCTTTGTACTTTTAAGAAGGACGTTTGATCCTAAACCTATCGTAACAGACACTGATTTTGGGTAGCGAGTTGGTCTTTCTGTGCCTCGATGTCTTGATATCAAAAACTCTTCGAACGTTTGGTAAATTCCTGTGAAAAAAACAGCAGTCAAGGCGTTGTATGAACAGTTTGTCCTTCTAGAAGCAAAGATGTTATTTCAAAAGAAAGTTCAGAAACCTTGATGCCATCTTGCGGAATGATTGGTTAACTTATCTATAAATTTGACCCCACTTCTAGGGATTTTAAAAATTGCTCCACCCGAGTTCGTCTTACGTTGTTTTTTGGAAAGGGAAGGAGCTCCCTGAAGAATCTATCGATAACAAGTTCTTCCTCCAAGTCAAATTCCTGTTGAAAGAATCTACAGAACAGTGCAATCTGTATTGGACAGAAGTGTCAAATCAAGTTTCCTCCGGAAGACAACAATTTAATGGACTGCTCCATAGAATCTCGAATGTGATCTCAGCAAAATGTAGACAGGAATAGACGACTTATTAGCCTTTTGCCACAGAATATTGCTCCATTTTCCCTCACACACTCACGTCTATAATCAATCAATCTCTGTATGTACCTCATCCATCTGTATACACACACCAATGCATCCCCGTTAATACGATTTATTTATGCCACCTCGGTGAAAAGGCCAACATATTATTAATAAATCCATTTATCCATTGAACTCATAGTTCTCGGTCCCATTTCATCCCGTCTCCCATTGCGACTTCAATTGAAACAGACAAAATAGAAAAAAGAAATAGGAAATCCACTCCACCCACCCACCCTTAAATAAATCAAAGCAAACCGTTTGCCCACATTCACCACATGGCTAATGGAAAATGGAAAAATAAATCAATTGTATCCGCAAATGGACGTTAATCCCACAAAGGGAATGAATTTCTCTCATCGAGTCGTCTCTCTCACTTGACCGAGCTAGAGCTTGGGTAATCGGTTACACGCCCACACAAACCCCCCCCCCCCCCTTACTACATGTAGAGAGTCTGCGCATTTGTTAGGATCTCCTTTTTGGTTCCCCTTACTAATGGCGTTTATTTTTTCCATTGCAGACAGTTCATCCACCAATACAACGGAGAATCCATCACCATCCCTTAGTCCGCCGCCATCGAACACTAAATCACCCTCACCATCATCGTTGCATCATAACAACAATAACAACAACAATAATCATCATCACAACCATTCCGGCTATCTACAGAGTTCCAATGAATCCGACGATGAAAGTCAAGAAATCATCGAAGAGGACGATGGATGTAATACCGATGGCCCATCGGATGGTTCCTCTCCTCACGGTGGTGATAATTCCAACCAAACGAAGCGAAAAAAGAAAACTCGTACTGTCTTCTCCCGGGCACAGGTATTCCAATTGGAATCAACCTTCGATCTGAAACGATACCTTAGCTCATCGGAACGTGCCGGATTAGCTGCATCGTTGCGCCTTACTGAGACTCAAGTGAAAATCTGGTTCCAAAATCGTCGAAACAAATGGAAGCGACAACTTGCCGCCGAATTGGAAGCGGCCAACATTGCAAATATGGCGCATGCGGCACAAAGACTCGTTCGTGTACCAGTGTTATACCACGACGGTTCGAGTACGGGTTTTGTGCCCCCACCGCCACCACATCATCATGGTGGGCCAATGTATTATACAAGAAATGGCAGCCCACCTAGACCGCCATTGTCGTCGTTGGTATAGGAGGATGTGGATGTGGTGGTGGTGGACGTTGTCGATGGCAAATCGATTGATAATGGCTGCAAGGATTCATCGTCATCGTCATCGTTGTCGTTGTCGTTGTCGATGACGATGTCTCCCTATGGTGGGAGTTAAGTGGCGGATTTTGTTTTATCCTTCACTGTGATTTCCTTACTCCGGTCCTTATCCACATCACCCACACACACAAGCAGACAATTGTACCAAAATTGCCAAAAAAGGATTGAAGATACAAATGCACGGGTTTCAAAATTTAATTATACTCTTTATAAAAACAAAACTTAAACTTAAAAAAAAATAAAAAAAACTTATATCTTTGTTCCTATTATGTAAAAAAAAAATAAAAAATTCTTTTTCTCTCTCTCCCTCTCTCTCTCTCTCTCTCTCTCTCTCTCTGTGTTCCCTATTGTCCTTAAACATTTTGTGTAAATAAAAATACTTCATCTGTCTGAGCTAGAGATTTAACCAAAACCAATGCAGTAAGATACATGTACAAAGCGTAGTCATACATATTTTTTGTTTCATTAAATTAAAATTAAAAACTTTCATTTGTAAACATAAAAATTAAAAAAAATCCAATTGTTCTGTAATTTATTTATACAAAAACAAATTATAACCAGATGTAGATGGCCGTAGTATTATGTAAAATTGTATTTAATTGTAATTTATATTTAGTTACTAAGCATTTAACAAATTAATCATAAAATTTTTGTAGTTGTATAAATAAAAAAATTACAAAACAAAATTAACAAAATCAACAAAAAAGCCAAAAAATTATTAATAATTATTACAAAACAAAATAAAAATATTAAAATACGTTTAAGGATTAAAAAAAATAAAACAACAACAAATAGATAAATTATATTATATATATTGTATTTGAAAAATGAAAAGATAAAAACAAAAAGGAAAAAAGAAAAAAATATATACAACACCGCTTTAGTTATTCATTAAAAAGATTCAAAATGTGTTTTTTAATTGTATGTACTTCTTGTGCAGCTTTTGAAGCCAATAACAAGGCTTCAGGTCAGTATCCAACGCTTTACAGGAATCAAGTCAAGCAGACCAACCGGTCACATGGTTATCCTCTCTGACTTTCCCGAGCTGAAAATGATCAGTACGGTATCTGACTTCATACCCTCTGTTACTCTGTTTTGGTAGGAGGTTCAAGATTGAGATCCCGAACCATAATTCCTGGGATACCGTTGCTGAACATAAAATGACTAGTGTGGTATACCGACGGATCAAAGATTTTTTATTTTTTTTTTGCGTTGGGAGGTGGGAATCTTTTAAAGACGAAACTGGGCTCGTACCCAGTAACAGTGTGGAATTTCCACCCACTAAACCCACCTCCCCATCTTTGCCCTTTCTCCCCACGGTACCGCCGTCTTGGCATTTCATCGTGGGGGGGGGAGCGAATATCAATCATGTTGGGGCTTCTTCACTTTGTCGCCTTTCTCGTTCGAGGGGTTTTAGCTGTGTCATAATCCGTTTTGCACAGTTGCTTAAAGCGATCCATTTCTCCTGTGATTGGGTCATACATCGTACTAAGCTTTCGGGGGTTAGTATTTCTCCAAAGACGGATCAAAGATGGACTCCGGTGTTGGTGCCGATGTCTATGGCAGTAACCACAAAATCACAAAGGCGCTTGGAATGTGTCCTAGTGTCTTTCAGGCTGAGTTATTTGCTATTGATTCCTGCGCCAACATTATTCTCGATTCCGGGATCAAGGGAGCAACCATCAATATATTCACTGACAGTCAAGCAGCGGTCAAAGCACTTGATTCCTATTACTGCAACTCAAAGGCCGTTTTAGGCAGCTTCAATACTCTGCAGGACCTCTTAAAGCGGAACAAAGTCAAGCTCTGGTGGATACCAGAGCACAGAGGCATTGAAGGCAATGAAATTGCACACCAACTTGCCAGGAAAGGCTCTTCAAAAAGGTATATAGGTGCCGAATCCTTCTTCATAAAGAATTCTTAACACCGGAGGACCTTCGTAATGCCACGACTGTAGGTCCTTGGCTAAATCTATGTGTTTCCAAGCGTTTTCAAAGCATCGTGAGTTTCTTAAGGGCCGATCACCAATCTAACTGAACTTGTGTCTAGGACTCTGTGTACTTTGGAGGATAGCGACAAATTCGATATCGTGGCTACAGATTTTAGCAAGTCTTTTGACAAAATCCCTCTTAAACTCTAGGATTTCATCCGCGGTTCATTTCATGGATCAAATCGTATCTTGTTAACCGCCAGTATAAGGTCCGATTTTGATCTTCATTATCCCACCATAACAGCCACTTTGGGAGTCCCTCAAGGCAGCCATTTCGGATCGTAATCTTTATCATTTCAATTTATGATGCCGAGACTGTCAAAAAAGGGCTCTGATCTTTTAGGATACGCGGACGACACGAAGATCTTTAAACGCATATCCCCAGTTGACTCTAATATTCTGCAGGAAGACGTGAACAGGTCCTTCGTCTGGTGTCAGACAAATCTCTTAGAGCTTAATGTCACCAAATGTCACACTATTACATACGTCTCCCACCACCTCCCGGGGATTACTTCATCAGCAACGAGCTTGTACCCGTAATCAGTTCAGCACGTGATTTGGGTGTTATCTGCGATAGGGAAGTCAACTTTCGGTTAAACATTGACAATATCAGCACTTTTCAGCCACCAACTCGCAATGCACCGTGAAGCTTGGAAACAGAACCTCAGAATTATTCCAAACATGCACCGGACTTCGGCAAAGAGACGCACTGGAGTAAATCTAGAAGGCATTCGATTTAAAAAAAAAAAATTCATCTAGCTTCTGGGGTGCGCAGACGATATCGACATAATTGCCTGCTTCCAGCGTACCATTATTGGGACCTTTGCAGCGATAGAAGAACAAGCCAAAATGAGTTGATCTCATAGGAACGAGGATAAAACAAAATACATGCTGTCGACCAAAAGCCGATCCTTTGAACGCCGTCTAGGACAGAACCTAACAATTGACAGGACAGCTATGTTTATCTACCTCGGGGCAAATATAAACTCTACAAATGACATCTTAGTGGAGATTAGACGAAGGATAACCAAACAGCTGGGGTCCAAACTCCTAACTCGAAGGTCAAAAATCATGCTCTACAAAACTCTGATCTTGCCAGTCTTGCTTTATAGAGCTGAATGCTGGACTATAAGTAAGACAGTGGAGCAGATCTTGGGATCCTTTGAAAGACAAATTCTACGTCGAATATTTTGGTCTTGTCTGCGAGGAGGGCGAATGCAGGAGAAAATATAACCGTGTGACAAGAGAATGCCAGTTCACATCAAAGGCAAAGTCTACAAGGCAGCAGGATGTCCAGCCATGACATACGGCCCTGAATGTTAGCCACTCAAAAAAAAAAACGCTATCCCAGGTGGTATTAAATCCACCCTTCTGAAGATGTTTTCTCGCATGCCGGCTAAACCAGTGTGTAGCCTTTTCCATCTGTCTTACTACTTTCGTCTGTTGGCCTGCCCGTTCCTAAAAAGTTTGCATTTTCTTTTTCCTCCAACTACCGACCCATTGCACTTACGTTCCTTCTTTCCATACGTTCTTGCAAAGGCTGATAAATCGATGTCGGTGTCCAGCCCATACATGGTCTATGTAGACGGGATCAAAGATCACCCGCAGGACTTTACTCTCAAGATAATGAAGAAGAACCTTATTCATTCTCCTGACCAGGTCCATGCCTAAGGACTGCGATGATCAGGGCATTGTATAAACAGATCCACTTTAGTTGTTCGTGAGAGGGCTTTGCTACTCTCAATTGCCTTCTTAGACTAAAGAAACAGCGATGAACAAGAGTTAAGTTCGGTCTCAGCCCTGGTGTCTATACACGTCAAGCCAAGGCAATACTTATTGAAAAAGGAGTCGCCAACTTTCTCAACGGTTCCCTCTGGCAATGTTTACTTTAACGTCCACTTTGTATGATCCAGCTTTTGAACTGGAAGTACTTTCCACGGTATTCCACTGTTAGGGCTACACGAAGTACATCGCTGATGACCACCAGAAATAACAGTGATGACAGTGTACAATCTTACCGTTGTGCAAGACTTAGTAAAGGTGTAAGTAGCTTTAATAAGAGCATAGGGCACACCAGGTAAAAACTTGATTTACGCTGTAAAGCTATGTCTCAGTCAATAAAGAGCAAATGGAGGGGAAAACTGTACTCGACAAGATCATTTTCTTATCTTTTTAAGGACCAAGGCAAAACTCTCTTTCAATCTTCAGAGTTGATCCTCGTCAAACATTAACAAATGATTGTCTAGTTCCATATTCGGGTGTTCCTCGGGAAATTCTATTGTTGCACCCTTGGATTGTAAAGCAATGACGTCGAGGCGCTTACGTTTGCCATAACCCAGATAAGGCTGGACTTCATTCTTCAAGCTCACCTCTCTACCTCTACTACTGAGTCACAACACACTTAAACAATTTACAAATCTAACCTTAATAACTCTCCACCCCCACATGCAAAGTTTACTAAAACAACAGAACCTATTCGCATAATACTTCTGAACTCCAACTAAAAACCACTTCAACTGCACACCATTGTCTGACAGTAAAATACCTCCCAAAACCACACCCCAACTGATAACCCACCCCACTCTATTCATTTGGCTACACACACTTTCTACACAACAACGACAAGTGCGCACAATAAAAACCACAAAATGTGTAAAATCAAACGTTGTGTTCACATTTCGCAATTACGTATGCAATCGAGCAAAATTATGGTTCATGAAGGCAATCAACCAACTATTCACCCGTTTTCTAAGGGGTTCGGTACTGCATCATGAAAGTTTGCGTATACCCAATGCAAGCCCCAGACCCATTGAAAAACCAATCATCCTACCTCCCCCAAACTACCCGTCAAATCGCGATCGGTTTTCAATGGTCTCGGGACAATAAGCCACTCGCAGTTCTACCAGATACTCCACGTCTGATGGAAATCCGAGTGCTAACCTATTTTAAGGATAGCAGAACACTAATCTCTATCTCCCTCTCTCTCGTCATGCGGCTTCGGGGCTCCCATCGACCACCCCCGTCTGGTTGCAATAAAAAGCAACTTTACTCCTCCATTTAGAGGAAACAAAACAAAACGCTTATTTCACGATTAATTGCGACTCAAATATTTATAAAATGGCGGCAGGGATATTCATTTCTTGTAGTCTACCCCTCGTCCGTCATCGTGTCGGCTCATTTCCATTCTGTGGTTGTGGTGGGTTGCGCTTAAATGGAAATTCATTTGCGGGAAAAATCGAGAGTATTTACCATCCTTCCTTCCACTGGTGGGCTCGGATAACCGTTTAGCGTTGCATTGCAATTTATGTGTGTTCCAGCATTTGTTTCACATTTAATTCCTGTGGGACGGAGGGCGGAAAAAATAAAAAAAAAAAACAACACAAATCCGCGCACACATGGTTAACTGCTAGCACGTCCTTGTGCATAATAATGCGGATGCGATTGTTTCCGTTCAACTATCAACGATTTGTACTAAATGCCGATTAACGGAGCGCGCTACAACCCCCCACCCCCCACCCCCCTTTTGTGTATAGCAATGCATTTGAAGGATACGTGCGTGTTTCTATGTGTGTGTTAGTTTTTTTTTTTTTTTTTTGTTTTTTTACAGCCTGTACTTGGTAAATTGCTTGCATCGCACGCTGAACGCTCTGTGTGTGAGTAATTATTTATCCCGGAGTCATTGTATCAACAAGCCGCAGGATGCAAGCATGTAATTGCCACTCAGTTGACAATAAATTAACTGGAAACCTTATTTATCTGTATCTGAATGTTGTATCTGAATGTTGGCGTTGAATGGTATTTGTTTTTTGCAGTTTTTTCCCAGTGAATACTGTCATTGTGTTGCAATTTTATGCGCCGCAAAGTGTTGTTGAGTCGAGTCGACAGCGTTGTTAATGTTTTGCAACGGCATTGTGCAAAATGGAATTAATTAACATTGGTTGGAGCAGGATAATGATTGTGTTGTGTAGTTTGGGAACAACGTGTGTTATTTCGCCACCTAATCTTGACACAGTGGAGACGAGGTCGGGAGCCTTTGGGAATTTCACTCCTGTTTTTGTGGTGTAAGTTGATGCAATTAACTTGATTCGAACAATGATTTGCAATTGCAATTTGTAATTAGAAACACGTTGGAATAAATGAAAGCCTCTGCGGGGAGGTGGACAAATGTTGGTAAGGCAATAGATGAATGACACGGGTACCCTTTTTAATACGACCGAAGCTGGAGGTCTTTCGAGGACAGGTGGTAAGCAACCGCTGGCGTTCCCAAGGGTTCCGTCCTCGGACCGCTACTATGGAATATAATGTCCAACGGTATTCTGAGACGCCCATCCCCCGATGCAGTACAAAAATTATAGGCTTTGCTGATGACATAGCGATAGTGGTTACGGAGAAATACTTAGACGAGCTAGATTTGAACGCAAACGAGACCATCGCATCTGTCAAATTAAAGAGATATGCTTTGGCGTCACACAAAACGGAGGCAGTCCTCAGTAGTAGCCGCAGAACAAGAGAGATCATCAAACTCAATATGGGGGAGTTATACAGGCTTAACTTTGGTAACCACATCGAGTATATATCAAAGAAAGCGTCGAGTGAACATAAGAAGCTGCCAAATACTGGGGGCTCAAGAAGCACTAGGAGACAATTACTGGCTAGAGTAGTCAGCTCAACAATACTCTACTCATCTCCTCTCCAATCTGGGTGGATGCGTTAAAAATAAAGAACTATCGGACGCGGTTGAACAGAATATATAGACTAACCGGCCTACTGGACAATCTCGGACGAGGCAGTGTACGTCATCGCTGGTATGATCCCCATAGACATCCTAGCTGATGAAACAAACAGAGTTCGGGATGAAAGAAACGAAAACATTGCAGCTAAAGAATTTAGAAGACAAGGGTATTGTCCACCCTTAAGAATGTGGCAACAGCGATGGGATACCTCACACAAGGGTAGGCGGACATACAAACTTATTCCTAGGATAGAACCCTGGATATGTAGAAGACATGGGGAAGTTAACTACCAACTGACGGAATTTCTGTCGGGCCATGGTGGCTATCACCGATACCTCCATCGCCTTAGACTCGATGACTTGCCAGAATGCCCAGCATATCCAGGATATGAACCCGGAACATGTCGTTTTTAACAGCCCAAGGTTCCTCGAGGGAATGCCTCAAATATAATAGCAGAGATGCTTAAATCAGAGAGAAATTGGGACGCGGTAAGCACATCATTAACCTGTATACAAACCGAGCTCAGATAGGGAGAAAGTCGAAAAAGAGTGTGGCAAACGCAGATAACGACGGCCGTGTAAACTGGAAAACCCGCCCCGCAAAGTAATACCTGGCGGTGGTCACGCGGGTTGAGGAATTGAGCTAGCGGATGTAAGGTTTAGTCAGTAAGAACCTGACACTATCGTGCAACCTGAAGCGCGGTGTCTATGTAAGGTTCCCCCTCCGCTTACCAATAAAATAAAAAAGGAAGCATTCTGTATTCTCGGTTCTTTGGATTCTAGGGATCGTTGCTTCCTTCCCTACTTCGAACAAGCGTTATCAGATACCTCATGCTCTTAGAGCACGAAATTGCTACCATAAGTCAGCTTGATAGCCTTTGGCAGCAATAGACTTTTTCTTTGTCTTGCCCTCACGATGAAACACAGCGTTATTTGTTGTTTATTCCTCGCAATGAGTATCATACCCAAGGTATTGCTCTCAAGGAGTGATGAGAACCCTTATGAGCCAAGCTTCCTTGACAACGACTCAAATGGCAAGTCTTCAATTCCGTTTTTCTCGAAGATGTCTTGACCGACTTGCACGAAATTTTGAAAACGGACAGCTTTAGCTTATCTTCCCGATATAGCCGAGGTCAAAAGTTTTTGTCGATCTTACGTAGAAAAATGAGCATGAAAGCACGAGCAGCTAAAAAAGCTGATGCGTCTCCACTACGGCCTCAAGCTTTTTCCAGAGAGTTGCGGTTTCCACATTGCTGCGCCTCTGTAGGTACTTTTGTACAACCTAGTTCGCACAACACGACTGTTAGTGAAGTGGTTTTTGAAACGCAGGTTGTATTTGGTTTCAGTCCTGTATCTTCAAGGTTGTTGTCCACAATAACTGAGGGGAATTTGTTGGTGTTTTTGTCATTACTTAATAATTCACAGTACGTATTTCTTTCGAACTTCCTGATGTCATTATCTTTACTTAACTCTTCAAGTCTTATGGTCGCCCAACTGCCAGTGTTATGCCTATGCCTATCGACTTTCTTAACATCAGCAGTTGTAGCTGGAACCCTCAGCGTGACAAGCAATGATGGTTTAGAAAAAACGGGCCTTAGAGCTATAACTAATTCAGGTACTCGAAATGGGCATGCAGCACAAGCTTTTGGACGTATAAACAGCCGCAACTGATCAGACACCTGAGCTTGAGTTATTCAGGGCAACACTCGACAATGCTGTAGGGGACGTTGAGGACGGGGCTTATTACAAACTTATTCTGCGCTCTTTTTGTTAGGAACCCATTCCCACATTTCTATGACGTGTGCAACTGACCCTGATTCAATGTGTACTTGAGCCTTATAGTCGCATCGCATGTGGCCGTGATCCAGGAAGGGTTCCCCGATGAGCAAAGGTTGACTGTCTACAATCTACACTCAAGCTGTGGTCCACTTGACACTTGGTAGGCAGGATACCCCAATACATCACCGGATTCATCGTCCACTCCTGCTTCATGGAGAAGCTTTGAAAAAGAGGACATCACTAGAGGCCCACTGGTGGCCGCAGAGATAAGGGACGAAGTCATCTCAGGACCGTAGTAGTACACCCCTTTTTTTCTGTCTTTTACTGTTTCGAAAATGTCTCCTGTCTTACGAAGGAGTTAAGAGCATTAGCAAACAACACAACTGTTGATTTGAGAGTTTGTTGTCATATGGCATCTCATCCTGGTAGCTTCTTGTCTTGAATCTCCTAACACCCACAACTGCTTTATCGACACCCGCATAGAGGGGAGGAAGACGACTTAACCAAATGTTGCTTCTACTGCATCCTTAACAAAACTTAGGTTAGGTGAGGTATGTGGGTCACACTCAGGTCTCTAAGACCCATTTTGCTACCCATAGGGGGGAAATCTTAACCTTAAACGTTACCCGCGTAAAAATTGTACTTGTAACTACTTACTGCGTTAGTGGTACAAACCATCCTGTGGATTTGATAAAGCTGTTCAGGTCGTTCACCGGTTTAGTAGATAGTTCCTCGAGATCTTGGAAGAAATGTGTCTTAGATGGTATAGGACGGGGCAGTGGCAGAGGAAGTGGGTTGTGTCCTCATGGACTTCCTCGTCTCCGCAGCCACAACACAGCTCCTCTTCCGTAACACGGAGTTCCTTCATGTGGTACTGCAGAGTGTTATGACCCGTAATCAGGGATTTTCTATCCTTTTGTATAAGTCTGGCGGTCCTAGCCTTATCAAATACAGGCCATAACTTCCTTGTGATGGCACAAGTGTCTAATGAGGACCATATCTCTTTGAGCTTTGTTCCCTGCTTCGATCTTCAATGAGCAAGGCGGGCTTGGCTTGTTCTAGACTTAGTGCCGAACCCTTTCAAGCCAATTCATCAGTATTCTCGTTCCCACGTAAACCCTCATGCCCAGGGACCCAGCAGAGCGTAGCCTTGTGCTGCGTTCCAAGAACCCTGAGCTCTTCTTGACAGCACCTCCATAGCAGAAATCACTTTTATTGCTGCCTGGCTGTCAATGCGCGGTATTGCCTTTATCGCAGTCTCATGGGCGGCTGTTGTCACTGCTAAGACCTCCGCTCGAAAAACACTGCTGTGGTTCGGAAGGCGGACAGATTTACTAATTTCCAGTGGTCCTAGAAGATTCCAACACCAACGCCAATGTCTAATTTAGATCCGTCGGTGTAGGCGGCTATTGATTGCGAATTGGGTGCTTGACCGCTTTTCCATTCTTCCCTGCCTGGAGCATTGTAATATGAAGAGATGTCCCTTTGGTAGAACAGGCTACTCTTACTCCGGAAACCAACTAGTAATTGAATTTTGTTTTCAATTTACTTACAGTCTTCTACAATCCGAAGTGGATCTTGACATTAAATTTAAGAAACGTCTCCAGCCAGCTCGAACGTTAGCTAGGTGTCTCTAGTTTTGGTTTAGATTTGTTTCTACATTGAAACGCTGTAAAATCCTTTTGAACCGAGCTTCATGGAGAGTGAAAGTGAAAACGATAGGTTTTCTCAAGCTCGACTTCTCTATCGTTGTAGAAAATCCACTTTAGAGCTCAGATATCGTAAAAAGTGGACCTATTACTGAACCTTGTGTCCCTCCACCCATTGCTGGATGAATTTAAAAGTCATTGCCATTGATTTGGCAAATGACATCCCCATCATCATCCCCAATCCCTTGTCAACAGAACGACCCTCAATTTGGTCCACGGCTAATTATTTGCGCTGAATTTTATCTGGAAACTGTGGTCTCGGCTACAAAATAAAAATCCTTTTCCCCCGTTCCTTGCCACTAATCTGGGAGTACCGCATTAATGCCGTTTAATTAATACGAAAAAAAAAACGTTTATACAAACCTCTATGCACATGGAGGTCCTTTTCGTAACGCGGAGGATAAGTATCCTCTCCCTTCCACGATTAATTAAAATATTAATATTAAAAATATAATTTCTCTGTCTGTGTTTGTCCGGAGGACGAATCGTCCCATCTCCCATCACATCGTCAACACATGAAAATGCTAATTAAAAGCGTTCACAGCGCTCAACATAAAAGCAAGGCTCAACGCGGATGGGAGGGGGGGGGGGAGAATCTGTATCTTTGTGTGTCGCACCGGAGATAAGTGTGTCAACTGAAAAATCTGTCAAGTGAAAGATTTACAGTTTCTATTTTGCTTCCGGTCTTAGTTGACGCGATTACTTGCACAGTTGATGGACTGACAGACTAATTAGGAGATTTGTAGGGCTTCAGTGGGGTTTCGGATGGGTGAACGCCTTCTTCATTAAGCTGGTGTCCCCTTTTTTTTCTGGTCTTTACAGTAATAATACTCACACCTCTGAATACAGACATGAGTCTTAATTTTTAAGCTACTTTTGGTTAAATTATCGCATACGGAGGGTGGCGATACGTGGTTTGGGGTTGATGATGTCTCGATGGATGATTGCACTTCAATTGTTGACGCTTGACTGGTGACTAGGCCTAAGTGGCTTAGAGATAATGAGGCATAAGGTATGACATTAATGCAGCATTTGGGTGGGTTGGCTATGGTCTGACATTTTTGTTTTCCTCAGTAAGGTGGTCGCCGTGGCTTGGTAGTTGGTGCGTTGGATTTCTAAGCAAGAAGACACAGGGTTGAGTCTCCAAACTAGCAATCACGGTATTTTCGCGGCACCACCTCTTCGTGGGCATGACAAACCTGCAAGAGCATTATTATTATTATGGTATCGGGAGGGTTATTCACAGCCCTTGGCACTGCGGTTTCTAGCGAATCCTATTGTGCCTTCTCTAGTGTTCTAGGAAGTTAAGGAACTTCTCTGGGTGGATGGCAGCGAGTTGTTTCGTAGGGATGAATTCGTTGCCGATAATTCTTTTTCTAAGTTGGAAGAGAGCTAGGCATTCCATTAAGATGTGTAAAGAGGTATCTTCACTCTCAAGGTAGAGTCTACAGCTTGAATCTGTTGTAAGGTTCATGCGGTGTAGGTGCTTGTTTAGGCGGCAGTAAATGCTGAGAAGTCCAATTAGTCCTCTAAGGTTGCTCCTTCTTCGTGACGGTACAGGGAATAGCAGTTTTGAAAATGCTCGCCCGGGTTTATTGAGCCAGACTTCTCTAGATTCTTGCATGCAAAGACCCTTTGCGTGTCTTGCGAAGAGTGATTTACTTACCCCACAGATGGGTTTGGGTCCAATGAATTCTGTTGTCTTTTGCCAATGAGTCGGCTTTTTCATTGCCCGCAAGTCCACTATGTGCAGAAATCCAGTGAAGGATGACCATGTTGTTCCTAGCTAGGTCCGCGATTACATTGCGGGCTTATTGGACTAGTTTGGATTTGATGACAGGCGAGTCGAGCGCTTTAACGGAAGCTTGACTGTCTGAGAAGATAAATATGATTTTCCTCATGATGTGAGAGGACCTCGGCTTAGAATATGGACGTGAATCCACCAAGGCTGACTGAGAAGTTCGCACATGATGATTCACCGAAAATTCCGGAACCAGTTCGGGTTTTCCGTTTAGGATCCGTCCGTATACCAAACGAGGTAAGAAGATGATGGTTGGGGTCTGGGTTTAACCAGTCCTCCCTTGACAGGATAACTATTGAGAAGTTTTTGTTGAAGCAATATTCGGGTAGCATCTCGTTTGGGGGCATACTGAAGATCATGTCCTGCTCCACTGTTTCAAGCAGGGATAAGCTTGAAAAGCTTCTCAATCCACTGTTCGGAGTCGGCAATAAAACTGTAGGTCCCTTCTACACGTGTGGGAAATTTAACATGCACAACATGAATAGTTGCGAGAAGCTAGACCTTGGTTCTCAACAAGCTGTCGCGCCATGCATCAATTTTTTTCAATAACGTATCACACTTGGAAGTCATAAGTGAAACGGTTGAGCCTTAGGAGTCTCTAAGACACGGTTTCTTCCAGAAAGTGTGGACCGATTTTGAGGAGAGATATTTACCTATGAAGGTTCTACAGTCTAGAGTGGACAAGGTTCTCAACCAATAAGTTTCTCCAGTCAGCTGAATTGGATCGAGGTTTGCCTCTCCTGTGCCATCACTGAGCAATTAATACATCTAGAATTTTCTGCCTCTCGGCGTTTTCTGCATCAATTCAGCAGAGTTGTTGAAAAACTAGGTTTCAAACCACCCTCCTCACACTAATGAATGAATTTAAACACAACTTCTCATCCCCGAAGCTGTCATTTGTTGGCATATGCCAACAAAATTTAATTTTTTTAAATAATAAAACATATGAATCTCATCCAGAAAATGAAGGAACTCCACAAAATTATCCCAACGATGACAGTCAAAGAACACACACAGTCATAGCATATGATGCTTACATTGGCCTATTATGCTCGCATAAGCAGATGAAATATTTTTCCTATTTTAGGAGAATCCTATCAAATAAAAGGCTTTTCATCC